>CM038214.1:266298210-266647733 GCA_021442155.1 Cymbidium sinense | reverse complement strand
TAGTGAGCCCGCCACCAAAGGAAAGTAAATGGAATTCCAAACAAAATTTTATTTTTTTTTGAATTAACTCATCAAAAGGTTGGATTATTTTGGACCTTTAAAAGAGGAGCAAAGTACTTAAGAGGTAAGTGTTGATGTTTAAAATTAGTGATATGCAGATTTGATTGATTTTATTATTGGAGATACTTGAAGAAGTAATAAAATAGCTTTTGTTATCATTGATAGAAAGACCACTTTCTACCAAAATTATTTAAAAAAATCTTGGTTCTTGATATTGATAGGATAAGCATTGCAAAAAATAATAAAATCATCTACAAAGCTTAAGTGGGAAATAGGAAGACCACCAAGAGTTCTAGTACATACTAGGATTATTTAAGAATAACTCATTGATGCTCCTAGATAAGTACTCAACATCAATAATAAATAAAGAGATAAAGATCCCTGTCTAATGGGAAGAAGAAGCCCAAACCCCATTAAGCAAAATAGAGAACTAGAAATTATTACTACAATTTTAATAAGAAAAATAAATTTAGAAAACCCAAATAAATTCAATATGGAAAAGGAAATCCCAAGAGATATTATCAAAAGCCTTGGTAATATCTAATTTGAAAAGAATGTTTCCACCTCTACCTCTTAGCATCTAAATCATGAATTAATTCTTGGGCAAGTAAAATGTTCCCAAAAATAGATCTACCTCTAACAAAACCAAGTTTGGTTAAGAGAGATAATCTTATGATGGACTAACCCTGTTGGCAAGAATTTTGGAAATCAACTTATTGAAGAAGGTGCAAAGACTAATAGGTCTAAAATCACTCCAATAGTCTGGGTTATCTTTCTTAGGTATGAGAATAATGTGAAGTAGAAAAATATCTAGGAAGAGGATTACCAAAAAAATCAACCACAGCCTCAATCAAATCAATTTTAATAATAAACCAACATTTTTGGAAAATTTGGGTAGTAAAACAGAATCTATGTTCATGCTATAAAGAGTTTAAAAATTTCATCTTCATTAAGCACATTAGTAAGAAATTTATTATCATAATTGGTAATAATAAAAGGAATTAAGTGTGATTTAGAAATAGCTTCATAAGAGCAACTCTTATTAAGCATATTTCTAAAGTAATTAAATCCTTAATATCATTATTCTAAATCCATTCTCCATTGTCATCTTTAATTTTTTGAATATTTTTTAAGGCTCTCTTTATTAACTAAAGCATGGAAATAGCTAGTATTCTGTCACCATCACATATAATGTGTAGCTTTTGGTGCCAATAAGTCTCTTCCATATTTTGAAAATTAACAAGCTTATCTTTCGCCAATTCAATTCCTTAATCTTAGAAGGATCGACATGAGACTTCAAGATCACAAACCAATTTTTTGATATCTTTGATATTAGAAAAAAGTTTTTAAAATAATGCTTGTTCCACCAACCCTAATTTTGTTTAAGTCTTTAAGCTTAAACCAAATTCTATTCATCCCCATAATAGAATTGATGTAAAGGAGCTTTTCAATTGTTAGCCACAACATTAAAAAAAAAATCAATATGAATCCACATGTTGAAATCTAAAAGGAGAGAAACTTTTAATCTATTAGAATTATCTTAATAGAAACCAAATGAGGAGCATGATCGATTAAATTATTAGTAAGTAATAGGCCATTGAGTAGTCTAATGAGTATTAAAAAGAATTAGTCCAACCTTTGCCAAAGTCTAGAGTTTTGCCAAGTATAATTAGAACCATTAAAACCAATATTAATCAAATTACAATCAAGGATCATATTGGAAAATTCTTCCATGGAATGAAGATTAAGAGATCAACCACCACTGTCAAAGAGAACAAAATGGTGTTAAAATCACCATCAAGAAACCAAGGTTTATTGATAGAGGTGTCAAAATTAGTCAAGTTATCCCAAATAAGATTTCTACCAGATCTATACAAGATGCATAAATAAAAGAGCCTGAAACATAATAATCACCATAAGAGATTTGAGCATTGATAACTTGATGAAAATCATCAAGAATAGAAACGTCTATAAAGTTATTCCAAAACACCAAATCTTATTACTAACATTAGAGAAAAATTATTGAAGATCATTCTAGCAACATGGTTAGCATGAATAAGCCTATGTGAGTCACTATAGCACCCAAGTTTTAATTGTGATATTAAAAATTTTAAAAGTTAAATCTTAAATTTTAATTTTAAAGAATTAATTTTTGATTTTATAATGACAAGATATAATTCTTAATGCAACAAAAACAAAAATACAGTAAAGTAAAGAGAGACAATAGACACACAATTTTTTCATGATTCGACCAAACTCCAAAATAGGCCTACGTCCACGCCTAGGCATCCCTCGCTAGGAATCCACTAAATGCAAAATAGCTTACAAATAGTACTCTCCTATAATGGGGCGAGTACAACCCCTACACAATATGTACTCTTCTACAAAGGGATGAGTACAACCCCAATATAAACTTTACAGCACAAAAAGAAAAATACAAAATAATAAATTTTGATAAAATAAATCTCTCACAAAAATACCAAGCTATCCAATTAAAAAATGATCTTACAACTTATAAATGATCACTTTACAACTTAAAATTTTGGCAAGATAAAATGGTCACTTAATATTGATAAAAATAATAAAATAAATTTCTTAAAGTGATCTTACTAAGATGTTTATGTTATTACAATTTGTAGACTAATATAAAATGATTTCAAAATAAATTCACAATATTCTTTTGCACAATAAAATAATTTCAGCAAGGAATAATTTATTATAATTTAATCAAAAAGATGCTTTCAATTAATGCAAATGATCATAAAATACTTAAATAAAATTAGTATATGATAGATCTAAGTAGGCTAGTAAGCATTTAATTAAAAAAATATCTAGCAAATATGAAAATAATTTCAGAATAATAAATTAATTTGAAATGATCTAAGAATAAATGATCTTTCAAGATAAAACTAATGAAGAAATATTTCAAAAAAACAAAAGGAATTTATAGGAAGTTTAACAAGTTGAAATAAAAAACTATCACAAGAGTTTTTCACAAAAAAAATGATTGAGAAACTTTGATGTAAAAAATAATGTCCAAAGACTAATCCACTAAAAAGTATAAATTGGAAAGAATAAATTGATGGTGAAAATAGCATGAACAATTAAAAAAAAGATTAAAATCAAGAAAATAAACTCAAGTAATTTGAGAAAGCTTGCTTAGTTGAAGATGTTGAAGCTTCCACACCAAGGATTTGATCTTGCAATACATGGAGAACACTTGGAAGGATAATCTAAGAAATTTTCTTTTATATTTGATCGAGGGATTTTGAATTTGAATGAGGAATGCTTTCATGAAGAGAATGAGGGCTATTTATAAGCAAGAAGGTCATTCTGAATTATTTCAAAATAATATATTATTCTAACATCATGTTATCATCTAATAATTTAATATTCAATAAAAATATAATTTATATTAAATAAATATTAAATTCAAGCTGCCAAAATTTGGCTATTCACATGGGCAAGTCAAAAATAATCAAATATGGCTCTTAATATATTCAAAGCATGTAGCATGCATTCATTATTAAAATCAGCTAATGTTTGAAAAGTCATAATAAATTCAATTTTAATCAAGCGTGGGTCATGTAACCTATCAAATTAAAGGAAAAAAAATCCAAGGAATCCGTTGGAGATGAAATGAGATATAAATTCCTTGATTATAAAATGACTTTGGCTAAAATACAAAATTTCACACATTTTTTATTAATTTTGAAATATGATATTTAAATATTATGATATAATTTATATATAATCATACATATGCTAGTTATCATATAACCTTTAAATTAAATTAAAATATTTAATTATATTAAGTAAATAAAATAATTACACTTAATAGTCATAATTTATTATCATTTATTATTTTGACAATTCAAATGCTATGTATGAAACATATAATTGAATGTTAATTAGATAGAGATTTATATAAATTAACCTCATTAAAATAATATTTAAGTTGTGAGCAAATTGATTCATGCCAATGAACTCATATGATTTCTAAGATAGTTATAAATGCATATAACCTAAAATATTGTATCTTGAGCTTCACATTATCCATTTTGAATTTTTTCATTCTTCTACTCTTGCAATTTCCTCAAACATATTGAGATGTATTGGATATGTAATTAGCAATTGATATATCTAAAACATATAAAAACATTCATTAGAACATCCAAGCATTCATTTGTTATCATCAAAATTGATCGGATTGAACATGAGGCTCATTAAGCCAACAATCTCCCCCTTTTTGATGATGATAAACTAATGTTGGGTATTGATTTTAATGAAGGTGAAAATTGACCTTTTATTATAGTTTTGAAAAAACCTTCTCTTCTAAAAAATTTATGCATAAGAGATGAATATGTTGCTCCTCTTAAATGTATGCATGAAATAGAATTAATACTAAACAACATTTTACTCTTCTCCCCCTTTTGACAACATCAAAAAGTGACATATAATTTTAAATATTAGGATCTAACATTCCAAGCATGATTCTTAAAGTACAAAAATGTTCTTCTAGTAATGGTTTTGTAAAAATATCTATAATTTGTAAATCAAAACTAATGAAATTAATATTAACATCACCTTTCAAAACATGATCCCTAATAAAATGATGTCTAATTTCTATATGCTTGGTTCATGAGTGCTGGATAGGATTTTTGGTCAAACTAATAGCACTAGTAATACTAACTAGAATGTGATCTTGCTTAATACCAAAATATTCTAATTATTGCTTTAACCAAAGGACTGAGCAACACAACATCGTATGTACTCAACCAATAGTGATAAAGCTAATTTTGTTTCTAGATGACCAAGACACAAGTTGATCCTAAAAAATGCGATGTGCTTTTTTCTATCTTCTTTGCATCCCATAAAATCAGCAAATAAGTAACCAAATCACATGATAAAGAATATTTAGAATACCATAAACCTAACCTAGTAGTGCTATCAAATACCTAAAGATGCTTGACTACTATTAAATGAGATTCTTTGGTTGGCTAAAATGAGCACAAATAAATAGCAAACATAATATTAGGCCTACTAGTAGAAGGTATAAAAGTGAACTATCATTCCTATAAAGTTTTATCAACATATTTTCCTAATTCATGTAATTCTAATTTTGTAGATGGGCTCATAGGAGTTTTACTAGATTTAAATCTTTTCATGTCAAACCTCTTCAAGCAATTCATTTCTTAGTTTGATAGATGAATGTGCCATTTTCTTATTGCTTCACTTGAAGAACTAAGAAAAATTAAGTTCTCCCATCATACTCATTTCAAACACTTTAGACATCAAAGATGAGAACTCATGGCACAAAGACTCATTTGTACTTCCAAATAATATATCATCTACAAACACTTATATAACTATCAAATCATCATCTATGCTCTTAAGGAATAAGCTGGTATCTACTCTACCCTTTCTAAATCCATGATCTATCAAAAAGTTACTTAACTATCTTACCAAGCTTAAGGAGCCTATTTTAAACCATATAAGGCTTTCTTTAATTTAAACACATGATTTGGACAATAAAGGCTCTCAAATCTAGGTGGTTACTCTACAAATACATCTTGGTTGATAAATCCATTCTAAAATGCACTCTTGATATCCATTTGAAAAAGTTTAAAATCCCTAAAACAAGTAGAAGCAAAGAGTAACCTAATAGCTTCTAGTCTTGCTACGGGTGCAAAAGATTCTTCAAAATCTATACCTTCAACTTGTGTATACCCTTGTGCAACTAACCTAGTTTTATTCTAACAATACAACCTGAATCATCTAGCTTATTCCTAAAGACCCATTTTGTTCCAATGACATTTTGATCTTGCGGTCTTGGGACCAATTCCCAAACATTATTTCTTACAAATTGATTCAACTCGTCTTCTATAGCAATAATCCGAAAATTATCTTTTAATGCTTCTTCTAAATTTTTAGGTTCAACCTCAGATAAAAATGCTGAATGATCTACAACCTCTCTACTATGTCTTATGGTCATAACTCCTTTTGAAGGATCTCCTATAATTAGTTCCTTTGGATGATTTTTATTATATTTCCATTCTTTAGGAAATGAATCATCCACATTATATTCTAAAGATATTTTCTTAAAATTATCAATCTCTTCATCAATCACTTCATTTCTAATGGGATCAATTAAAATTTCATCAAAAATAACATGTATTGATTCTTCTACAATCATTTTTCTCTTATTAAAATCTCTATAAGCTCACTAGAAAGAGAGTATCCTAAGAAATACCATCATCTGATTTGCAATAAAACTTACCTAAATGCTCTTTTCCATTATTCAAAATAAATCATTTACATCCAAATACATGAAAGTGTTCAATCTTAGGAATCTTTCCAAAAAATAATTCATAGGGTGTCTTCTTAAAAATTGGTCTAAAATAAATCCTATTCATCACATAACATGCGATATTTACTTACGCCCAAAAATATTTTGGCAATTTATACTCATCAAGCATAGATCTACTTAATTCAATTAATATTCTATTTTTTCTCTACTACTCCATTTTGTTGGGGAGTTCTAGAAAAATTATGTCTAATCCCATGTTCATCACAATAATCCTCAAATAATTTATTTTACCATATGATGGTTTGAACCCTATTAATCAAAAGGCTTGTTCTCTTTGAATATATTTAGAAAACTTTCTAAACTCACCAAAAACATCATCCTTGTAAGTTACAAATAAAACCCAAGTATATCTAGAGAAATCATCAACAATCACAAAACCATAATTTTTTCCACCTAAGTTAGTGGTGCTAATAGGACAAAATAAATCCATGTGCAATAATTCTAGAGGTCTAGAAGTAGAAACAATATTTTTACTTTTAAATGAGCTTCTAGAATCCTTACTATGAATACATGCATCACAAACATACTTTGACTGAAAATTTAATTTAGGCAATCCACTAAATCAAGTTTGGCAATTTTATTAAGTGTGTGCATGTTAATATGACATAGTCTTCTATGCCATAACCATATATCATCATGAGTGCTTTTAAAACAAAAAGTAAATTCAAATTGACATCATGAAAGCTATCTAAATCAATAAAAATATTTTTATATCTTTTCCTACTAATAAAACATTTTCATTATTTTTTATAATGCAATATGATGCATGGAATACTACATTCAAACCTTTATCACATAATTGACTAATAGAAATTAAATTATTTTAATCCTTCTACTAGAAAAACTTTATCTAAAGTGAGATAATTCTTACAAATAAAACCAATGTCAATGATCTTTCCCTTTGTATTATCTCCACATGTACCAAATCCTTCATCACTTGATTTTAAAGTTGTGAATTTATCTTTATCTCCCATCATATGTCTTGAACATCCATAGTCTAAGTACCACATGACTTCTTTGATTTTGCTTTGAAGGAATTCCTACAAAAGAAACTCACATGTTAACTTTTGGAACCCAAACATGTTTGGGTCCACATTCTAAATTTGAAGTAAGATATCTAGCATGCATCTTTGTGTAGTGCTTGTACCTTTGGTACATACATAAGATGATTGCTTAGTATTTTGTAATTTGCATGTTAGCAATCAAATGAAATATGCCCTTTTCTATCACAATAGTTGCACCAAAAATTATTGTTTGCATATGACTTAGCACGATAATTATAAGGTGAGTGGGATGTGTATGATGCAAATAATTTTTTTTAAATGTTTTTCTTGATGAAGTATTGTAATGAACTTGTTATTTCAAACATAATTCTAATCTTGCTTTTAAGAAGATATTCTCTCTTTCAAGTTTACATACAAGTAAGGAACAATTTAATAAAGAAGTATTTTTACTTTTTAAATTATCACATTCATTTTTTAAATCAGAAAAATGCATATATAAATTTTTATGTTCTTTTTCTAAGGTTTTGTATTTTCTTTTTAATTTTTTATATTCAATAACTAAATCATTAAAGCATCATCTAATTCATCATAAGATATATCATTACATACCTCTTGAGAATCTAAGTCGATTCTCCATTTCCATAAGAAGACATATGTTGACCTCTTCATCGGATGAGCAAGTACTTGATTCATTTGAATCTGGATTGGCCCATAAAGTGTCTTCTTCTTCTTATGGTACTTTTTCTCCTTCATATTTTTCTTCTTTTCACATCAATTTTTTTCTTCTTTGATTCAACAAGTTTTGGACAATCACCTCTTTTGTGTCCAGGCATTTTACAATGGTAGCAAATGATCCCTTCACTTGTAGGAAATTTCTTAGTTTGAAATTTATAATTTTAGATTTTATACCTTTGATTCCTCTTCCTTAGAAGTTCCCAAGCCTTTTGGATAGCATGACCACCTCATCACCATCGAGCTTGAGGTGTTATTCTCATCACTATCATCAACTTGTAATGCAATGGCTTTTCCTTTCTCCTTCTCCTTTTCTTGAGTTATCCATCTTATCCCTTTGAATAACCTATGTGCTATCAAAGAACCCAAAGGCTGATCAAGTGGATAACTAGATAAATCCTTAGCTTCACTAATAGCTGTTAGTTTAGCTTCCCATTCTTTTGGAAGACATCTAAGAATATTATAGACTAAGTCTTGATTCCTATATATTTTCTAAGAGAATGCAATGTGTTAATTATTTTCATGAATTTGGTATACATATCAGAAATAGATTGAGACATATGAAATAACTCATATTCATGAACAAGTCATTTATGTGAGCATCTCTAACTTCACTAGTTCCTTCATAAGTTATAATGAGTTTATCCCATATTTCTTTTTGTACTTAGCATAGAAATTTTCATGTAATCATCATGTAAAATGTAAAGTATTACAAGCTCTAGCATTTAATTCATCAAGTTCTCTTTCATACAGACCATTTCCTCAAAAGGTTTTCTACTTTAAATGCCATTTACTTCTATTATGGGTGTATGATATTGATGTGTCAACATATACCACATGTGCATCTTGACCTCTTAAAAATGTACTAATTCTATTTTTCCAATAATCAAATGGTACACTATCTAAAAGTGGAGGTCTATGAGTGGATTTTCCCTCTGGTAGTGAACCCTTTGGGAAACCTTGTGCCATAGTGAAAAGATCTACTCTTGGATGTTAAGCCAATAAAAGAGCCTAAGCTCTAATACCAATTATGAGTCACTATAGCACCCAAGAGGGAGGGGGATGTTGGTGGTGAATTGGGCGATATTAAAAAAATTTAAAAGTTAAATCTTAAATTTTAAGTTTTAATAGAAAATTAATTTTTTTTATAATGACAAGATACAATTCTTAAAGCAACAAAAACAAAAATATAGAAAAGTAAAGAGAGAATAGCACAATTTTTCGTGGTTAAAAATCCAAAAAGGCTACGTCCACAACTAGCCACCTCTAGCTAGGAATCCACTAAATGCAAAATAGCTTACAAATAGTACTCTCTTATAATGAGGTGAGTACAACCCCTACAATAATATGTACTCTCCTACAAAGGGGCGAATACAACCCCAATATAAATTTTACAGCACAAAAAGAAAAATACAAAATAATAAATTTTGATAAAATATATCTCTCACAAATATACCAAGCTATCAAATTCAAAAAATGATCTCACAACTTATAAATGATCACTTTACAACTTAAAAATTTTGGCAAGATAAAATGCTCACTTAATATTGATAAGAAATAATAAAATAAATATCTTAAAGTGATCTTACTAAGATGTTTATGTTATTATAATTTGTAGACTAATATAAAAATGATTTCAAAATAAATTTACAATATTCTTTTGCACAATAAAATAAATTTCACCAAGGAATAATTTATTATATTTTAGCCAAAAAGATGCTCTCAATTAATGGAAATGATCACAAAATACTTAAATAAAATTAGTATATGATAGATCTAAGTAGGCTAGTAAGCTTTTAATTAAAAAAACTATCTAGCAAATATGAAAATAATTTCAACACAATAAATTAATTTCAAATCCTTAAAATATACTTCTAAAATAGATCTAAGAATAAATGATCTTTCAAAATAAGACTAATGAAGAAATATTTCAAGAAACCAAAAGGAATTTATAGGAAGTTAAAAATTTCAACAAGTTGAAATAGATCTTACAAACTATCACAAGAGTTTTCACAAAAAAATGATTAAGAAACTTTGATGTGAAAAAATAATGTCCAAAGACTAATCCACCAAAAGTATAAATTGCAAAGAATAAATAGATGGTGAAAATAGCATGAACAACTAAAAATGATTAAGATGAAGAAAATAAACTCAAGTAATTTGAGAAAGCTTGCTTAGAAGATGTTGAAGCTTCCACACCAAGGATTTGATCTTGCAATATGTGGAGAACACTTGGAAGGAAAATCTAAGAAATTTTCTCTTAGATTTGCTAGAGATTTTGACTTTGAATGAGGAATGCTTTCATGAAGAGAATGAGGGATATTTATAGGCAAGAAGGTCATTTTAAATTATTTCAAAATAATATATTATTCTAACATCATGTTATCATCTAATAATTTAATATTCAATAAAATATAATTTATATTAAATAAATTAAATGAAGCCAAAATTTAGCTATTCACATGGGCAAGTCAAAAATAATCAAATATGGCTCTTAATATATTCAAAGCATGTAGCATGCATTCATTATTAAAATTAGCTAATGTTTGAAAAGTTATAATAAATTCAATTTTAATCAAACATGGGTCATGTAACCTATGCAATTAATGGAAAAAAATCCAAGGAATCCATTGGAGATGAAATCAGATATAAATTTCTTGATTATAAAATGACTTTGGCTAAAATACAAAATTTCACATATTTTTATTAATTTTGAAATATGATATTTAAATATTATGATATAATTTATGTATAATCTTACATATGTTAGTTATCATATATACCTTCAAACTAAATTAAAATATTTAATTATATTAAGTAAATAAAATAATTACACTTAATAGTCATAATTTATTATCATTTATTATTTTGACAATTCAAATGATATGTATGAAACATATAATTGAATGTTAATTAGAAAGAGATTTATATAAGTTAACCTCATTAAAATAATATGTTAAATTATGAGCAAATTGATTCATGCCAATCAACTCATATGAATTTCTAAGATAGTTATAAATGCATATAACCTAAAATATTATATCTTGAGCTTCACATTATCCATTTTGATCTATCTTTCATTCTTCTACTCTTGCAATTTCCTCAAACATATTGTGAGATGTATTGGATATGTAATTAGCAATTGATATATCTAAAACATATAAAACATTCATTAGAACATCCAAGCATTCGTTTGTTATCATCAAAATTGATCGGATTGAACATGAGGCTCATTAAGCCAACAGGCTCAAGAATAATAAGTAAAGAAATATTATGGATACGACAAAGATTTTTAATATGATTACCAATAGAGAGGGTACCAATCCCTCTAACATTCCAAAATAAAAAACTAAACATAAAGAAAAGAAAAGGCGGTGAGAGTAAAAGTTAATTAAGAGAAGAGAGGGAGGCAGTTTCTAGTGTTTCTTGGCAATTTGGGAGGTACCTTTAACATTTTTTTCTTTTATGAATAGATAGTTTGGAAGCCATTTTCTTGCCCTTTGAATCATCATCCAAAAGGATTTAGTAACATTAGTCACAGATTTAGGATAAATCTCTTAATGAGAAGGGAATTCTCCTTCTTCCAAGAAACTAGAATTTATTAAAGACAAATGAGCTTTGAGAATAGCAAGGAGAAAAAATGATTTATTAAGAAGACAAGTGGGAACACTAAACCCTTCCTCATCTTTAGCCAAATTATTAGAAAAATCATTTGAGAAGTTAAATCATCATGAATTTGGAATATAGAATTAGGTTTATAAACTTGATTATCATGAGGTATTAAAGCCATATTCTACATTAAATTAAAATGATGCATAATATTAAATTCCTCATTTATGTTCTCCATCAAAGCTTCATTTTCATCTACCAAAGCGAAGGATGGATCAATTAGAGGAAATATAATCCTCATTCAAAGTTTAGAAAAAGCTATTATTGTTCACATTAGAAGCCTTCAATTTCTCAGAAGAAAAGGTAAATTAGCCTTATTAGGAACATTCAAAGAATCCTTTTTTTTCCAAAGTAGTTTTTTGATATTTAATGGTGGCCTAGGGTTAGGAATAGAAGTTTCCTTAATAGGGATTTTCTTTTTTAGGTGAGGATGAAAAATGAAACATTCAAAATTATTGTGCTCATGGATTTTGCAATGAGAACAAAAGATATGGAAATTTTCAAATTCAATTTGCATATAACCATAATTTTCGATCCCACCCATTTTTTTGGGGTTTTTTTGGTAATGTCCAATTCAACAAGGATTCTAGCCACGAAAAGATGAGATTTTGTAGTTGTTGCTTGATCAATTTAATGACCGACCAAATAAGGCACACAAAAAGGAATTCGTGGTTAACAAAATGAATACGCATATTGGGGAGAGAAATCCAAACTAGAATAATTGGGGATTCTACCTTAATATAAAATAGTGGAGTCCATTTTAGCAATCTCATTTGGTAATTGAAAACAAAATAAGAATGAGAGAAACACAAGAGTAATCCAAATCATTCATCCATTGAAACAAAATGTGATGGTGGATCCATTAAACCAATCATAAAAGCATGTGAAAGTTTTAGACTATGAAAGAAAGAGTGAATGTTTTTTAGGCATAAAGAGTAAACTTTCAAACCAAAGTGAATTCAAATGGCTTAGAAACTTGTCCATAATTAGATCGGAAAGCATAACCCATGCATTGAAAAGAAGTCAAAATAAGTTTAGGACTCACACGAACAACCATCTTTACCAGTGAGAATGTCTTTGATTGATTTTAATGCAGCTAAAGCCATGGTAGATGATGCCCTAGCAGGATCCATAGCATCTTTTGGTTTTCCCTAGGAATCATCTGAGAAGACACCAAGCTATGACATCACTCTAAGGAAGACACAAAATCGGCCAGCGACCATCTATTTAAGAAGGAATCTAAAGAATCATTCAAAATAGCGATCCATAAAGCCAAGAATGAGTGGGGAAAGGAAAATCTCCAGAACACAAGGAGAGGGCTCGGGCGATGCAGTTTTTTCCCTTTAATTTTTTAATATTATTAGGGTTTAGGGTTTGTGGTTTAGGATTTAGGGTTTAGGGTTTAGGGTTTAGGGTGGTTGTGTTTCTTTTGGAGGTGGGACACCATGCATCTTAGGGGTTTTATTGAAGTGATGAGTACTACATTAAGGTATGATGCACTATTTTGAAAGATAAAAATCATCACCCTATAATGGACCTAATCACCTAATAAGGACTTTGAATGGATGATGGGTCTTCGAATGTACCCGAGATCTTTCCTTTACTTTACCTAGAAAAGTAAAGTAGGGTTTATATTAATCCAAGCTCATTGAGTTCCCTATGGAGGCAAGCCTCTATAGTTAATTACATCATAAGAAATGGGAATTCCTTAGGAATACTCTCAATTAAATTAAAAATTAAGGTCATCAAAGATTTCTACTATCAAAGGATTATTTGTATTGGAAAATCAAATGGGATTGTTCAAGGAGAAGACTTATTATCGAAGCCAAAGAGAATTAGTAGGAAATGCTCATAATATTAGGAAGCCTAGTGAGCATTCCAATCTATCCTATGGTTGGGCTTTATATGTTTAAAGTTGAAGAGATTAATTTTATTGAAGTTGACATTTTATTAGAAACTTAGGAATTATAATCCAACAACACAAGATTGTGTAAATGCATAAGAGGTGAGGATTTATGTTAGTAGCCCAAAGAAACACCTATCTCATCTAAATCTAGGGAGATTTTGCATAAGCCAAAGCATGACCTAAGTCTAAGAGAAGATGGGTATATGGTTTACCTCCACAAGAGAGGATAAACCACCCAACTGGGATTACAACCACACAGTGGTAGCCCTCCTACATTTTAAATTCATGCCAAGTCTTATGAGTTGCAAGATAGCTAAATAGTTATTATTTGAAAGAGATTAGTCTTTAAACTCTCTCCCTAAGAGACTAGAGAATGAGTGGTATGAGTAATGACTTAATCGATAAATGTAAAATATTTTTAAATTATATTTCAATTTTGACACTTCATTTTGACAAAGGCTTTAGGATTTTGATGCTTATATGCATGATCAAAATAGGTTATGGGCCAAATCAACTAGAAGAAGGTGTTCTCCATCACAAGGGATGCCCTCACAGGTCAAGCATTCCCCTATCATATAAGGATGGAGATCCTTTATGTTCAAGAGAGAAAGAATATGCATGCATGTTGTGAGACATTCAACCATTCAGCTATAGGGTTGCTAAATCATTTAATTATATTATTTAAAATAAAGGCTTTATGGTGAGGTTATGAGTTATTTTAAATTTTAATTGTGAGTTTTTAATTGAGGTTGAGAAATTAATTTTATCATAAGAGTCTAATCACATCTAGGCCACACATTAAAGCATTAAGCATATAAGAAACTAAGAAAGCATGTTGTTTCTAATGCACAATCTAAACACAACATCAAAGAATTTTATAGACTACTAGTGCAGCTCTATAAAAAGAGAAAATGGGTAGTGAGCTCTACCTTATACAACCCGATATAAAAAGAATAATTACAATTATAAAATAATAAATGCTATGGGGGTCTTCAAGTCTTCATTATTCATGTCTCCTTCATTTCTTCATATCTTTGCATCTTTGTGGTAGGCAAGGCATCACATGGCACCCTAGAGTAGCCTTCTAGTCAATACTCATCTTAAACCCCATAGAACTAATCCAATTTCTAATAAAAATGACATTAAAATAGGAAAAGTAAATTTAACTACACAAACAAAATAAGTGTTAATAAACACACATACAACCAAAGTAGTTATATTTATAATTTGGATTTAGCACCCTATAACCAAGCCCACCTATCCTAACTTGGATTATGCTTAGGGGCTTAAGGAACCTACAAAGAGAGCATTTATATTTATTTTTAAGTGGTCCCTTAAGGATAATCCCCTGCAAAAAATAATGTTAGACTATCAATGAACTAACAACCAACCAATGATCCACATTCGTAATATCTAGTCTAAAAACATTACATCAGAAAACAAAACACAATTCTCATATGAGGGGCTTGTTTTAGTTCTAAGGACTGTCGGTATAAGGTTCCCTTGATGAGAGCATAGGAAAGAGCTCTCTGCTTCATCTGATGGGCTTGTTACTTCTCTTGAGGTAGTTTTCCTTTAGTTAGATAGTCCATGAATGGTTGCCTCCAATCTAGCTCCTTGTCCTTTTAATGGCAACTACCTCTCTTCAAGAGAGAATCTCTCAATGAATTAAGTATCAATAAGAGATAGGACTTGTCTATTTTGTTTTTTATTGATATGGACTCATCTTTGACATGCCAACTCTTTTGCAAGCTTTCCTAGTGCATCCACTATTGCATTCTCTCTCCTCGAGGGATCTTATATGGTAACCTGGGATTTGGACTAATAGCTCCATGGTGTGCTTATGATAATGATGGAGCTTAGGATTAAGAACCTTGTAGGACCCAACAATTTGGTTGATGACTAGTAGAATCCCCAAAGATGTTGATGTTCGATGCATAGTGTGATACTAACTCAAATCGAATCAAAGTCTCATACTCAGCTTCGTTGTTGGTGCAAGGATTGGATAAATGGTATGAGAATCTCATCACATCATGGTCTAGAGTTAGAAAAACTATTCCTACCCCTGCCTTTCTTAGAAGAGTAGATTATGGTTGTTCTTCTTTTTGAGAGGAAGCCACACCATCAAAATGCAATTCCCACTCCCATTGGTGATTGCTAGTGTCCCCCAACTTAATGATTTATTCATCGAAGAGATCATCATTAAGTGGAGAGTCAGCAGGAAATGGGTGTGTTGTTAAGAAGTTTGCTAATGCTTGTCCTTTCACTACATGGAGGGGTACAAAAGTAATGTCAAACTATGAGAGAATCATGGACCATCGTGCCAACCATCCGATAGCATCATGTCATGAGATATGGTGGATTAACTGAGATCAAGTTGACTTTATGAGAAGGCATATAATGCCATAGCTTTTGTGACGTAAAGATTAAAGCTAGGCAATGTTTCATAATGGGTGGATAATTAGCTTCAGTGGGGATTAGATGATGGATGAGATAGTAGAGAGTATTATCTTTCCCTTTATCATTGGCTTAGGCCAATAAAGTGCCAAGAGAGTCATCTATTACAATAGGAGAGGATGAGGCTTGCTGAATATAGAGGCTACTAGAACTCATCATCGTAGTGCTTGATGTCTTCAAAGGCATCTTGCCATCCCAATTGATCCTTTCTAACAACGCTAAAATGGGACACCATCCATCGATAGGTTGGATATGAAGTATCTTAGATATGCCAACCGCCCTTGAAGTGATCTGAGTTGAGTTAGACTTTTAGGGGGTGGCATTTCTAGTATTACTTTGATCTTCTATAGATTAATATCGATTCCCCGATGTCGAACAACAAACCCAAGGAACTTCTTTGAAGCTACTCTGAATGCACACTTCAGGGGGTTAATTTTTAGGTTAAATTATCTTAACCATTCAAAAACTACTCTCAAGTCAAAAAGGTGGACTTCCTTTTCTTTACTTTTGACTACGAGATCATCGACATAACACTCGACTTGATGATGAATGAGTTCACTAAAGATTTGAGTCATAGCCTGCTAGTATGTAGCACCGATATTTTTAAGTCTGAAAGTCATGACCTTATAGTAACAAATTATGATTGAGGTTCAAAAAATAGTATTTTTCTCATCTTCATACGCCATCTTAATTTCATTGTAGACAAATGAGCCATCCATGAAAGAGAAGACTGCATGAGATGAGGTAATGTCCACCATCAGCTCTGAGATTGGTAGTGGAAATTCATCTTTTGGACATGCCTTATTTAAGTCCCTAAAGTCGACGCATATGTGAATTTGGCCCTTCTTCTTCTTAATTGGGATGACACTGGCCAACCAGGTAGGGTATTTTTTCCACCAAAGATCGATCTTTCTTGACTTCAAAAATGTTGTTCAATGTCTAATAATCAGCTTGAGGTCTTTGATAGGTTAGCACTCTCTAGCTAGTTTGTGGATGCTATGAGATAAACGGGCATCTCTTCATAACTCCATGCAAGTAGTCATTAAACTCAATCAATAGCATAACTAAGTCATTGTTTTTTAAGTTTAGTTCAATAAGAAATTGATGTATAGATCTTCTTAGTCCTAAGTTGATTTCTTTGAGTTCATCAATGATTGATTTGATTTCTTCTTCAAACTCTGGTGGTGCATCCTTGACTTGGAAATCATATGGGTCATCTGAAGTTTAAGCACTCCTCCTTATAAGAGTTAGTGATTTGAAAAGAACCCAAATGATTGGTGATGACAATAATTATCATCATCGACCGACTACTATACCAAATCTTAGTCATGGTCTTGATTGAGAATGCCTGTATTTATTGTCCTGTAACCTCTTGAAGTAATCTAACCTATGGTTAGACCAAGTATGTGGGATTAGTCCCTTATTTTCTAGAATAAGAACACAAGGCGAGTACCAATCAAAAAGTAATTTTATTAAATCTTTATATGAATCATCCTCAAGTTCTACATCAACTTCTTGACTTGTGGATGATGCTCCCAAAAAAATCTCTGAGTCTTCATAGCTGGATGACTTAGGGGCTTCCTTAATACCAAACCCTCAACTTTTATGAGAAAGTGGGGTTAGAGCTAAGGTTCCCAACCGATACCGATTGTTTCACATATACTTGGATACACTCATGCTTTGCTTTAGAGCGGCTTTTCACCTTGTCCTAGCTCAAGTGCACCTTGAAAGAAATTTTCTATTGAGAAGAGTTTCGTGCTAACCATATAAGACTCATCCTCTAAACTATTCTAAGTCTATATGGATAGTAGGTGTACTCTTGGTAACTAGGACATATCGCTTTATGGGTGGCCAATAAGGAGGTCTTCCATCCCTAGAGCTGCCTCTGGATCTACCTCTTCCTCTCTATGGAGGTGGTCATCCCTACCCATATGTTCAAATGAAGCAATAACTATGGGTGGAATCTAATCGTGCTCTAATTCCTCCTCCAAGTTTATTTCTCACTCCCTTTTATTTTCAATCTTATTTCCTTTTTCTTTTCTTTTCCTTTTGCCTTCTTTTTCTTTTTCTTTTTCTTTTATTTTTGAGCTTTGGCCAAGTTCACAAAAAATAGACTTGTTGATTTTGAGGGAGGTAGTAGGTTGCATCCTCATATATGCTGACCTCGTGAACTATAATGGTTTTAGATCTCCTTTGACACAGTTCTCAATCCCACCTCTCATGAACTTGATGCATTAGTACAAAGAGGATAGGACCATGTTGTTCTCATGTATCCATAATCTCACTAGCAAAGCATTGAAATATGTATTTGAATTTATACATGAAACTTGGCTTAGCTTCCACTATCAATCTCCATTGGCAACACTATGGAGCCTAAAGCCCTCTCACCTTGCTCATTGAATCCTTTCAACATCATCCTCTCTAAATTGAGTTTGGAGATGTCAATCAAGTAGAAAGGGTCTTTAGACTCATAATAGTAATGTTGCACTTGGTCAACCAACACTCTAGATAAATCCATGTCTGTCTATGATGTGATGGAGGAATGGTTTGATGTCCCTAAAGACTCTTGGGATGTCCTCCAAATAGTGAGCCTCCTCTCTAGAGTTTGAGCTAAGCATATCTCGGATCAAGAAGATCCTTGATTAGAGATTACCTCATCTCTTTAGATATGATAAGGGCATCATGTATGCTTAACTTAGCTGACAACTTTATAAGGTGAGCAAGAATGTTATAATCAACTCTAGTTGGTCCTCCATAGGCATATCCATAGGTGGAGCATCCTTTGGAGGGGCTATCTGCTCATTGGAACCAATGACTTTCTTACCCTTATCCTAAGGTGCTACCCTAGGAGTAGAACTTTACCACTATGTAGGTTGACTTCAGAGACTTCATGTGGAAAGTTGGCAAAAAGTTCTACCCGCCATCTGGATATCTCTCCTATGGGACCCTCGTCTTTGACTCCAAGTCAATCTCAATGGGTGAACCGATTGATTTAGAAAAGGAATGTTTAATAATTTGAAGAAAAGAGAAAGATCAATTATTAGAGCTATTATTATTTTCTAGACTTGGAGAGCTTTTAATAGAAATAAAATCAAGAGCATCAAAAATGGACAAGATGTAAGTGGAATCTATTTTTTTCATTGATTTCTTTTAGGTGGAGGTACATGATAGAAATCAAAAGTAAGTAAGGGTTTTAGTGCCATTGTCCATGGATACAACACTTCTTCCAAAGAAGAACTAGATGAAGTAGTAGCAATGGTGGAGGGAATGCTAGACTTGATCGTGGTTATTGAACTATATCCCTGCAAGTGGACCGCCTACTTTGCTCCCACTTTTCTAAAGTTGTCTTTGGCAACTTGCAAACCTTCCTTGATGAGAGGTTTGATCTTAGGTACCCCAAGGAGAGTTTCTTGATCTTAGAAATAATCTTTTAGAGGTTCAAGATAAAGAAATATCCCAACCTTCTTTTATCTTAAGAGGATCACATGTATTACCCTAATATAACTAGATGGTTGTTCTAATAAGTAATCCATAGGAAAATTATGGCACCGACTGGCCAGCTCAAGCCTTGAAGGTGATGCAATCCTCTAAGACATGTGGTGTAGGCAAAAAGTTAGGATCATCGCTCTTTCCCACTGGCCTATTAGGCTGAGAAATTAGGCTTCTTTAAGAGGTTTTTAAAGATTTTCCTAACTATCTCCCTCTTGAATGAATATGGCTTATTTAATTTGTCTAGAAGAGTAGGCAGGTAATAGCTACCTAGTGGTGGATAGTACCACTCTTGGGTATACAGGAGGTGGTTGTAATGGCCATTGTGGTGACGTGGGTGATCGATGATGGGTGGTGGAGGTGGATATGGAAGGCTGAGCTCTAGGTCTCTCAAATGAACTCTAAGTGCCGCTTCCCATCAGTGATGCCACTACCACTGGCTTCTTTTCAAAAGCTTTCTGTAGTTTAGGCTTGGATGACTAGTCTTAGAAAAGTAATTATTTGTCTTCTCCTTGTAGACTAGCCACCTTGTTGATTAATGTCTCAATGGTTTTTATAGTAAATCCTTTGGGCATGAAAGCAATTGGGCCATGTAAGAAGAATCTCTATGGTATGTTGTTGGATAATAGTATTTCATATTTCATACCGGTTTCACCACCTAAGAATATAATCAATGAGGGCCTCACCGAGTTTTATTGTGCCAATAAGATAGCCCATCACTCTTTTGAGCTCCAAAGAAATCTCTTAATAAAAAGTTTCCCAACTGAAATGTCTTTACCAAAATGTTGCATATAATCAATGCAATCCCCGAAAGATTGACAAATAAGTGAGAAGTGCATCACTACATTGCAAAATAAATACTTTAAAGTGCACTATATGCTACCGAGGGTTCCCACTGCCATCAAAAATCTTGAAAGAAGGTGGCACAAACCTTTTGGGATACTGAACTGTATCAAATTCCTCTCGGTAGGGTCTAACCTTTGGAATAGATGAGGTGCCTTGGGCTTGCACCAATGCTTCTCTCACTTACTGTTCCTCCATTTGTTTGAGGTCTCTCTCTCTCTGGAGATCTATGACATTTTATATACGGCTACCATCTTGATCTACAGAGGTACTCTTGGGGGGTTCTAAGACATCTAGAAGCTCAGGTCTCTTAGCCTCCATAGGGCTAGGATGTAATGTTGGAGCTTGGTTCTAAAGTGCTAGTACTATCGCTAACAAATCTTCAACCTTCTTCTCCATCTTATGGATTTGATCATCCTTCTACCTAAGCTGATGGAGGAGCTATTGGGTTGAATGGATGGCATCGTATTCTTCAACCCCAACACTTTGAGTATCCTGGAGGGAGCTTGAGTATCTACCATGTGGACTTTGAATCCTCTAGAATATCATCATCTGGTCAAAATCTACCCTCCCCTTCTCAAATCACGAATGATCTTTAGCAAGTCATCTCTTCTTAGCAAAGTAGTCCTAAGATGTTATCTAGTGAACATCTCCTACTCACGCTACTAGAATAAAGACCCGATGACCAACTGTGGAACTATGCTCATTTGAATCTATTCAACGGATGTTGCCTTCTAATGGGACACCCTCACTAAGAAGATCGACTGCCATGGGAACTATACTAGTGTCCCCTCCATCCTCTACTACCGTCACTGTTACTGGTGGTGACTACTGTAGTTGTGGTTGTGGCATGACCATAGTGACTTTGGGTCGCCACTCCTTCTTCACCACAACTGAAGTGGGAGGTCGAATGGGAGAGCTCACCTTACCTAGTAGATGGAGGGGATCCTAGCCAGTTGAATCACCAATGGGGACTTCCTCTCCCAGATGTGATCTCAACCTTGGTAGGAATAGTTGAAGGAGAGACCTGACTAGTAATGGATGGGGAATAGAGTGTGATGGAGGAACACCACCACGAGCTATCCTCCGATGGTTGGTGCAAGTACTATACGCTCATGATCGGTGTGGCCCACCAATTAGGAAAATGAATGAGGGTAGAGGCCAACTTCGATGTACCTGTCTCTATTGCCCACTGGTTGCAACCTTGGCCTAGGGTCTCTCAATGGATGGGAATTGATGCCCAGGGATCACTGATAATCACACTTGAGCATCCATAGGCTCACGCCAACCAAAGAAGAATATATTGAGGCTAGCATAGAGTTTCCACCTTTGCATAGTTGGTACATCATAGTAAGCTGGTGGTGGAGGAGATCCTCCTAGCATCCTCCTCCATTTGAAATAGAGAGGGGGTGGAATCTACTACCACCCAAGAAAGGGGACAGGGAGAACCCTCCTTAATATATGATGGCATCTACCTCCCCTCACCTCTCTCTTGGTGTCACTTGATCTTATGCTTTTGGGAGAGAGGTACAATGTGAAAGCTAGAACCTACCTTAAAGGAGGGGGAGAATATCTTAGATGCTAAGATAGCCATCCCCTTTGAGGGGACAAGGAGAAGGTAATAAGCATAGCTAGGAACAAATGTAAGTAGACTGAACTGGCACTGACACAATGGTAGGGACCTCCACAACCTTCCTCTTTAGAGAGGGAAATTTTGGCTTGGACTCAACATCAAAGTGGAGGAGTTTCTACCACCCTCCTCCCCTGCAGGTTATGAGGGTTGTCCCCTCATAGGTAATTCTAACCCCTCAACCCATGACCAAAGTAAATGTGGGTGGCCCGGTGGTGGTGAGATTGGCTGATCCAAGAAAAGTCTTGAGGGGAAAGAGAAACAAACTTAGGAGCCATGGCAACCTGCTTGACTAGCCCAGCATGACTAATTAATATCTCGCATGTGAAAAATATAATTGAATTTGACTTAATATTTGCCTTTAATCTCAAATTTTTGATTTAAATTAAATTTGAACCCACACTCAACAAATTTAAGTATGTTCATTGATTTGGAAAGATTTAGAATTTTGAAGAGAGGCTTTGCCATAAGAAATGGTTTGTTGATTTTGGAACCTTCATCCAATAAATTAGGATATGTTGAATGAGGTTCCTCCATTTGGAGATTTTTTTTTTTTTGGAGATGATTTTATTTTGCTAATTCTTTGTTTTGAGATTTTGATTTTGGAGCTTTCACTTAACAAATTTGGGTATGCTAAGAGAGATCCAAGTGCATGTTTGAAATTTTTTTTGAAAATATCTTTGTTGTTTGTGATGATTATTTATCATGTATTTGATTTGTTTTGATTTGACAATGGGATCTTTACTTAGTAAATTTAGGTATGCTATTGAATCCCAATGTGTCGATGTATTTTGATTTGATTTTGAAAAATGAAAACCTTACTTAACAAATTTGGTATGTTAAGTAGGACTCAAGTGTGTTTAATATATTTATAAGTGAGATTCTTACTTAACAAATGTGGTATGTTAAGTAAGATCCAAATATTTGATATTTTTATTTTGATTTGAAAAGTGAAACCCTTAATAAATTTTTATGTTAAGCGGGCTCAAGTGTGTTTGTTGCATTGATTTGAAGATAGGGCTCTTACTTAACAAATGTGGTATGTTGAGTAAGGTCCAAAAATGTGTTTGATTTTAATTCGAAAGTGGGATTCTTACCTAACAAATGTGGTATGTTAAGTAAGCATGACTTGGTATTTATTTTATTTTGAAAGAGGTGAACTCTCATTAAACAAATGTGGTATGTTAAATGGAGTTCAATTTGATTTTCATGATGATGTTTGATTTTATAAAAAGGAGATTCTCATTTGACAAATTTGGGTATGTCAAATGGAATTCAATTGTAATTAATTTGTTTGTGGTTTGAAAAAGAGAACTCTACTTAGCAAATTTAGGTATACTAAGCAGAGTCCAATTTGTTTTTATTTTTAAAAAGAAGGGAATTCTCATTTGACAAGTTTGGGTGTGTAAAATGGAATTCATATGTGCACTAATTTTTTCATAATTTTGATAGAAGACACTCTACTTAGCAAATGTGGGTATGCTAAGTAGGATCCAATTTGTTTTGGTTTTGAAAAGTGGAACCCACTTAACAATTTTAGGTATACTAAATGGAGTTCAATTATTTATGTGTGGTTGCTTTTGAAAATAGAACTCTCATTTGGCAAATTTGGGTATGCCAAATGAGATTCAAAATATATATCTTGACTTTGTGTGTGATATTACTTTTGAAAAAAGGGGAACTCTAACTTAAACAAATTTGAGTATGTTAAGTGAGGTTCAATTATATGTTGATTTTGATTTCTTTTTATTTTAATTTTAAAAATGGAACTCCATTTAACAAATTTGGGTATATTAAATGGAGTTGGTTAATTGATTTTATTTTATCAAATGTGTTTTTTGAAAATATTTGAAAGGGATTTGTTGATTGTAAATTTGATTTTAATTTTTTGAAAGAGGACCCTCATTTAACAAATTTAGGTATGTTAAATGAGGTTGATTGCCTTTTATTTTAATAAGATTTGAAAATTTATATTTTTGCAAACTTCATGTGGAGTGAATTTAAAAATGATTCTATTTAAGAAAAGTGCTTTTGAAAATATTTTTCAAAAGACTTTATTTATTTTAGTTTGAGTTTTCTTAAATGAGGGATAAACCTTACCCCACCAAGCTAGTGGTAAAGAGGTTCAACAATTTGTATTTTTTTATCTCCTTTATTTAGTTAGTTTATTTTACATTGGGGACTCAAGGGATTTTAAAACCTACATGGAGTGAGGTCCTAAAACCTAAATGATGTTGGCTAGCTTTGCTTAAGGATGAAAGCTAAGTGCCAAAAAGAAATATAGTCTTTAGGCTTATATATAATATAAGTCCATTATCGATGCTTGGAGATAATAATGTCTAATAGAGATGGAGAGAGGAATCCTCCCCAGTGGAGTTGCCAGAAAAATTTGTGGTGTTTATTTTGGGAGGTAGGACACCACGTAGATCTTAGGGGCTATGTATTGAAGTGATCGGGTACTACATTAAGGTATGATTCAATATCCTGAAAGATAGAAATCATCACCCTATAATGGACCTAATCACCTAATAAAGACTCTAAGGCATGATGGATCTTGAATGTACTAGAGTTCCTCTACTTTACAAAAAAGTAAAGTAGATTATATTAATCAATGTTCATTGAGTTCCTATGGAAAGCCTCCATAGTTAATTACATCATAAAGAATGGGAATTCTTTAGGAATACTCAATTAAAGTAAAAAATTAAGGTCCAAAGATTTCAAGGCTAGACTATCAAAGGATTATTTGTATTGGAAAATCTAATGGGATTATTCAAGGAGAAGACTTATTATCAAAAAAGAGAGAGTAGAAATGCTCATGATACTAGGAAGCCTAGTGAGTATTCCATCCTATGGTTGGGCTTTATATGTTTGAAGTTGAAGAGATTGAATTTATTGAAGTTGACATTTATCTAAAGCTTGGACTTATAATCCCACAACACAAGATTGTGGAAATGCCTAAGAGGTGAGGATTTATGCTAGTAGCCTGAAGGAAACAACTACCTCAGATCCTAAATCTAGGGAGCTTTGGCATAAACCAAAGCACGACCTAAGTCTAAGCGAAGATAGGTATATGATTTACCTCCACAAGAGGATAAATCACCTAACCGTTGGGCTTTACAACCACTTGGTGGTAACCAGTTAACTCCTATGCTTTAAATTCAGAAAGTCTTATGAGTTGCAAGATAGCTAGGGTAGTTATTATTTAGGAAGAGACTAGAGTCCTTAAACCCACTCCCTAAGAGACTAGAGCGTGAGTGTTATGAGTAATGACTTAATCTACAAATGCAAAATCTTTTCAAATTTTGTTTCAATTTTGACACTTCTTTTTGACAAAGGCTTTAGGATTTTGATGCCTATATGCACGATGAAAATAGGTTATGGGCCAAATCAGCTAGAAGAATATGTTCTCCACCACAAGGGATATCCTGATAGGTCAAGCATTCCCCTATCGTGCAATGATGGAGATTCTTCATGTTTAAGAGAGAAAGAATATGCATGCATGTTGTGAGACTTTCAACAATTTAGCTAAGGGGTTTCTAAATTTTTTAATTATCTTATTTAAGACCTAGTCATTATGGTGAGGTGATGAGTTATTTTAAATTTTAATTATGAGTTATTAATTGGGGTAGAGAAATTAATTTTATCCTAAGAGCCTAATCGCATCCAAGCCACACATTAAAGCATCAAACATATAAGAAACTAATAAAAGTATGTTATTTCTAATGCATAATCTAAACACAACATCAAACAATTTTATAGACTACCAAAAAAGAATAAAAGGCGGTGTAGGTTCCGAACACCCGAAAAAAGAAAAATGGGCTGAGCTCTACCCTTATGCAACTCGGTATATAAAAGAATAATTACAATTACAAATAATAAATGCTATGGGGGGTCTTCAAGTCTTCATTATTCATGTCTTCTTCATTTCTTCATATCTTTGCTTCTTTTGATGTGGTAGACTTCAAGGCATCACATGGCACCCTAGGACTAAGCCTTCTTGCCAATGCTCATTTTAAACTATCATAGCACTAATCCTAATTCCTAATGCAAAATTACAAAATAGAAAAGTAAATCTAACACCAAAAATAAGTGTTAGCTAAACACACATACAACCCAAGTAGTTATATTTATAATTTGGACTTAGCACCTTGCATATGGGTAACCAAGCCCACCTGTCCTAACTTGGATTATGCATAGGGGCTTAACCAACCTACAAAGAGAGCATTTATATTTATTTTTACCCCTTAAGCACAATCCCTTGCAAAAAATAATGTTAGACTATCAACAGCCTAACCTCCAACCTATGATCCACATTCCTAACATCCAGTCTAAAAATATTACATCACAAAATAAAACACAACATTAACCATACAATCAACACATCGACCTAACCTAATTCTAGGGTCGGTGACCAAGTATTCTAGTGTGTGAAAAAGGGCTTGTGTAACAAGACTTTACTAGCTTCTTTAGTTTCAATTTGGAGTTTGAATTTGTTTAAAATTTTTTTCTTTGAGTGCTTTCAATTTAAATGATTTAATTATTTATTTTCCATTTTATTTCACTTTTATTTGGTTAAAATGATATTTAGGTTTTCAAGATTGAAGAGTAGAATGAATTCCATTTTTTTTGGATGGAATTCACCATATTCTACATTCTAAATCCTAAGGTGAGTCTAACTTTAAGGTGTTTAAGTATTTAGATTTAAAATTTATGTGATTAATTTTGTATTTTGATTATTAATTTGATATTTTGATTTAATTTTGAATTTATTTGATTTTAATATATTTGATTGATTAATTTTGGATTAGATGTTTTGATTTAATTAAATTTTGATAATTCAATATCTAATATCTAATGCTTTTCTTTTATTTATTTTAATTTCATATGATTATTGTCATTTGATGTTTGTTTAAATTCATTGATTTTTATTATTTTATTTGAGTTTGATTTGGATTGGTGAATGTTTTAATTTACTAATGATTTATTTGAAGTTTAATGTGTTCTTTTATTTGAATTCAAGGGTTTAACTTATTAAATTTAGCCATCTAGTTTATATAAATGATTATCTCTTTAGAATGATTATTCTCTTATCTTAGTTCAATAAGTTTGTTTATTTGGAGTTTATTTTTGCTTAACTTATTTTGATATTGATTGGAATTTGGAGTAATGATATAATAACTTTAGAGTTTATATTTAATTTTATGTTTATTTGATTTGATTATGATATTTAGAATATGAATTATACAAGTTTGCTCTTTTTTTCTTGACTTCAATTGTATATGTCCTAGATGAGTTTATATATATATATATATATATATATATATATATATATATATATATATATATATATATATATATATATATATATATATATATATATATATATATATATTTGGTTTAAAATGTGATTTTAATTAGTTATGAATTCCTCCAAAATTTTATATGAATAACTAATCAAATAAAGCTTAGCCAATTATAATAGTTGAGTTAATTATAATTAAGGATATGTCACATAACTAAATTTTCTTTTTGATTTTAGAATTAACATATAATAATTAGTGGTTAAATGATTTTATAATTAACTTTCATAAATTATGTTCAAACAACTTTTTATATTTGATTATAATATTTATAATACTATTGGTTTAGTTATTTTTTTTTTCTCATTTTATACTAAGTTTTACTTAGATTTTATGATAATTTAATTTGCACCTTTTTTATTTTGTTTGATCACATATTATTTTTTTTATCTTTTTTAGATCCAATTGAATTTAATAATAAATAAAATAAGGTGGATTAATCATGATCATTCAAAAAATCAAATGACCCATGAGTTAATCTTGGCTTGATAGGTGGAATCAAATCACTATTCCATGACCTAATCAAAACTTATTCATTTTATACACATAAAATAAATAGTTTTGTTTTTGTCTCTAAACTCTCACCAAAAGGATTAAAAAGTAAAGTGCATGGGTTCTAAAGGTTGGATCCTAACGACGCTCGCATTTAACACATCAAACATTAGATCCCTAAGAGGTGGATTTTGAATAAGAGGTGGCTTCATTTAGAAGAAAGCCGAGATGCTTGGGTTAGATTAATACTTGCCTAGCATTCCTTTTCTTTGCTCATATTGTTCACTTTAAATGCCTTCTCACCGATTACAATGTTCACTAAATTGGTCAATTTGAATAGCTTTCAGAGATAGGAGGGAGCTTTGCTAGATGTTTTAGGCTTGCCTCCTCACCAAGTATCCCATAAGCTCACTTGGCCGCGAGCTTCATCATTCTCATGGATGGAATAGTTGGAAGCAAGCGGAGGATCCTTACATGCTTGTTGTGTAGAAGAGTAGTTCAAATGTAGGCCAATGGAGGGAAACCTAGGATGGAGAATAGGAGGTAGTGGAATGCTAGAATAAGGAAAAGAGTTCAACATATAAAGAGATTAAAGTTGCGACATTTTGTATGGAAATGTGAAGAAGATCAAGTGTTACGTCTAGTAAAGGAAGAGGGTGAGAGGAGAGGCTCAATCTAGTATGATCTTGAACCAAAATGAGAGGGACAAAAGAATTCCTACCATAAAGAGTTTAAAGAGGACTAGATTATGTATTTAGTTGGAGCGACGAATATTTTCACAAGTTATAGTTCCTCTCGTCGTGTGGGCTCGGTGATGAAGCTTGCTTAAGGATAAGAGTGTTGGGCATGAGTGTTTGGCTTGGTATGCTCGCACATGGAGAAGAGAGGGAGGTGTGCGGCTAGCCTTCAATTCGATTGGAGGGGAGGAAGAACATAACCAATAAGAGGATGAGATGCTGCTCGCATGCGGATGATATGGAGAGTGAAGATGGATGAACAAAGGGACTCCAATCCCATGTGGCTAGCCTTCGATTCGTCGAAATGAGACACAAGGATGGCTTCAATAGCTCTTGCATGAAGGAAGATGAGAGAGGGATCATTCCTCTCTTAAAAAAATGGCGAGGATGAGAGGCTTTGTATGCAAGGGAGAAAAGCTCCGCTTTCTCTATTCTCATTCAGTAGGGATGAAAAGAAGAGGAGTATTTGGCAAAAAAACTTGGAAAGGAGTCTCATATTTTTTTTTTAGTCAAGGATGGGAGTCATGGAGAGAGAGAGAGAGAGAGAGAGAGAGATGGCTCGCATGCTCCAAGCATGTAAGATAAGATATTTTATTTTATTTTATTTTTTTAAAAGCTAGAGAGCATGTTTTCATTTGAATAGAAAATAAAAAATTTATTTGAGATTCACATGACATAAAACAAATAAGACTTGATGATTTTGCTAGCTTTAATAAAAGAGTGATGTCCTCCAAAAGAAGTTATGAGACCTAAATTAAAAGGATGGTGTGATTCTCGGGTGCTAGGGCTTTCCTCTTCGTAGCGGCTTGAATGGCCTCTTCTCTTTCAGCTCCTCTGAAGGTTCGTAACTCTTGCGTGTGGTTGGATCTTTTCTACTTTGCAGGTTGGTGGCCTCCCGACTGGGGCCTGGGTCCCGGATTTTGATTTTTCCTTTCCCCCTAACCCCGACCCCTTCGTACCCTCTTCTTCTCATTCATGGATTTCTCATCTACATCCTCCTTCCTGCATTTGGCCCAAAGAGGTGGGGTGGCTCACCAATCACTGCATGCCTCTCTTCTTCCCCAACACTTGCTTGGAATTGAAGGCTCTCTTGAATTCTCAAAGGATAATAAAACTCCCTGTCTCTCATACATCCCCTCTTGGAGGTTTCCTTCTCGAGGAAAACCAATTGGGACAAAAGAGTGGGAATTATCCCTGGTCGGCCATGCTATTGGGAAATGACCGTTTTATGGCTTGCTCCTAGCTGCTATCAAAAGGAAATGGGTCTTTATGGGTCATTTGGATCTGCTGACCTTAGAAGGTGATTTCTTTTTATTTAAATTCTCTTGCAAAGAGGATTATGATCTAGTGTGGAATGATGGCCCTTGCTTTCTAAATGGGAGACCATTTATTTTTCGGGAGTGGTCATGGGACTTCCGACCAATTAAAGAGAACTTTGCAGATATTCCTCTATGGGTTAAATTTCCAAATCTTCCATTATGCTGCTGGAATGAAGAAGGGCTTTCAAAAGTGGCAAGCAAAATTGGTATTCCTATTGTGGTGGATAATTTGACCGCATCTAAAGCTAGGCTAACCTTTGCCCGAGTTTGTGTTCAGGTGCGTTCTTCATCTCAGCTCCCTGATTCAATTCCTTTGAATCTTAATGGGATCAAGTTTGATCAGGCTATTCACTATGACTGGAAACTGAGCACTTTCCTTAAATGCACAACCTTTTCTCATGATGCAAAAACCTATCCTCTTAATCAGCCGATTCGATCCGCAACTAGAGGGTGCTTAAGAAAGCCTCCCACAGGTCCTGATCTCCCTGTAACCCTCAAACTAACGGAGAACAATCACCCTCATCCCCCCCACTCCTCCACACCACCTCTTCCCACCATTATTACTCCTAGCTCACAAAACCCTCCCGGCAATACCCCCTTGGTTGCCCCAAAAGGCACCAAAACTATTCAACCTTCCCTAACCACCACATCCTTAAATGACCTAAACCAACTCCTAACTCAATCCCATTCCACACAAGATTCTGATGAACTGGACCCCGCTATCAATGAAAAGGCAAAACTCAATCCATCCTCAATCTCATACACCATAATCACCATCTATCAATTTTCCTCCAAATCCTCTTTACTTCATCAAGATTCCAACCCAAATAAATCTAGATGCTAGACAAAGACCACCAAATCACCTAATTCTCTTGCATTCTTAGTCCAAAAGACTAAGAAGAGGGTGAAAAATCACTAACTCTATCCTTATGACTTCCCCTAAGCTTGATTGCTAGAATGTAAGAGGCCTTATGGTGAAAGGCCGGATCCTTGACTGTGCTCGCATCATCAAGGAAAATCACCTTGATATGCTTTGTCTCCTTGAAACTAAAATCAATTCAGATAGTACTAATGACCCTATTCTCAATAAGAAGCTTACTCTATTCCCTAATGAAGATAACTGCAATAATTTTGACGTTTCCACGGGGGGCAGGATATGGTTGAAATGGAATTCCTGCTCTCTCACCTTTACCCCTATCTGTACCAAAACCCAATTCATCCATGGTATGGCATCCTCCCCTGCTTGTCCTAGATTCTTTATTACTTGGGTTTATGCCCATAATGAGGCCAGAGGCAGACTGGAGCTCTAGTCCTTTCTTCATAATATCTCTTATTCCATGGAAGACCCTTGGTTGGTGATTAGGGACTTTAACTGTGTGTTATGCTCAAATGAGAAATCTGGGGGCAACCCAATTCCTCCAAATAGGCTATCTGATGTTAAAGATTGTGTGAATGACTCTGGGATTCTTGATCTTCCTAGCACTGGTCTATTCTTCACTTGGTCCAACCTCAGATCGGACAACCCCATCAAAATCAAAATTGACAGAGCCATGTGTAATACTCACTGGTTGGATGTTTTTCCCCACTCTTCATCCAAAGCTCTCCCTCCCCTAACCTCAGATCATTCCCCGTTGATGGTTTCATTCAATAAAAATCAACAGACAAGTCATAGATTTATTTTCAGGAATCACTGGGTCCTCTACTCAAATTTTCAAGATTTTGTTTCTAGAGCTTGGGAAAGTTATGTTAGTGGAGACCCTATCTTGGTGCTATTCAAGAAGCTTAAGCTGGTTAAAGAATATCTCAAACATTGCAAGCTTGATCATATCTCTCTTGAGCAATAAATCAGAACCTTGAAAGGGGATCAAGAATACCATATGAAGATGCTAGAAAAGGACCCCTCTAATAAGGTTTTCCTCCAAAACTTGGAAGAAATTAATGCTCATTATGGGGATATGGTTAAAAAAGAAAGCTTATGGGCCAAGCAAAGAGCTAAAGTCTCTTGGCTATCTCATGCTGATGATGACCTTAAATTCCTTTATTGCACTATTAAAGAATGACGCAATGCAAACATTATAAAAGAACTCCAAGTGGATGGGAAAATTCTTACTAGCAACTCTAAGATTGCTATGGAAATATGTCGGTATTACTCAACCCTCTTCAATAAAGACACTAACCAAGGGTTACCCCTTCTCGAGGCCCCAGTTGGCACTACTATTTCCACGATCCAATCTGAAGAACTAAGTTCCCCCATTTCTGACATGGAAATCATGACTGCCCTTAGGAGTATAAATGAGGACAAAACTCCAGGCCCTGATGGCTTTACTTCTAAATTCTTCCTTTCATGTTGGAACACCATTGGGGATCAATTTATGTTAGCTGCTCACCATTTTTTTAAACCAAGCGACTTCCAGCGGCTTTCAAGCACATGATTATCACCTTGATTCTCAAAATCAAACATGCTAATAGTATGGCTGATTATAGACCCATTTCTCTATGTAACACTTTCTACAAAGTCATTGCAAAGGTCTTAGCCAAGAGGCTTAAAGCAGTCTTACCTTCAATTATTCATTTTGCACAATCTGCATTTATTAAAAATAAAGATATAGTTGATAACATTTCAGTGGCGCAAGAAATCTTCTTAGAATTCAAAAATAAATATCCTCCAAACCTCTTTTGTGCTAAGCTGGATATCCACAAAGATTTTGATAGTATGAAGAGATCTACATTACTTTTCAGGCTTATTCAAAAAGGTTTTACAAAGATATTTGTGGAATGGGTGAGTGCTTGTATTTCAGACATTCCCTTCTCCATTGTGCTAAATGGACAAATAGAGGGATACTTCAATTCTGTGATTGGATTGAGGCAAGGTTGCCCCCTTTCTCCTTTCCTCTTCACCATTATCATGGATATATTCTCTTGCATGCTGGAAAATAAGATGAATGCCCATCTATTCAAGCTGATTACTTCAGGTAACTATTCCATTTCCCATCTCCTTTTTGCTGATGATATCTTGGTGGCAGGAGTTGCTGACTATCAATCAGTTTTAACCCTTAATGGTGTATTGGTTGATTTCTCCTCCCTCACTGGTTTAGAAGTAAACCGTCAAAAATCTCAAATATGCTTCTCAAAAAACTCAGAGGAATCTCTCATACTCGGCTCCTTGCTAAACATCAAACTGGGTGAATTCCCTATCAAATATCTTGGGCTTCCTCTTGTGGTCGGGCAACTTAAGACTACCCATTGCTCATCTCTTCTCGACAAACTCCATAGATGGCTTGCTGGATGGAAATCAAAGTGGCTCTCTTATGGAGGTAGACTTCAGTTCATTCGATCCTCTATTAATAGTTACTTAACTTATTGATTCAGTGCTATGGTTATCCCCAAAAGCATTATTAAAAAGATCCAGTCTATAACTTCCAAATTCTTCTACCATGGCGAAGTGACTCAGAAATTGCACCCCATTTCATGGTACAAAACTATATTACCAAGGGATAAAGGTGGTACTGGATTGGTTTCTAGTAGCACCCTTAGCATTATTTGCAAGATCAAAATTCTGTGGAAAGTTCTCAATCATACATCTGCCCTTGCATCTTGGAATATGAATAAATATGGTTTTATTTGGCAAAAACCAACTAAGACTTCCTCTTTATGGAGGGAGCTACAAACCTGTGCCTCTAGAATAAAAGGGAATCTAGTGTATTCAGTTGGTGATGGTTTCCTATTCTTCTTATTTTATGACCCTTGGTGTAATGGCAATTCCTTGGTTGATATGTGTGGGGTTGGATGTATTCCTTTGATTAATAAGCCATAAAACTATAATCTCAAATCCATAATCGAATGGTACTGAACATTCGCATAGCCTTGAGAATGGGCATAAGTCGATTTAGTAAAAGCATTATTATTTCCCTTTTCGACCAAATACCTTCTATGGAAGGTTTTAAGGAAGTATGGTATAAAGGTAATGCTATTAATTACGCAGTTTTTTGTTTGATGGCCAAACTAGGAGGACTTAAAACATCTGATATGTTAAGTTGAAGGGGCCTTGGTTTAATCATTGATTGCCCCTTTTGTCACACTGGAAAAGAATTGCATAATCACCTCTTTTTTGGCTGCCCCTTCTCACATAATATCATTCAAGGCCTGTTACCTAATGGAAGTTTCTTCCTCCTCCAACCCACACTTCATACGACCCTCTTTACCTCCTCCCTTACTAACCACTCGGCATTAAAAAGGCTTCACCTTCTCATTGTGGCGATGGCTATCTATGCCATCTGGGGTGAGAGGAATAAGGATCTTCAAGAATCAACTAATTCATCAATTTCTATAAACATCAAATTTAGAGTCAAGCTCAATTGATGGGTACTTAAGGATAAATGGTCAGCCATGAATACTTTAAATAGCGATTAATTATGGAAAACTACCTATTGAGAGACAGGTACCCTAACCTCCTATGGATTCTCTTAGTTTTTGGTTTTTTCTTTTCTATCTTGTCTTTGTCGAGATCACTTCTTCCTATTCGGGTTTGGATGTCATGTTATTTTTGTTAACTGTTATTTTATTAGTTTTGGTTTGAATCAGGTATGATATTCCACCTTGTTTCACACCTTCGTGGTGACTTGCTTTTGGTGTTGATAAGCTTTTATTTTTTTGGGACCTTACCAGTCCAAACCCGACTATGATGAGATTGGTTGGTGTTGAGACATCTCCAAGCGTGTTGGCTTTATGCTCCTCTTAACATATGAAAAGACTAATCGAGGCTTTACCTTATTATCACAACTCAATTGGTGGTGGTTAATTCTGGATGATATTTTTTGTTGTAGTTTATATGAGTGACTTATCTCAATCTATTGTTCTTCTTCCACTATTCCACTAGATGGCGAGTAGTGGGACATTGTTGATTGAGAAGGGTATTCTAGTTTAGTCCAATGTTTATTTTATTTAACTTAGAGTCCTTAGCTCTTTGGGCTTGATTTCCTAGATTATACTGTGTAATCTCTTTTGGAATGAAATTAGGCTGATGCCCTCAATTTTCCCAAAAAAAAAAGAGTGATGTCAAAATTTATTATATTTTATTTTAATTTTTAACAGGATAAATGTGGCGTGAGAATGATTGCACACATGCTTGATAAATATATGTTTTCTCTTGCTTTCAAGTGACTAAGGATGGAATTATTTTTTGTTATTATTATTTTTTTAGACTTATTCTTTAATCTTCATAATTTTTAGTAGTTTTGATATTATAGTTTTAATTTAACTAAAGTTTATAAATTATATATACTATAATTAATGATTATTTAAATTATATATTTGTTATTTATTTAGTAGTTAATTATTTTGATTTAATTTTACTCAAATTTATATTTGATGTTCAAATTTAATTATATTTATATTTTAATTATGCAATGATAATGTTGATTTTTTTTTTGTTATCTAATTGATTTTCCCATTTTTATAGTTTGATTAGCTTGCTAATTATATTTTGTTTCAATTGGGCTTAATTGATTCAAATGATCAATTTGGCTCAACTATGGTGTGTTTGGGTTACACTCATGTTCGATTAAGTGTTTAAGATGATTTGAAGTAATTGATCTCACTTGATTTGATGTAGATTTTGATTTAAGCCCATTTTGACAAAAAAATGGGCTTAATGGGCCACATTGAACTTATTTGAGTTAAACAATCAAATTTATTAAATTAAACCCAATGGTTGGCTAAATTTTATCTAATTATAAATTTTAAATGATTTTGGATGTTTGATATGAATTAATTTGAATTTAGATTTAATAGGATGCCTTTGGGTCTACTTGGTTGGTGGCCAAATCAACCCATTTGGATCTTCATTAAATTTAGATTTGTTTAGTTTTATACTGAAACATGTTCATTTGATGATTTTGAGTCTTTGGAGTGACTCAATTTGATCAAATTTAGATTTGTTCACTTTTGACTTAGTGGAGCCCACGTGGGTCAACTCTAGGTCAAATGACCTATTTGCTATTTTGTGTCCCATCATGATTTATTTTTTAGTCTGTCTGTGTTTTTGCATTGATTTCATGTTTTTGATTCAATTTAATTTAGTTTAAGTTTGATTTAATTTGATTTTATTTGGACTTAGGTGATTTGGAGCTTATTGGAATATTTTGGGTCAAATGGGTTAGGTTAGGTTTTACCTTGGCTTGATTGATTTGATTGTAGATTTTGGTATGGCTTGAAGTGATGATTGAAGGATTGATTAATTTATGAGAAAATAAATTAAGTTAGGTTTGATTTGGATTTAGGTTTGGATCATGATTTAAAGTTAAGTTTGAGTTTTAATTTGATAAATTGATTAAAGGGTTGAATTGATCTTTAAGAAAATCAATTGAACTTGGATTGATTTGGATTTTTCTAAGGTTAAGTCCATAAGATAAATCATTGGGCTTAAGAAGAAATTTGATTTTGGATTCAATCAATGGACTTCAATCATTTGATTTGGATTTGAATTTGGATTTTGATATTTGAATTGAATTTGAGGTTTGGTTTGAGAAGGTGAACATAGATTGGATTTAGGCTATAGAGTAGGTGAGTCTCCTTAATCCCTAAGGCATAGCCTAATCCTGGTTAATCCTTCAAGTCTTTAGGCTTAGGTTAAGAGTTCACCTATCTAAGAAGAGGTTGAGAACTCACCCAAAAGTGAGGTCAATAATGGTATTTAGGGTTTATGATTTAGGTTTAGATTTAGGTTTAGGATTAGGGTTCGTTTTAGATTAGGGTTTTGGTTTTTTTTACAAAGGAACAAATTCAAATTCAAGATTTCTTCTTTTAATTTCAACCAAGTAACACACTAATTTTCTAAGACATAAGTGACAACATAGATAAAAAATGAGCAGACATAGAGTAAATCAAAAACCCTAGATAACTAGAATCTTCTCTAGTATAAAGACATAGTTCCTAAGCAGAACGGATCGCCATTCTTCTTCGCTTCCAATTCCCATCAACCACCCCTCTCGAGTAGATCCATCATCATATCCTCGATTCCTCCTCACCACCACGATTGCAACCACCGTCACTCCTCCCCCTCTATAACCACCATTATTCTAACCACCACATCCATATCCACCAAGACCTCCATATCCCCCCACCACCACTAGATAATCGTTGACCTGCTTCACCACCATTGTCATCTGAAAGCCTTGTCAATGGTGATATTCTCCATCAAGGTTTTGGCCATTCTGGTTTAGGTTTAGGTTTAGGTTTATTAAGATTTAGGTTTATTTAATTTATTTAGTTACTTTAGCTTTGGGTTTGGGTTTTTATGGTTTAGGGAGGGTTATTATAGGAGGTTTAGTTGGTTGGGTGGGTAGGGGTGGAGTGTTAGGAATTAGGTTAGTGGTAGAAGAGAGAGTTTTGGTAGAGGGAGGGAGGGTGGTTTAAAGGTTTAGGGATTAGGTTTAGTGATTTAGGGTTAGGGTTTAGGTCATTAAGTAGGTTAACCCAGGGTTTACAATGGGGTTATAGGGCCTGTGGTAAATATTTAGGTTTATTTTAGTTTTGAGTTTAGGAGAGTAGGGTAGGGTTTGTGGTTGGGTTATGATCTGCATGGATTTAGGTTTAGGATAGGTTTAGTTGGGAAGGTCAGGTTTGGGTAGGGTTAGAGTTTAGTTTAAGATTTAGGGCCCAGGATTTTAGAGGATTTTAGGTTTTTAGTTTATTTGGGTTCATATATCTTAAATTTATTTTATTTTATAGGTTTATTTAATTAGTCAGTAGAATTATAGGTTTAAGAGATTTATTTATTTAGTTTAGGTTTTAGCATTATAGGGTTTAGGATTTAGAATAGTTTATGGTTTAGGGTTTATAGTGGGGTGTGGTTGGGTTGGTTAGTTTGGGTTTGGTAGTTTAGGGTTTAGGGTTTAGGTTTAGGTTTTAGGGTTTAGGGAAGTTTAAGGTTTAGGGTTTAAGGTTTAGGGTTTAGGGTTTAGTGTAGGGTTTTAGGGTTTAGGGTTTAGGATTTAGTTTAGGTTTTGGTTTATGTTTTAGATTAGGGTTTAAGGTTTTTGATTTTTTTTTAATAGAGAACAAATTCAGATTCAATATTTCTTTATTTTGATTTCATCATCCAAGTAACACACCATTTTTTTAAGACACAAGTGGATACATAGATAAGAAATGAGCACGCATAGAGAAAATAAAAAAACTATAGATAACTAGAATCGTCTCTACTCTAAAGACATAGTTCCATAAGCAGCATATCAGATCAGTCTTTCTTCAATTTCTCCAGTTCCCATCATAACCACCCTGGCCTCTCAAGTAGTGGGATCCACCATCATATCCCCAATATCTCCCTCCACCACCACCACAGTTGCAAATTATCGTCCTAAGATAACCACCTGCTAACCACCACCTCCATATCCACCACCTCATCCCCAAGACTACAATCGCCACCTCCTTTGCCTCCACCACATCTAAATACTGGTGATTTGATGTTTAGTCAAGGTTTTGTCCATTCTTCAGGTTTAGGTTTAGGTTTAGGTTTATTAAGATTGAGGGTTTAGGTTAATTTTTTAATTTATATAGTTACTTTAGGTTTAGGTTTTGGGTTTTAAGTTTAGGGTTTAGGGTTTAGGTTTAGGGTTTAGGGTTTAGGGTTTATGATTTAGGGTTTTAGGGTTTAAGGTTTAGGTTTTTTTAGGGTTTAGGGCTTATGGTTGTAGGTTTAGGGTTTATGGTTTTTTTTTTAAATTAAGTAAACAAGTAGGTTTTGGTTTATTTAGTTTATTTTGTTTATTTCTTCTTTACTTTAGTTTATTTTAATTTTTTTTTTATTTAAGTTTATTTTTTTTATTATTTAGTTTAATTTATTTATTTTAGTTTAAGATTTTATTTTAGTTTATTTTTAGGTTTAGGTTTATTTTTTAATTGAGTTTTAATTTTATTTTTAGGTTTTTTATTTTTTATTTAGGTTTAGGTTTATGCTTTTATTTTAAGGTTTAGGTTTTATTTTATTTAGGTTTATTTCTTTATTTTAGTTTAGTTAGTTATTTATTTATTTTATTTAGTTTAGGTTTATGTTTATTTTATTTTATTTTAGGTCATATTTTATTTTAGTCTTTAGGTTTTATATTTTATTTAATTTTAAGGTTTATTTTTTAGGTTTAGGTTTTTATTTAGTTTTATTTTATTTTATTTTAGGTTTACATTTTTCTTTTTAGTTTAGGCTTTAAGTATTATATTTTATTTATTTTTAGGTTTTATTTTAGTTTATTTATTTAGGTTTATTTTTATTTAGTTTTATTTATTTTGTAGCTTTATTTTATTTTATTTTATGTTATTTTTTTTTTTTATTATTTAGTTTAACTTTTAGTTTAGTTTAGGTTTATTTATTTTAGTTTATTTTATTAGTTTATTTTATTTATTTTAGGTTTAGGTTTAGGTTTATTTTTGGTTTTATTTTATTTAGGTTTAGTTTATTTATTTATTTTTTAGTTTATATTTAGGTTTAGTTTAGCATTTAGATTTAGGTATGGTTAGGAGTTTGGGTGGGGTTTAGGTTTAGGGTTAGGTTTAAGGTTTAGGGTTTAGGGTTTAGTTTAGGAGGTATTATTGGGTGAGGGTAGTTTTAGGGTTAGGTTTATTTAGTTTGTGGTAGGTGGGAGGGTTTGGGAGGGAAGGTTTATGATTAGGTATGAAATAAGGTACAAAAGAAAATTAAGGTCCCAAAGATTTCAAGCTAGACTATTAAAGGATTATTTGTATTGAAAAATCTAATGGGATTGTTTGGAGAGGACTTATTATTGAAGACAAAGAGAATGAGTAAGAAATGCTCATGATACTAGCAAGTCTAATGAGTATTTCAATCTATCCTATGGTTAGACTTTATATGTTTGAATTTAAAGAGATTGAATTTATTGAAGTTGACATATTATTAGAAAGCTAGGACTTATAGTCCAACAATAGAAGATTGTGGAAATGCTTAAGAGTTGAGGATTTATGCTAGTAGCCCGAAGAAAATAGCTACCTCGGATCCTAAATCTAAGGAGCTTTAGCAGAAGCTAAAGCTCGACCTAAGTCTAAGTGAAGATGGGTTTATGGTTTACCTCCACCAGAGAGGATAAACCACCTGACTGGTGGGCTTATAATTGCTTGGAGTGGGAGCCAACTAACTCCTCCTACGCTTTAAATTCATGTAGGCAAGTCTTATGAGTTGCAAGATAGCTAGGGTAGTTATTATTTAGAAAGAGACTAGAGTCCTTAAACCCACTCCTAAGAGACTAGAGCATGAGTGGTATGAGTAATGACTTAATTTACAAATGCAAAATCTTTTTAAATTTTATTTCAATTTTGACACTTTTTTTTTTTACAAAGGCTTTAGGATTTTAATGCCTATATGCACAATGAAAATAGCTTATGGGCTAAATCACCTAGAAGAAGGTGTTCTCAAGCACAAGGTATGCCCTCATAGGTCAAGCATTCCCCTATTGTGCAAGGATGGAGATCCTTCATGTTCAAGAGAGAAATAATATGCATGTATGTTGTGAGACATTCAACCATTCAACTAAGGGGTTGCTAAATCTTTTAATTATCTTATTTAAAACTAAAGCTTTATGGTGAGGTTATGAGTTATTTTGAATTTTAATTATGATTTATTAATTGGGGTAGAGAAATTAATTTAATCCTAAGAGCCAAATTGCATCCAGGCCACACATTAAAGCATCAAACATATAAGAAACTAAGAAAGCATGTTATTTCTAATTTGTAATCTAAGCACAACATCAAAGAATTTTATAGACTACCATAAAAGAATAAAAGGACAATGCGATCGACTTTCACCGTACAACCCGAAAAGAGAAAATGGGTAGCCGAGCTCAACCCTTATACAACTCGGTATATAAAAGAATAATTATAGTTACAAATAATAAAAGCTTTGGTGGGTCTTCAAGTCTTCATTATTCATGTCTCCTTCATTTCTTTATATATTTTCTTCTTTTGATGTGGTAGACTTCAAGGCATCACATGGCACCCTAGGACTAAGCCTTCTAGCCAATGCTCATCTGAAACCCCCATAGTACTAATCATAATTCCTAATGCAAAATTACATTAAAATATGAAAAGTAAATCTAACTACACATCCAAAATAAGTGTTAACTAAACACACATACAACCCAAGTAGTTATATTTATAATTTGAACTTAGCACCGTGCACATGGGTAACCAAGCCCACTATCCTAACTTGGATTATAGCTTAAGCAACCCGCAAAGAGCATTTATATTTATCTTTAAGCCCCAAGCAAAATCCCAAAATAAAGGTAACTATCAACCCTAACATCAACCATGATCCACATTCTAACATCTTGTTTAAAACATTACATCACAGAACAAAACACAACATCAACCATACAATCAACACATTGACCTAACATAATTCTAGGGTTGTTGACCTAGTATTATAGTGTGTGAAAAAAAGGCTTGTGTGACAAGAATTTATCACGCTTCTTTAGTTTAAGTTTCAATTTGGAGTTTGAATTTGTTTAAAATCTTCCTTTGGGTGGCTTAAATTTAAATGATTTAATGTTTTATTTTCCATTTTATTTCACTTTTATTTGGTTAAAGTGATATTTCAATTTTCAAGAATGAAGAGTAGAATGAATTCCATTTTTGGATGGAACTCACCATATTCTACATCCTAACTCCTAATAAGTCTAACTAAGGTCTTTAAGTATCGTAATTAGCCCATTTGAATTTATGTGATTGATTTGATTTGATTAACATTTGTTTGATTTAATTTAGATTTTTAAAATTTGAGTTTACATAATCTTCGTGTATTTTGATTGATTAATTTTAGATTAGATATTTTGATTTAATTAAATTTTGATAATTCAATATCCGTAATATCTAATGAAGTTTAATTTCATATATTACGATTGATTAATTTTGGATTAGATGTTTTGATTTAATTAAATTTTGATAATTCAATATGCTTAATATCTAATGCTTTTTTGTTTTAATTTCATATGATTATTGTCATTTTGATGTTTGTTTAAATTCATTAATTTTTATTATTTAATTTGAGTTTGATTTGGATTGGTGAATGTATTTTAATTTACTTGCGATTTATTTAAAGTTTAATGTGTTACTTTATTTGAATTCTAATTAAGGGTTTAAATTATTAAATTTAGATTTCTAGTTTATATAAATGATTATCTCTTTAGCTTAATGATTATTCTCATGATAAGTTTTTTTATTTGGATTTTATTTTTGTTTAACTTATTTTGATATTGATTGGAATTTGGAGTACTTGGATATGATTTAATAACTTTAGAGTTTATATTTAATTTTATGTTTATTTGATTTGAATTATTATTTAGAATATGATTATACAAGTTTGCTCTTTTTTCTTGACAATTGTAATGTCTTAAGGGATGTGAGTTTATATATATATATATATATATATATATATATATATATATATATATATATATATATATATATATATATATATATATGTTTTAAAATGTGATTTGAATTCAAATTCCTCAAAATTTTATATGAATAACTAATCAAATAAAGTTTCAATTGTAATAGTTGAGTTAATTATAATTAAGGATATGTCACATAACTAAATTTTCTTTTGATTTTAGAATCAACATATGACAATTAGAGATAAATTGATTTTATAATTGACTTTCATAAATTATGTTCAAACAAATTTTTATATTTGATTATAATATTTATAATACTATTAGTTTAGTTAATTTTTTCTCTTTTATACTAAGTTTTACTTAGATTTTATGATAATTTAATTTGCACCTTTTTTATTTTGTTTGATCATATATTATTTCTTTTTTTTGGTTTTGATTGGAATTCTAAAGATTGATTAACTCCTTTTAGATCGATTGAATTTAATAATAAGTAAAATAAGGTGGATTAATCGTGATCATTCGATCAAAAATTAAATGACCCACGAGTTAATCATGGCTTGATAGGTGGAATCAAATCACTACATAACCTAATCAAAACTATTCATTTCAAACACATAAAATAAATAGTTTTGCTCTTGTCTCTAAACTCTTGCCAAAAGGATTAAAAAGTAAAGTGCGTTCTAAAGGTTGGATCCTAATGTGATTCAACACATCAAACATAAGATCCCTACTTTCTAAGCATTTAAGAATTATACCTCACTGAAATGTTGGATTCACTAAGAAGTTTAGAAGAAATGAAGCCCTATTGAGATTCTTGTTGGGTTGGATCAATACTTCAGCTAGCATTCCTTTTCTTTGCTCATATGATTCACTTTAAACGCTTCCTCACTGATTGAAGACGGTGTTGGCTGAATTGGTTAATTTGAACAGCTTTCTTGAGACACGAGGGAGCTTTGTCAGATTTTTCTAGGCTTGCCTCCTCACCAAGTATCCCATAAGCTCACTCACGGCCGCTGCTTGCCAGAGCTTCGTCATTCTCATGGACAGAAAAGTTAGAAGCAAGTTGGAGGATCCTTACATGCACTTGGGTTGTGTAAAAAATAGTAGTTCATATGTAGGCCATTAAAGGGAAACTTGGATAGAGAATAGGAGGTAGTGGAATGCAAGCTCAAACAAGGAATAGAGGTTCAACATATAAGGAGATTAAAGTTGCAGCAGAATTCTTGTAAGGAAATGTGGAGAAGATCAAGTGTTGGCTATCTAGTAGAGGAAGAGATAGAGGAGAGATCAATGTTGTACCATGATACTGTAACCTGAGAGGACAAGAAGATTCCTACAGCCAGAAAGAGTTTAAAGAGGACTATTTTGCATTGAGTTAGGACGAATATATTATACCCTCGACTTGTGGCTCATGAAGTTGCTTATGGATGAAGAGTTTCTCATAAGTCTCTGGCCTGGTATGCTCACAAGAAAAGAGAGATCTAGCCTCCATTGATCAAGGAAGAACCAAACTATAAGAGGATGAGACGCTGCATCCGACTGATATGGAGAGTGAAGACAGACGAATAGGTACTGAATCCCATGTATTAGCCTTCGATCGGACAAAATGAGAAGCAAGGATGGCTTTAACTGCTCTTTCATGAGGGAAGATGAGAGAGAGGTCGGGCTTCTCTTAAAAAAAATGACGAGGACAAGAGGCTTTGTACGCAAGGGAGAAAAAGCTCTGCTTTCTCTCTTGTTCCCGTCCAGTTCATGGGGACGAAAACGGAGGAGGAGATGGTATTTGGTAGCAGAAACATGGAGGAGTTTGAAGATAAATGAATTTAAAATATAATTAGTAATTTGATCTTAAAAACAAAATTTAAAATGGTAAGGCTTTAGATGATTTGTGCATTTTAGTAACTATTATTTTAAATTAGAAAGATACAGAAAAAATTTATGACTTAAGGAGATAAATCCATTAAATGATCTATCCTATATTTAAATTTTATTTTTAAGATATTTAAATTACTAATTATATTTTAAATCATCTTATTTTAAAAATTTCTTCAAGAGTCTCGACCCGTGACTGTTATTTTTTTAGTCAGGGATGGGAGGCTATGTATGGAGAGAGAGAGAGAGAAAGAGAGGAGAGAGAGAGAGAGAGAGACATAGAGATGGCTCGCGTGCTCCAAGCTAGTAAGATAAGATATTTTATTTTATTTTATTTTTTAAAGCTTGAGAGTTGATTTTCATTTGAATAGAAAATAAAAAAATTTATTTTAGAATCACATGAAATAAAAAAAAAAAAGACTTCATGCTTTTGTTAGCTTTAATAAAAGAGTGATGTCCAAATTTATTATTATTTTATTTTATTTTAACGAGATAAATGTGAGAATGATAGCATATGATAAAAATATATATATATATACATATATATATATATATATATATATATATATATATATATATATATATATATATATCTCTCTCTCTCTTGGTTTCATACTAAGGATGGAATTTTTTTTTTTTGTTATAACTTTTAGACTTATTTTTTTATTTATAAATCTTAACAATCTTTAATAATTCTGATATTATAGTTTTAATTTAAATGAAGTTTATAAATTATATATACTATAATTAATGATTATTCAAATTGTATATTTATTATTTATTTAGTAGTTAATTATTTTGATTTAATTTTAGTTAAATTTATATTTTATGTTCAAATTTAATTATATTTCTATTTTAATTATACAATGACAATGTTGATTATTATTATTATTTCTTTTAGTATATGATTGATTTTTTAATTTGTATAGTTTGATTAGCCTACTAATTAAATTTTGTTTTAGTTGGGCTTAATTGATTCAAATGATCAATTTGATTCAATTATGGTGTGTTTGGATTACACTCAAGTTTGATTAAGTGTTTAAGATGATTTGGAGTTATTGATCTCACTTGATTTGATGTAGATTTAGATTTAAGCCCATTTTGATAAAAATTAGGCTTAGTGGGCCACATTTGACTTATTTGAGTTAAATGATCAAATTTATTAAATGAAACCCAATGGTTGGGTAAATTTTATCTAATTATAAATTTTAAATGATTTTAGATGTTTGATTTGAATAAATTATCAATTTAATTTGAATTTAGATTTAATAAGACCCATTTGGGTCTACTTGTTATAAATCAACCCATTTGGATCTTCATTAAATTTAGATTTGTTTAGTTTTATTCTCAAATATGTTCATTTGATGATTTTGTATTTTTGGAGTGACTCAATTTGATCAAATTTTATTTTGTTGACTTTTGACTCAGTGGAGCCCACATGGGTCAACTGTAGGTCAAATGACCTATTTGTCATTTTGTGTCCCAACATGATTTATTTTTTAGTCAGTTTGTGTTTATGGATTGTTTTCATATTTTTGATTCAATTTAATTTTGTTTAATTTTGATTTAATTTGATTTTATTTGGACTTAGTGATTTGGAGCTTATTTGAATGTTTTGGTCAAATGGGTTAAAGGTTTTACCTTGGTTTGATTGATTTGATTGTTTTGGTATTTGAAGTGATGATTTAAGGATTAATTAATTTATGAGAAAATCAATTGAGTTAGGTTTTGATTTGGATGAGATTTGGCTAAGTCCATGAAATTGGCTTAATGGTTTGATTTGATTTATTTGGATTATTATTTGAAGTTGAGTTTGAGTTTGAATTTGATAATTTGATTAAAGGTTGAATTTATCTTTGAGAAAATCAATTGAATTTGGATTGATTTGGACTTAAGTCCATATAAATCATAAGGTTTGGGAAGGATTTTGATTTTAGATTCGATCATGGGCTTCAATCATTTGATTGGATTTGAATTTGATTTTGATATTTGAATTTAATTAGATTTGGTTTGAGAAGGTGAACATAGAATTTAGACTATAGAGTAGGTGAGTCTTGTTGACCTCATTTTTAGAAGAGTTCATTTTAGCAATAAAATGATATCAAATTCAAATAGGGATTTCCTACATCAAAATTCAAAGTCATTATGCTTAATAACTTAGGAAATATATTTTTGAGTTAATCCAATTTACTTGGTTTAATGCAAAACCAAATCAAACATCCAACATAAATTAAATCAAGTGAATTAATGCAAAAAAATGAAAATTCAAAGTCAGACCTAAAGTCATCTCTAGTCAACCTAGAGTTGACTTAAGTGGGCCTACTTGGTCAAAAAAGTCAACCCAAAAATTTGACTAAATTAAATCACCAAAAAATTTCAAATTATCAAATGAATATGTTTGATCATAATAACAAAATAATTTAAGTCTATGAGGCCTAGAATAGGTCAAATAAATCTTAAATCAAAATAACCTAAATAAGCCATTAAACTCAAATTTAAGAAAATCAAAATAACTTTAAATTGATTGTCCTAAATCATATGGGAATGATGATGGGACATAACCTAACTCCCTATTGGGTGTAGTTAGGTCAAATGGGTCATTTGACCCATAAAAAATTATGTTTAAATCACTTAACACAATTTGGGTAAAGTGAGTTAAGCAAGAAAAAAGAAATAAGGAAATATCAAACAACTTCCAACCAAATCACATGGGATGGTGTAAAACTTCTTTAAACTCTTCTAACGATGGTTTTTATCCATAATCAAGCTACTTAGGATTTTCTTTCATTATTACATAAAATCCAAATAAGGAAAACTAATACAAGCAAAAGAATTGGAGAAGTCAAATTTCTTCTCCCTTCTTCCCACCCCTTCACGTAGGATTGCTGTGGGATGGAGAAGGAGTGCATTAGCTAGCTTCCAAGGTCATTCATTAGCAAAATTGACCAAGGAATAGCTAGGAAAAAGCAATATATAGCTTTAGGCCATATGGAAAAAAAAAAAAGACTTCCCAAGTAAAACTGAATATACACACACCCTCAAACATCAAAAGCAAACCAAAACGAAATTTCCCCCTCCCCCCAAGTGCCTTTAATCACTACAAACCATCAAAATCAAAAAGAGGATTCAAGCATTGGCCTAGGGAGCAATCCTTAAGGAATTAACTTAATTCCTTTGGCAAGAAACTTGGTTCAATCATACGATGTTCTAGGAGAAATTGTAAGGTCAATTGTCCAAGGAATCAAGGTATACCATTGTTGACCTCAAGCTTTTTCTTCAAAAATGTGGTTGTGGTCAGTTTAATAGGAAATGTGGATTTCAAGTTGATCCAACCATATAGATTGATAGGATTTATCTTCAAGATCGTGTAGCACTTTAAATCATGTGATTTTGTTTCCTGAATCAAAAGATATTAACAAAATAAGTTGGACGGTTCTCGGATCCCACAAAAATGAAGAAGATGATCTCTGGACCATCCGATCCATGTATTTGACGGACGGATCAGCACACACCGACTTACATCCCTTAAGGATCGGGTGATCCGAGTCACCCGTGATCACGGGCAAGATATCCTTTAACCCATTAACCTGAGGTGATCCAGCCGATCTCCGACGGCCGTGGATCCCGTTTTATGCCTACGCGCACGATGATGACACATCGCCACCACGGATCACGGATCGCCCATTTGATCCGGTCCATAAATCCCGCCATTTAATCCACATGGGACCCATACCACTTAAAAACCATTATAATTAGTTAAATAACAGTTTAATTAATTAAAGAAATCCTAAAAATTTCAAAAAATTATATAAAATCAAAGAAAAATCATAAAATTATAAATAAGAGCTCTATGGATTCGTCTTGATGATAGAAATCCATAGAAATTATAATCCCCAATTTTTATTGAGTAATGTTTCCTTAATTTGGGTTTAATTGAAAAATATTAAACCCTAATTATTCTCAAATTAATAATCCAATTAATTTGAAACTTTGGGGAAATGAAATTATGCTTAAAACATACCTTAGGTAATTTTTTGGGGATTTAATTCTTTGAATTCAAGAAAAGTTATAATTTCTTGTATATTAACCTTTAAATTAATTAAACTAATTACCCTTTAATGAAATAATTAGAAAACTTTAATCTAATAACCTTAAATCAACATAATAAATATTAATGGATATTAGAATATTAATTAAACCTAATCAAACCTATATGAACCTAATAGATCACTAATTAATTCAATTAGGTAATTTAAAGAATTAAATAATTTAGTTAAATGACATGAACTTAATTAAATCTTAATAAATCAACCAGTTACCCACGAATTATGAATAAACCCTCATTGGAAAGGTATTTTAGTGAAGAATAAATAAAAAATGAAATCCCTTAATGAATCTTAATAAATTAGGCGTAATTTAGGTTTTAATAAATTAATTAAAATCTTAATTACGCCCTAATTACATCTCTAATAAAGTTGAAACTTTAGAAACATAAAATTGGCATGTAATCCAACTTGCCATAATTATCTCAAACCCAATTGTTTTATAAATTTGGAATTCTTGATTTTCCAAATCTCTAGGTCAATATGAACTAAATAATAATTAAGAATAATCATTAATTCATTGAATCAATAAATAAAAACTAATCAAAATAAACATTAGAAATACTTAGGTAATTCATCAAAACTTTCTAAGTCAAAGAATTTAATCAAATATCAAAATTGTAAGAAAATCAATACTTAATGAAATTCAAACATAATTAAACAACTTAAGTTAAGTTTAATGAAACCACTCATCCTTAATGAATTTAAATAATAAATCTAAAACCTAGGTTAATTAAATCAGATTAAAAATAATCTATTAACAAACCTAAGGTATTAATTCATATTAATAAATTTAAACCTTAAGCTTACAAATCCATGATTTAATATCTTAAATTAAATTGAATGAAATCAAACTCTTTAAATTAACATAAGCCAAATCAAATGAAATCCACATAACTTAATTCCAAATGAAATAAATCAAACAAATTAAATCAAATAAAGCAATTCAAATAAATGAAATAACAAAATCAAATCCAAACATAAATAAAATCAAAAGGATTAATTAAAATACTTAAAGATTTTAGTTAGACTTTTGAAACTTCATTAGATTTAGGATGTTGAATAAAGAGTTTCCATCCAAAATGAAATCATTTCCATTCTTCATTCTTGAAAACCTATATTACTTTAACCAAATAAAATGAACAAAAAATGGAAATTAAATCACTAAACCATTTGAATTGAAACCAACCAATGGTAAAAATTAAACCAATTCAAACTTCAAACTTCAAACTTAAACTTAAAGGCCTAGTAAAGACTTACCACACAAACCCCACTTCTACACACACTAGATTACTTAGGTCACTGACTCTAGATCTAGGTTAGATCTATTCTTTTTAATCTCTATGATATGTTGTGTTGTGCTTCACATGTCGGTGTATTGTTTTTAGACCGATGCCTAGGCTTGTTTTTCATTAGATTTGATGTTAGGGCGTTCTTTCTTGATTTAACATTATTTTTGGGATGTTAAAGAGATCATTGTAATAAATAAATCATAAAATTATTATTTGCTTGCAGCAAAAATCCCTTAACATAGTCCATAGGACTGGCAAGCAACTAATGCTAAGCCCATATGTTTGTGAAATATAAATTACTTTGTTTGATCTGTGTATTTTTTTAACATTTGTTTTACAAGGCTTAGGATTTTCTTTGAATTTTAAATGTAAATTTGAGCTTAGAATTAGGTTAGGATCTATGGGGTCTAGGATTAGCAGGAGCTGACCCAACCAAGAGATGGTGCGTGGTCCTGGAGATCGATGGATGTCCTAAGAAGGAGACTTTCTGGAAAGAAGACCCATAGATCTAACTTGTAGTTCTGGGGTATAAGGGCAGAACCCCATTTTTCTTTCTTCGGGATGTACAACAAGACTGCATTGGCCTTTTCTTATATAATTTAATTTGCTTGATTTATTTTGCGCAATAAAAAATAGCATGCTTTTCTTAGGTTTCTTGTGCTATGTTTGTGGTGATGTATGCCCGACATCGGCTCATAAGATAAACTAAATTTTCCCTAACTAAATCAATTGAAACATAAAAAATAAATACAACTCATAATCTTCATATGAAAGCCTAGGTATTAAAGCAAGATAAAATATATAGCAACCCCTTAGCTGGATGTTTTAATATCATGCATAAATCATATTGTTTCACTCTTGATTAATGAAGGACTTCCATCCTTGCCAGAGAACCTAGGCTTGACCTTTGAGAGCCTATGATGGAAGTACACCTTCTTCTATTCTGATTTGGCCCATAATCTTTTTTCTAATTGCATGCATTAGGCATAAATTGTATTCCTATGACCTAAATGAATCTTGAGTTAAAATTATAAAAATTTGAAAAATATGCATTAGTTGCACATCTTCATACCCTATAATCTTAGGGTTAGGGAGTAAGTCTAGTTCATAGATTTCTTTCCTAAAATGCAACCCACCATCTTGCATTCATATGACTTAGCCTCATGGTTTTAAAATGCTAGGTGGTGTTAGTGACCTTCCGTGGTTGTAAGTCCAAGAGTTAGGGATAGTTAGTTCCTTCAAGTGAAGAGAATGACCAATGATTCCCAAGAATAGAATTATAGCATCCGACATGTGTCGAAGCACTGACTAGGTTCTAAGCATCCTTTAGGAATAAGTCTTCAACCCTAGGCATTTGCAGCCTTGTCACTAGAATCTAAGCCCTAGATTTCTAAGAAAATGATTGAAATCTAAAAATTAAATCCCAAATTTGAAGCCCAATCATAAGATATATGAAATGTCTACTGGGCATCCCAGTATCAATAGACATTTCCTACTCTTTTCCATTTGATTCTTAAAAAAAAATAACTCTCTCCAATTTGGACCTCTCCCAATTGAATTCCCAAAAATCAATCCTTTGAAAGTTACCTTAGTAGTCTTTAGGAATAACCATTTATTTCTTTAATCGAGAGTATTCTTAGGAAGAGACCTTCCTAAGATGTAATTAACTATAGAGGCTTGCCTTTATGTGAACCATGATCCTAATAAAATTGATCATATTCTACTCTTTCCATGTAGTTCAGGGAAAATACTCTAGTACAAAAGACCCATTAGTCTTAGGAGTCTTTAATTGAAATGATTGAATCCATTATAGGAGAGCATGTTTATCTTTCGAGATAATATGCTTATTCCTTAATGCAGTATTTGATCATCTAAATAAAATATTCCTAAAGTCTATGTGGTGTCATTTCTTTTTCTATTCCAGAAAAAAAAGAACCAACATATTTTACAGCTTGGTTCTCTCTCCATCTTTAGAAATAGGTGTTATTTCTATATATCTAGTGTACTAGTGCCACTCACGTTAAGCCTTTCTTTCCATTGGATACCTCTCCATTTCATTCTTGGTTGAGCCCACATCTTGAATAGGGTTCTAGAACTCTTCATTTGTCATAGTTAAACGATTGGGTCCTAGAACCAAATCCCAAAATAAAATGAGAGGTGAGAGAAATAAATAAAAATCAAGTCATCTATTATGACCTAAATCGTCAAGATGGATTTGAAACCATTCCATTATGGAAAAGAGATATTAAATTTAAAAAGTATGAAATGTACTTCAAGATTTAAAAAAAAAATCTCCAAAAATAATGTCTCAAAATTAAACTTATCCTTGATCTTACTTTGGCTTTGTACTAGAGCTAAAGAGAATCAAGATAGGGTCCTTGAATGAACACCCTTTGTTATACTGCATTCAAAAGGTGTCAAAACACCTAAGGATATAAATTGAGATAAAGGAGTTCCTTCAAACCCTGAGAAAACTTAAATCAAAAGGAGGCATAGTTGTACCTATTTCCCCTTTTCCCACCATGATTGAAGTTTGAATTGCATTTAGAAAAGAAGAATAAAAACAAAACAAAAAATGATCCCAAAAGAGAATGCCTTATTGACCTTAGAGGTTGATTAAGGAACTCAATGAAAATCTCTATTCATATAGAAGAAAATTATACATGAATGCAAATCACTTTAATCTTAATTTCCAAGTCCCCTAGAATATTGGAAAACCAACTACTCAAGTTGATTGGCCAATTCTAAGGAGTGACTTGGAGGTAACCTTCTTTTTGACCTTTCCAAAATCTTAAATTCTTAAGAGTTTGGGAGAGAGTCAAAAAAGGGAGATGATATGACATAAACAAAAATAAAGTGACAAGAATCACTTTTGCTTCTAATGAATAGAATAAAAGAGAGGGTAGTGAAAGAGAATTCTAATTCTCCTGATAAAGTTGGAATGAATAAAATTTAAACCAATAAATTTTTCTTAATGGGAGTTTCTCCCATTGAATGAAATGATATTCCATGATTGGCTTTAATTAATTTAAGGTCAAGAAAAGAAAATAAATGAAGAAGTTAATCCTTCTAAAGAAATCATGACCTTAGGATTGGGTCCTAAGGGTGATATATCTATCTTGAAAGTATAAAATCCTATCTGGAAAGTTGATAATAATCATCTACACTATTCTTTTTAAATGATGAATCTAAATGAATGACCATGAGGTATATTGATCTATTGAGGATAAGTTGAATCCTTTCCTTCTATAAATTCTTGAACTAATTTAAAATGGTAGAGTACCACCTCAAATGAACAATGAAAAGAAATGGAAAATAAATCATCTTCAAATATGATGTTTTCCCATTTTAGAAAGTTTCTTGCAAAATAAAGCATCATGCTCTATTATAAAATAAAATGAAATATGAAATAAAATGATAAAGAAAAGAAGTAAAGCAAACATTACATAATCATGTAATTTGCCTTATAACTATAAGCAACTTCGATGTGGCATTCCTATAAAGAAGTTCTAGGGTTATCTTCTATGATGAAGATAGACTATTAAGAACTTATTAACATCTTAGTCGATGTGGAAAATTTAAAAGAAGAAAATCTCCAAAATATATGTTGATCTGGGTGCATCGATCAACATCAAATATATAAACATGAGAATAAATTTATATGCTCAATTCTAATCAAGCTTTGATAAGATGATGCCATATAAATTCAATCAAATAAAGAAAGAAAGAAGTTTTTTTAGCTTCATGAAAATTCAATCTTAAAACTCAACCTAGAAAAGAACTTAATTTCAATCACATTTATTGGTTGAAGCCAAAATTCAAACATGAAAAGAGCAACTTAGAATTCATGAAACATCTTTAAATGCTCTTGGATGGTCCTATCAGCCCAAATAAAAAAAAAGAATAAAAGGAATCAAATAAAAAGAAAAAGAAGAAACATATTGATTATTGAAGGATGTTCATATTCATCCTAAAGTGTTGAGTCTTTAGGAATATCATTCTACTCTAAATGACCTCACTAAATATTTGATTCCAATAGAAAATTTTGATTTAGAAATGTAGTTTTCAAGGAAGTCATTATGCCAATCTTAAATGACTCACTCCACTAAATCAGTTTGAATTCAGAGTAACATCTTTAGAAAGTCATTTTACCAATCTTAAATGGCTTTACTAGATTTGTTGTTCCATGAAAAATGAAAAAGAAATAAAAAATGTTGGATCATATTATATGATCAATCAAGCAGACTTGAATCATATCAAAAAATCAATAAATAAAATATTGTATTTGGACAAGGTCAAATACATCAAATTTCCTAACAAATCATTTAGTGGAGTCATTTCATAAAGTGAAATGTTATGGAGTCAAATATCTATTTTAGTGAATCTTGTAACTAGAAAATTACCAAATGTAACCTTTCATAAAGAAATAAATATTACCAAAAGAAAGAAAGAAAAGTAAAGGGATGGAAGGACTATATCCAAGAGCAAAAGGATGAAGTCTAAAATTTCTAAGCATGTACATTTTGACTTTAAACTTCTCCACATCAAAATGAAGTGGTAAGGTTAGAAGTCAAAATTGTCCTTAAGCTAAATAAAAAAATAATCGATATCTCATGCTTTGTCATTTTAGCCTTTGCCATGATTGGGTGAGCTGGCGGTTAAATAAAAGATAGTGGATCTTCTTTTCAGAGTCCATATCTTTTGAATGGCAAAGATTCTATTGAGTATACTCTACCATTTCAATCAAATAAAATACCCAATAAAATTAACATATCTTAAATGAAATAAGATAATCAGATATCTCATGCTTTTCATTTTAGCCCCATGATTGGGTGAGCTCATTAAATAAAAAGAGTGGATCTTCTTTCAAAACCATATCTTTGAATGACAATTCTAAAATATATTTAAATGAGCAAAAAGACACCCAATGTAAATGGACATTTTAACTTTAAATCATCAAAATAAATTGGTAGTTAGTGAAAAAAATTATCCCATGAATAAAATGATATCTCCTGTTATCATTTAGCTTTGCCATGATTAGATCTTGTATTAAAAGAAAAGATAGTGGATCTTCTTTTTAGTCCATATCTTTTTATAGCAAAGGTCTCATTGGTATACTCGATTCCATTTAAGGTCTATAACCAAACAAAAGTTATTATAGAGCCATTTCAAGTTAAAAGCTTAAGTAGTTTGGGTCTAACTTTCTTTTCAAAGGCACTCTAGCATTGCATGATGTTGTTTAGATGTAGAGATTTATATAGTCAAGTTGGATGCACCCTTAGAATTTGAAGAAAATCCAATTCCACAATTGACAAGTTGATATCAATGATCTAACTCTTTAATGAGTTAGCTATCGATGATTTGATCAACTATCTTTTGGGTTTAAAGACTACTTTTGTGAAATAATTGAAATGATCTCAGAAGCGGTCCATAAACTTAAGCGATGTCATTTCAATAAATTAAGTCCCTTGATGACTGTGGTCAAATTCTAAAAGAAAAGCAAATTTTTGCTAAAATCAAAATCTAGAAAATGATGGTTGTACATAAGAAGAAAATATTCTTCTTGGTTAGCTAACATCATTATATGACCCACATCTTGGGACTAGGGTAGAATCTTTACCTTGAAAATGGGTTCATATTATATTTCATTTTAAAATCAAAAATATTTTCATGCATAAGATTATCCTTCTTAAGGATAACTTATCTAAAATTATCAAATAAAGACAATTATAGAAAAGAATTGAAAGCATATGATATGACATTCAAAATCCTTATAAGAATGTTCTTATAAGTATCATTCAATCTCAACATATTGGGGCAATTTAGCAAAAGGGTCATGATCAAGATTTCTTATAATCCCACTTTCAATTAGGTAGAGGGTTATATTGAAAATCTTGTCAAAGAAGAAAAGAAAAGAAACTTCAATATGATTTGAAGAACAATCCTGTTACTATATATAGAGTCTTGAAATTTACTTTTGAAGTAATTTCAAAGACCTTGTAGTAAAATGTAGAAGGATCAAAAATGCAAAAAATAAGAAATTAATCAAAGACAATTATGAAATTTCATTTCCTATAATAATAAATCAACTGAAAATTCAATTTCAAACTTATCGAGAATCTTAATTTCTAATAAGTTAATCCTTTCAATTCCCTTATTGATTAGGGATAAGAATTTTGTCTCTATGAGAATCCAAAGATTATCCTGATTCTCATTCACTTTAGAAAACTTTAAAGGAATCTCTTGATCTTCATTGAATCCAAGAGAATGCCTTATAAGTTATTGATTTATGTCAACAAATTAAAAATAACACACATGTCCAAACAAAAAGAAAATTAAATTCCATTTGAGAAGAAATGGTTGACTGTGGTTCTTACTGCCTAAAGAACTACACAGTCACATGCAAGCTCAAAGAGGTAGAATTCTTAGGTTATTACCCTATGATGTCTTTAGTGAATAGACATCTAGCATGGTTCATTATAACTTTGAGATATAAAAGAAAAAAATGATGAACTTCTATGCTCATGGCATAATAAAGCATTGGGTCCAAAATATACCCAAGTCTTCCTTCAAAATAAATTCCAACTCTTTGAAACCTCCACTAAACTTCTTCATGTAAGGAGTATTAGTGAAATCAAGAAATGGAAGCAAACCTTCCATCACCCTTTCATCAAGTTAGACTAATCAAGTAAGGATTAAGTCCATGAGACTCTTGCTTATTAGTCAAAACTTTGGGATTAGGAATAAGTCACTTTGACCCCTTTTCCTCATCCATATCACCTGGAGCAAGCCCTTTGTGGCACCTTTCTATACATGACTTGAGATGAGCGCCCTCATGGCACCTTTCTCATGTCTTTTGGGTTTGGAGCAAACCCTTGACCACCATTCTACCTTTTGTACATGATTGGATCAAGCAAGGCCCCTTTCATGTTACACGGGAGTTAGATTGGATTAAGTCTTTATGACCCCTTTAATAGCCAGAAGATATAAGTCCCTCATTCTTTCTAATCATCTAGAGTAAGTCCCAATTCATCCTACCTTTGTGTACATGATTGGATCAAGCCATCAAGGCCCCTTTCATATGAGTTAGATTGGATTAAGTCTTTATGACCCCTCTCTAATAGCCAGAAAGATATAAGTCCCAGTACATCTCTTTCTAATCTCATAGAGTAAGTCCTGGCATCCTACCTTTGTGTACATGATTGGATCAAGCCATCAAGGCCCCTTTCATGTTACTAGTTAGTTGGATTAAGTCTTTATGACCCCTTTCTAATAGCAAAGATATAAGTCCCGCATTCTTTCTAATCATTAGGAGTAAGTCCCGGTCGGCATCCTACTTTGTGTACATGATTGGATCAAGCCATCTTTCATGTTACATGGTGAGTTAGATTGGATCAAGTCTTTATGACCCCTTTTCTTAGAAAGATATAAGTCCCTGGACATTCTTTTCATATCAAGTTGGCATCCTATTTTGGTGGATCAAAATATCTTTAAGGCCTTCTTCTTTTAGTTAGATGGATCATGATTAAAGTCTTTTATCCTTATTAGCTAATCACATTCACTCCAAAGCAAAGATATATATACATATACCTATCTTTCACAATCAAAATTAAAATAAAATTCAAATCAAATATCAAAGCATGAATTGGAACACAAAGCTTATACTTGTATGTTGATCAATCTTATCAACACCAATATGTGCAATGTATTCTAGTTAATCCACTACACATATTGGGGGTCCATTTGTTGACCTCATTTTTAGAAGAGGTCATTTTAGCAATAAATGATATCAAGTTCAAATAGATTTCACTTAAAATTCAAAGTCACTATGCTTAATAACTTAGAAATACATTTTGAGCTAAATCCAATTTACTTGGTTTATGCAAAACCAAATCAAACATCCAACATAAATTAAATCAAGTAATTAATGCAAAAAATAAAATTTCAAAGTCAAACCTAAAGTCAACTCTAGTCAACCTAGAGTTGACTTCCCACTTGGTCAAGTCAACCCACTAAAATTTGACTAAATTAAATCACCAAAAATATTCAAATTATCAAATGAATATGATAATAATAACAAAGAATTTAAGTCTATGAAGGCCTAGAATAGTCAAAAATATCCAAAATAACTAAATAAGCATTAAACTCAAATTTAAGAAAAATCAAAATAACTTTAAATTGATTGTCCTAAATCATATGAAAATGATGAAATAACCTAACTCCCTATTGGTGTAGTTTAGGTCAAATGGGTCATTTACCAAAAATTATGTTTAAATCACTTAACACAATTTGGGTAAGTGAGTTAAGTAAGACAAAAGAAAAATGAAAACCCACTTAACCAAATCACATGGGAATAACACTCTTAAACTCATAATGAAGGTTTATATCCCTAATCAACTTAGGCTCTTGCATTATTACATAAAATCCAAATAAGGAAAACTAATACAAGCAAAAAAAGAATTGGAAGTCAAATTCTCCCTTCTCCCACCTCTTCACATAAGGGGGATGGAGAAGGAGGCATTAGCTAGCTTCCAAAGTCATTCATTAGCAAAAACCAAGGAATAGCTAGGAAAAGCAATATATAGCTTTAGGCCATATGGAAAAAAAAGACTTCCCAAAAATAACACACACACCCACATCAAACCAAACCAAAAAAAATTTCCCTCCCCAATTTTAATCACCACAAACCATCAAAATTGAAAGAGGGATTGGTCTAGGGAGAAATCAAGGAATTAACTAATTCCTTTGGCAAGCAAACTTGGTTCAATCAAGTCTAGGAGCAGGTCAATCGTCCAAGGAATCAAGGTATGACATTGTTGACCTCAAGCTTTTTCTTCAAAAATATGATTGTGGTCAGTTTAATAGGAAACATGGTTTTCAAATTGATCCAACCGTATAGATTGATAGGATTTATATTCAAGATCGAGTAGCACTTTAAATTACATGATTTCATTTCTTGGATCAAAAGATTTTAGCAAACAAGTTGATTCTCGTCCTCGGAAATGAAGCGATGATCTCCGGACCATGATCCGTGTATTTGGATCGATCGACCATCCATGATTACATCCCTTAGGATCGGATGACCGTATCTAGGACGGTCAGCGATCGAAATTAAACCAGACGAGGTGATCCACCATCGATCCATTATGGACGGTGATTGTCCCGACCGACGCGACATCACCATGACACGAGACGTGGGATCAATAGGGACCCATCTTTGATATGGTGTAAATAATCATTTTAATCCCGCGTGACCCATACACTTAAAAATCGTATAATTAAATTAATTAATTAAAAAAATTAAAAAACTTCAAAAAATATATAAAATCAAAGAAAAATAAAAAATTACAAATAAAAGCTCTATGGATTTTCTTGATGGAATGATAGAAATTAAAATCCCAATTTTTATTGGTAATTTTCCTTAATTGGTTTAATTAAAAATATTAAACTAATTACTCAAATTAATAATCCAATTAATTTGAAACTTTGGGAAATGAAATTAAGCTTAAAACATACCTTAGGTAAATTTTGGGGATTTAATTTTGAATTCAAGGAAATTATAATTTCATGTGTATTAACCTTTAAATTAATTAAATTAATTACCCTTTAATGAAATAATTAGAAAACTTTAATCTAATAACTTAAATCAACACAAATATTAATGGATATTAGAATATTAATTAAACCTAATCAAACCTATATGAACTTAATAGATCACTAATTAATTCAATTAGGTAATTAAAAGAACTAAACTTAATTAAATCATAATAAATCAACCAGTTAACCACAAATTATGAATAAGCCCTCATTGGAAAGGTATTTCACTGAAGAATAAATAAAAAAGAAAATCCCTTAATGAATCTTAATAAATTAATTAATTTTAATGAAATAATTAAAATCTTAATTACACCTAATTACATCTCTAATATTGAAACTTTAGAAACATAAAATTGGCATGTAACCCACATAATTATTTCAAACCCAATTTATAAATTTGGAATTCTTGATTTTCCAAATCTCTAGGTCAATAATATGAACTAAATAATAATTAAGAATAATCATTAATTCATTAAATCAATAAATAAATTGAACAAATCTAAATAAACATCAAATACTTAGGTAATTCATCAAAACTTTCTAAGTCAAAGAATTTAATCAAATATCAGTAAGAAAATTACTTAATGAAATTAAACATATTAAACAACTTAAGTTAAGTTTAATGAAACCACTCATCCTTAATGAAATAATAAAATCTAAAACCTAGGTTAATTAAATCATTAAGATAATCTATGAACAAACCTAAGGTATTAATTCATATTAATAAATTTAAACCTTAAGCTTACAAATCCATGATTTAATATCTAAGTTAAATTGAATGAAATCAAACTTAAATCAAACTCTTTAAATTAACATAAGCCAAATCAAATGAAATCCACATAACTTAATTCAAAATGAAATAAATCAAACAAATTAAATCAAATAAAGTAATTCAAATAAATAAAACAAATCAAATCCAAACATAAATAAAATCAAAAGGATTAATTAAAATACTTAAGGATTTTTAGACTTTTGAAACTTCATTAGATTTAGGATGTTGAATGGAAAGAGCTCCATCCAAAAAATGGAATCATTCCATTCTTCATTCTTGAAAACTATATTACTTTAACCAAATAAAATGAACAAAAAATGGAAATTAAATCATTAAACCATTTGAATTGAAACCAACCAATGGTAAAATTAAACAATTCAAACTTCAAACTTCAAACTTAAACTTAAAGGCCTAAAAGACTTACCACACAAACCCCACTCTACATACACTAGATTACTTAGGTCACACTCTAGATCTAGGTTAGATCATTGTGATTTTCTTTTAATCTCGTGATATGTTGTGTGTGCTTCACATGTCGTGGTGTATTGTAATCGGATGCTAGGCTTGTTTGTTCGTTAGACTAGATGTTAGGGCGTTCTTTCTAGATTTAACATTATTTTCTATGGGGGACTGTGTTAAAAGGATTGTTGTAATAAATAATTCATAAAATTATTATTTTCGTGCAGGTGCTAAAAATCCTTTAACATAGTCCATGATAGTGGGCTTGGCAAGCAACTAATGCTAAGCTATGTTTGTGAAATATAAATTACTTTGTGTTGTGTGTATTTCCTAACATCTTTTTAGGGCTTAGATTTTCTTTTGAATTTTAAATGTAAATTTGAGCTTAGAATTAGGTTAGATCTATGGGGTCTAGGATTAGGAGTCGACCCAACCAGAGAGATGGTGGTGGTCCCCCTGTGGAGCCGATGGATGTCCCTGAAGAAGGAGACTTTCCGGAAAGAAGACCCATAGATCTAAACTTGTAGTTCTAGTTGTATAAGGGTAACCTACCCATTTTTCTTCTTCCCGTGGTGTACACACATTGGCCCTTTTTCTTAAATAATTTAATTTGGCTTGATTTATTTTGGGGGCATGCTTTTCTAGTTTTTTTGTGCTTTCAGATGCCGATGAATTATGATAAACTTAAATTTTTTACCAACTAAATCAATCAAAATATAAAATAAATACAACTCATCATATAAAATTAGTATTAAAGCAAGATAAAATATGTAAGCAACCCCTTAGATGATTTTATAGCATAAAGCTATTATTGATAAATCCATTTTCTCAACTGGGCTTGACCTTGAGAGCCTAAGGATGGAAGAACACCTTCTTATTCGATTTGGCCCATAATGTTTTCTAATTGCATGCATTAGGCATAAATTATATTCTATGACCTAAGTGAATCACGAGTCAAAATTATAAAATTTAAAATTAGGCATTAGTTAGGTACATCTTCATATCCTACATAATCTTAGGGGTTAGGGAGTAAGTCTAGGTTCATAGATTTCTTTACTAAAATGCCTAGCCATCTTGCATTCATATGACTTAGCCTCATGGTTTTAAAATGCTTAGGTGGTGTTGGCGACCTTCTCAGGAAGGTTGTAAGTCCGAAGAGTCGGATAGGTTAGTTCCTTCAAGTGAAGAGAATGACCAATGATTCCCAAGAATAGAATTAGGTCGAGCATTTGACATGTCTGAAGCACTAGACTAGGTTACAAGCATCCTTTTAGGAATAAGTCTTCAACCTTAGGTATTTATGCAGTCTTGTGCTACTAGAATATAAGCCCTAGATTTCTAAGAAAATGATAACTTGAAATCTAAAATTAAATCCCAAATTTGAAGCCCAATCATAAGATAGATGGAATGCTTACTGGGCATCCAGTATCAATAAATATTTTCTACTCTTTTCCATTTGACTCTTAAAAAAATAACTCTCTCCAATTTGGACCTCTCCCAATTGAATTTCCAAAAATCAATCCTTTGAAAGCTACCTTAGTAGTCTTTAGAAATAATAATTTATTTCTTTAATCGAGAATATTCTTAGGAAGAGACCCTTTCTAAGATGTAATTAACTACAGAGGCTTACCTTTATAGGGAACCATGATCCTAGAATAAAATTGACCCTATTCTACTTTTCCATGTAGTTCGGAAAATACTCAGTACCACGAAGACTCATTAGCCTTAGGAGTCTTTTATTGAAATGATTGAATCCATTATAATGCATGTTTATCTTTTAGAGATAATATGCTTATTCCTTAATCGTGATCATCTAAATAAAATATTTCTAAACTCTATGTGGTGTCATTTCTTTTCTCTATTCCAGAAAAAAAAAAGAACCAACAAGCCTTCTTAATCCCTAAGGCATAGCCTAATCCTATGGTTAACCCTTCTTAGTCTTTAGGCTTAGGTTAAGTGTTCACTTAATTGCTAGAAGTGTCTTATGACTAAAGAAGTTTAGGGTTAGGGTTTAGGGCTTAGGGTTAGGGTTTAGGGTTTAGGGTTTTAGGGTTTATGCTTTTAGGGTTTAGGGTTTAGGGTTTAGGGTTTAGGATTTAGGGTTTTAGGCATTAGGGTTTAGGGTTTAGGGTTTAGAGTTTTATGTTTTAGGGTTATTTCATGGTTTAATGTTTAGGGTTTAGGGTTTAGGGTTTCAGGTTTATGATTTATGATTAGGTTTAGGGTTTTAGGTTGGTTAGGTTGTAGGTTAGGTTTAGGGTTTAGGATTTAGTGTTTAAAGTTTAGTTTAGGGTTTAGTTTAGGTTTATGTGTTCTGGTTTAGGGTTTAAGATTTTAGTGTTTAGGGTTTTAGTTTAGGGTTTTGAGTTTTAGGTTGGTTTAAGGTTGAGGGTTTTAGGGTTTAGGGTTTAGGGTTGTAGTTTAGGGTTTAGTTATAGGTTTAAGTTAGGGTTATGGATTTAGGAGTTTAAACTTAATTTTTATTAGAGTTTAGTTTTAGGTTTAGTTTATTTTTTTTTTAGTTTAGATTTTTTATATACTTTTATTTTATTTTGATTTATTTTATTTTATTTAGGTTAGGTTTAGGTTTATTTTCTTTTTAGGTTTAGGCTTAGGTTTAAGTTTAGGTTTTAGTTTATAATTTTATTTTATTTTATCTTTTTATTTCATTTTGGTTTAGGTTTATTTATTTATTTTACTTTTATGTTTTATTTAGTTTAGATTTAGGTTTTTCTCTATTTTAGAGTTTAGGGATAGTTTAGTGTTTAGGGTTTAAAGTTTAGAGTTTGGGGTTTTGGGTTTAGGGTTTAGGGTTTAGGGTTTAGGGTAAAGGATTTTTGGTCTAGGGTTTAGGGTTTAGGGTTTACAATTTAGAGTTTACAATTTGGGGTTCAAAGTTTAGGGTTTAGGGTTTTAGTGTTTAGGGTTTAGGGTTTAGGGTTTAGGTTTTAGGTTTATGGTTTAGGTTTTAGTTTAGGGTTTAGGATTTTTGGTTTTTTTAACAGAGAATGAATTCAGATCAAACATTTCTTCTTTTTGATTTCATCAACCAAGTAATGCACTAAGTTTTCTTAGACACGAATGATAACATAGATAAAAAATGAGCATGCATAGAGCAAATCAAAAACCATAGATAACTAGAACTATCTCTACTCTAAAGACCCAATTCCATAAGCAGGAGATCAGATCGTCCGTTCTTCAATTTCTCCAGTTCCCATCAGAACCACCCTGGCCTCTCAAGTAGCGGGATCCACCATCATATCCCCGATCTCTCCTTTCGCCACCACCACGGTTGTAACCTCCGTTGCTCCTCCCACCTCCATAACCACCATTGCTCCAACGACCACCTCCATATCCACCTCCAAATCCCCACCACCCTTATGATAAGCGCCTCTACCTTTGCCTCCACCACCAGATCTAAACTAAGCTTGGTTGACGATGATGTTCCTACCGTCAAGGTTCTGCCCATTCTTTCAGTTGAGGTTTAGGTTAAAGTTCATTAGGATTGAGGGTTTAGGTTTATTTTTTAATTTATTTAGTTACTTTAGGTTTAGGTTTATGGTTTTGGGTTTAGGGTTTAGGGTTTAGGGTTCAGGGTTTAGGATTTTTTATTTAAAGTTTTAGGGTTTATGCTTTCAGGGTTTAGGGTTTAGGCTTTAGGGTTTAGGATTTAAAGTTTACAGCTTTTTTTTTTAAATTAAGTAAACTAGTAAATTTAGGTTTATTTAGTTTATTTTTTCTTTATTTTAGTTTATTTTATTTTTTATTTTTATTGAGGTTTATTTTTTATTTAATTTAGTTTATTTATTTTAGGTTTATTTATTTTAGTTTAGATTTTTTATTTTAGTTTACTTGTTAGGCTTAGGTTTCGGTTTCGGTTTCGTTTTTTTTTTTTATGTTTAAGTTTTGGTTTTTTTTTTAGGTTTATTTTTAGGTTTTTTTTAAGTTTAGGTTTAGATTTATTTTTAGTTTATATTATATTATTTAGTTTAGGTTTATGTTATATTTATTTTAGTTTAGTTTAGTTTATTCTAGTTTAGGTTTAGGTTTATTTTATTTTTATTTTATATTTACATTTTTTTTAGTTTAGGGTTTAGGTTTTATTTTTTATTTATTTTTAGGTTTCATTTGAAGGTTTATTTCCTAGGTTTAGGTTTTTATATAGATTTTATTTTATTTTATTTTTATTTTATTTAGCATTTTTATACTTAGGTTTATTTTATTTTATAGTTTAGTTTAGGTTTTTATTTATTTTACTCTAATTTATTTTTGTTAGTTTTTTTTTTGTTTATTTTTTTTATTTTTTATTTTTTTTAATTTTTTTATTTTTTATTTTTTTATTTATTTTTTTTATTTTATTTTATTTAATTAATTTATTTATTTTTATTATTTTATTTTATTTTATTTTTTGATTTAGGTTTCAGTTTTAGTTTAGATTTTTTTATTTATTTAGGTTTAGGTTTTTTTATTTATATTAGTTTTAGGTTTCATTTAGTTTATGTTTAGGTTTTTAGAATTTTAGGGTTTAGGGTTTACAGTTTAGGGTTTAGGGTTTATGATTTAGGATTTAGTGTTTAGGCTTTAGGGTTTAGGGTTTTCAGAGTTAATTTAGGATCAAAATTGGAAGAGTTATTACTATTTTCTAAATTGGAAGAGAAAGGATCAAAATTATTAGAGCTATTATTATTTTCTAGACTTGGAGAGCTTTCAATAAGAATAAAATAAAGAGCATCATAAATGGACAAGATGTAAGTGGAATCTATTTTATTCATTGATTTCTTTCTAGGTGGAGGTATATAATAGAATCAATTAAAGTAAGTGGGGTAAAGATTTTAGTACCCTTGTCTGCTGATATGACACTTTGTTGAAAGAAGAAATGGATGAAGCAATAGCTGCAGTGGTGGAGGGAATACTAGACTCGATTGGTGGTTACACTACTGAACTATCCCAGGAAAGTGTGGACTATTGCTGCTGTTGAGCTCCCACTTTTCTCAAGTTATCTTTGTCAACCTGCAAACCTTCTTTGATGTTGGAGGTTTGATCTGCCTTAGGCACCTGTAAGGAGAGTTTCTTGATCTTAGAAATAATCTTTTTAGAGATTCGAGATAAGGAAATATCCCAGCATTATTTTATCTTGAGAGGATCACATATATCCCCAAAGATTACCTTAACAGAACTAGATCGTTGTTCTAATAAGTAATCCATACCAAAAATTCTGGCACCCAACTTGTGGTTGTGCTCAGCTAGTCCTTGAAGGTGACACAGTCCTCTAAGACATGGCCTAACATGTGGTGGTCGTGGCAAAAGTTAGGATCATCGATCTTGCCCACTTCCTCCATCCTATTAGGCTATAGTAGCTGGAAATTAGGCTTAATTAAGATGGTTTTATAGATTTTATTGACTACTGCCCTCTTGAATGAATATGTCTTATTTAGTTTGTCCAGAAAGAGTAGGTGGGTAACCTGAGGTGGATAGAAAGTCTGGGTATACTATTGAGGAGGTGGTTGTAATGGCCATTGAAGCAACTGTGGTGGCCGGTATGATGACCGAGGTGGTGGTAGAGGTGGTGGATGTGGAGGCTGCTGAGCTCTAGGTCTCTCAAACTGAACTCTAAGTGGTCGCTTCCCCCAATCAACTGATGCCACTGCCACTGGCTTCTTTTCAAAAGCTTTTTGCAGTTTAGGGTTGGATGACTGGTCTTGGAAAAGTAACTATTTGTCTTCTCCTTGTAGACTAGCCACCTTGTTGATTAACTTCTCAAAGGTTTTGTTAGTAAATCCTTTGAGCATAAAAAAAATTGGGCCATGAATATTTTTAAGAAGAAACTCTATGTCGTGTTGTTCAGATAGCTACAGTTCATATTTCATACTCAAGTTCCACCACCTGAGAATATAATCAATGAGGGTCTCACCAGGGTTTTATTGTGCCACAACGAGATAGCCCACAGTCACCCTTTGTTGAGATCCAACAAATCTGTTAATGAAAAGTTGTCCCAACTCAGCAAATATCTTTACCGAATCATTGGGCAGTTCAGCGTACCAATCGAATGTAATCCCTGAAAGACTATTAACAAATAAATGAAAGAGAAGTGCATTGCTACCAAGGGCATTGCAACAGCTAGCTCTAAAGTGCGCTATATACTATTGAGGGTTCACATTATCATCAAAAATCTTGAAATAAGGTAGCACAAAACTTTTGGGATACTAAACTGTAACAAATTCCTTTGGGTCAGGTCTACCCTTTGGAATGAATGAGGTACCTCAGGTTTGCACCAACGCTTCTCTCACTTACTGTTCCACCATTTATTTGAGGTCTCTCTCCTACATGAAGGTATTATCTATGACATTTCTATGCAAGATACCCCTATCCTGATCTACAGGAGAGGTACTGTTCGGGGGTTCTAAGACATGTAGAAGCTCAGGTTGCTCAGCCTCCATAAGGCTAGGATGTAATACTAGAACTTGGTTCTCAAGTGCTAATACTGCCACTAATAAATCCTCAACCTTCTTCTCCATCCTGTGGATTTGATCATCCTTCTGCCTAAGCAGCCAGAGGAGGTGTTGGGTTCAATGGACGACATTGTCTTCTTCAACCACAACACCTTCATGGCTTTGATGGTCTCAATGGAGGGAGCTTCAAGTATCTACCATGTGGACATTGGCTGAATCCTCTAGAAGATCTTCCTTATTGGGGTAAGCTACCTTCCCCTCCTCTGAATCTGAATGATCTTTACCTAGAAGTCGTCTCTTCTTAGCAAAGTAGTCCTCTAAGATGTTATCTATTGAACAATCTCCTACTTTGTCTGGCTGAACCAGAATAAAGACTCACTGATTCTAACTGTGGAACTATGCTCATCTGAATCTATGCAACGGATGCTACCTACTAAAGGGACACCCTCACTAAGAGGATCGACTACCATGGGAACTATATTGATGTCCCCTCCCTCCTCTGCTACTGTCACTGTTGTTGGTGGTGACTACTGTGGCTACTGTGGTTGTGGTGGTGGCACGACCACGGTGACTTTGGGTCTCCACTCCTTCACCTGGCCCAAGTGGGAGGTCGAATGGGAGAGCTTCGACCTCACCTGATGGGTGAGTAGATGGAGTGGGATCTTTAGGCTGTAGCCAGATCACGAATGAGGACTTCCTCTCCCTGGATGTAGATCTCTGAACCTTGGTAGGAATAGTTAAAGGAAGGACCTAGACTAGTAATGGTGGACGGGGAACAGGGCGGTGTGATGGAGGTAACATCGATTGCCCTTTTGTTGGAGCTATCCTTTGATGGCTAGTGGTGCGGGTGAGTACTATACCATCTATGTGATTAGCTTTGGTGGCCCGATGATTAGGGAAGTCCAGCAGAGCGAGGCCACAGCATACCTCCGTCTTCTTCCTACCCCTTTGGCTACAACTTTGGCCTTGGTGGCCCTCTCTCAATGATATGGAAATTGATGCTCCTGGGGATCACAAACCTTAGATTGAATAATGCACCAGACTCTGAGTGTCTGTAGGCTCTTCCAACCTAGTGAAGAACTATTTTGAGGCCAACATAGAGTTTCTTCCTCTGCCTAGTTGGTACCTCATAGTAAGCTAGTGGTGGAGGAGATGTAGCAATCCTTCTTGCATCCTCCTCTCCATCTAAACTGGAGAGTGGTTGCAATCTTCTACCACCAAAGAAAGGGGAGACTACTTGAGGAGAACCCTCCTCAGCAATATATGATGCGGTGTCTACCTCTCTAGCCACTCTCTCTTGGGTGCGATCTTCCTGCTTTGTTGCATGTTGGGTGTGGGAGAGCATTCAAGGCTGGAACTTGCCTCAGATAGGAGATTATCTCACGCTAAGATAGTCATCCCAGGGGACCAGGAGGAGGTAATAGCTTCTTATAGGAACAGTAGGAGACACTTCAGGGAGACCTCCATGACCTTCTTCCTCAAAGAGGACTTGTTAGACTCAACATCAAAGCGGAGGTCTGTGCCACCTCCTCCCCTGGCCAGTTGTGAGGGCTTCCCCCTCAAATGTAATTCTAACCCCCTCAAAGCCATGACCAAAGTAAATCAGGTGGGTGGCCTCAATCATGGTGAGATTGGCTTGATCTGAGCCAAGTCTACCAGAGGGAAAGTGAAAACAAACTTGCTAGGAGCCATGGCAACTGCACTAACTAAAGATTAAGCTTAATTGACTGCTCTGATATCTGTAAATATGAAAATATAACTGAGTCATACTTTGACCTTAATATTTGCCTTTAATCATAAATTTTTGATTTGAATTTGAATTTTGAACCCACACTCAACAAATTTAAGTATGCTAAGTGGGGTTCATTGATTTGGACAAATTTAGAATTTTGAACAGAGGCTTTGCCATAAGAATTGGTTTGTTGATTTTGGAACCTTCAATAAATTAGAATATGTTGAATGAGGCTCCTCCATTTGGAGAGATTTTAGAGATGATTTTGTTTGCTAATCCTTTATTTTGAGATTTTAATTTTGGAGCATTCACTTAGCAAATTTGGGTATCCTAAGAGAGATCCAAGCACATGTTTGAAACCATTTTTGAACATATCTTTGTTATTTATGATGATTATTTGTCATGTATTTGATTTATTTTGATTTGACAATGGGATCTTTACTTAGCAAATTCAGGTATGCTAAGTGAATCCAATGTGTTTAATGTATTTTGATTTGATTTTGAAAAATGAGACCCTTACTTAACAAATTTGGTATGTTAGTTAGGACACAAGTGTGTTTAATATATTTGAAAGTGAGATTCTTACCTAATAAATGTGGTACGTTAAGTAAGATCCAAAATATTTGATGTTTTGTTTTGATTTAAAAAGTGAAACCCTTACTTAACAACTTGATATGTTAAGTAGGGCTCAAGTGTGTTTGTTGCTTTGATTTGAAGATGAGGCTCTTACTTAACAAATGTGGTATGTTGAGTAAGGTCCAAAAATGTGTTTGATTTTAATTCGAAAGTGGGATTCTTACCTAATAAATGTGGTATGTTAAGTAAGTATGACTTGGTATTTGTTTCATTTTGAAAGAGGTGAACACTCATTTAACAAATGTGGTATGTAAAATGGAGTTCAATTTGATTTTTATGACGTTTTTTGATTTTATAAAATGGATATTCTCATTTGAAAATTTTGGGTATGTCAAATGGAAGTCAATTATGTTTAATTTGTTTCTGATTTGAAAAGAGAACTCTACTTAGCAAATGTTGGTATGTTTAGCATACTCCAATTTGTTTTGATTTTTAAAAAGAGGGGAATTATGATTTGACAAGTTAGGGTGTGTGAAATGGAATTCAAATGCACATTGATTTTTTCATAATTTTGAAAGAAGGCACTCTACTTAACAAATGTGGGTATGTTAAGAAGGATCCAATTTGTTTTAGTTTCTGAAAAAGGGGAACTCCTCTTAGAAATTTTAGATATACTAAATGGAGTTCAATTATTTGTGTGTGGTTGCTTTTGAAAATAGAACTCTCATTTGGAAAATTTGGGTATGCCAAATGAGATTCAAAATATATATCTTGATTTTGTGTGTGATATTGCTTTTGAAAAGAGGGGAACTCTAACTTAACAAATTTGAGTATGTTAAGTGAGGTTCAATTATATATTGATTTTGATTTTTTTTATTTTGATTTTAAAAATGGAACTCCATTTAACAAATTTGGGTATGTTAAATGGAGTTGGTTAATTGATTTTATTTTAAGAAATGTGCTTTTGAAAATCTTTGAAAGGGGTTTTGTTGATTGTAAATTTGATTTTGATTTTTGAAAGGGACCCTCATTTAACAAATTTAGGTATGTTAAATGAGGTTTGATTGTCTTTAATTTAAAGAGATTTGAAAAATTTTATATTTTTGCAAACTTGTGGAGTGAATTTAAAATGATTATGGAGAGAGAATCCTCCCCAAATCATAGAAAATGTGATATTTATTTTTTGAGGTAGGACAATAGATCTTAGGGGTTATTTATTGAAGTGATGAATTTTATTGGGTATGATACACTATCTTGAAAGATATAAATCATCACCCTATAATGGACTAATCTAAGGACTCCCAGAGGTGAGATTTATGCTAGCCAAGAAAAGCTACCTCAATCCTCTAAGGAGCTTTAAGCTAAAGCTACCTAATCTAAGCGAAGATGGGTTTATGGCACCTCCACAAGAGAGGATAAACCAATGGTGGGCTTACAATTACTAGTGGTAGATTAACTCCTCCTAAACTTTAAATTCATGTAGGCAAGTCTTATGAGTTGCAAGATAGCTAGGGTTATTATTTAGAAAGAGACTAGAGTCCTTCCACTCTCTGAGACTAGAGCATGAGTGGTATGAGTAATGACTTAATTTACAAATGCAAAATCTTTTTTAAATTTTATTTCAATTTTGACACTTCTTTTTTTGACAAAGGCTTTGATTTTAATGCCTATATGCACTGAAAAAAGTTATGGGCTAAATCAGCTAGAAGAAGGTGTTCTCAAGCATAAGGGATGCCCTCATAGGTCAAGCATTCCCCTATCGTGCAAGAATGGAGATCCTTCATGTTCAAGAAAGAAATAATATGCATGCATGTTGTGAGACATTCAACCATTCAGCTAAGGGGTTGCTAAATCTTTAATTATCTTATTTAAAACCAAAGCTTTATGGTGAGGTTATGAGTTATTTTGAATTTTAATTATGATTTATTAATTGGGGTAGAAATTAATTTTATCTTAAGAGCCTCGCATCAGACCACACATTAAAGCATCAAACATATAAGAAACTGAGAAAGCATGTTGTTTCTAATGCTCAATCTAAACACAACATCAAAGAATTTTATAGACTACCATAAAAGAATAAAAGGTCAATCAGTCGACTTTATCGTCTTCAGAAAAGAAAATGGGTAGAGTCAACCCTTATACAATCTATATAAGAATAATTACAATTACAAATAATAAAAGCTTTGGTGGGTCTTCAAGTCTTCATTATTCATGTCTCCTTCATTTCTTTATATATTTCTTCTTTTGATGTGGACTTCAAGGCATCACATGGCACCCTAGGACTAAACCTTCTAGCCAATGCTCATCCTAAACCCCATAGTACTAATCATAATTCCTAATACAAAATTACATTAAAATATGAAAAGTAAATCTAACTACACGCAAATAAATTATTATAAACACACCCAAGTAGTTATATATATAATTTGAACTTAATGACATGGGTAACCAATCCCACCTATCCTAACTTGGATTATGCTTAAGGGCTTAAGCAACCTGCAAAGAGAGCATTTATATTTATCTTTAAGCGGCCCCTTAAGCAAAATCCCTTGCAAAAAATAAAGGTAGACTATCAACAACCTAACATCCATCCTACAATCCACATTCCTAACATCTAGTGTAAAATATTACATCACAAAATAAAACACAACATCAACCATACAATCAACACATTGACCTAACATAATTCTAGGGTTGTTGACCTAGTATTATAGGGTGGGAAAAAAGGGCTTGTGTGACAAGAATTTACCACACTTCTTTAGTTTAAGTTTCAATTTGGAGTTTGAATTTGTTTAAAATCTTCCTTTGGGTGGCTTCAATTTAAATGATTTAATATTTTATTTTCCATTTTATTTCCTTTTATTTGGATAAAGTGATATTTTCAAAATGAAGAGTAGAATGAATTCCATTTTGGATGGAACTCACCATATTCTACATCCTAACTCCTAATAAGTCTAACTGGGTCTTTAAGTATCTTAATTAGCCCATTTGAATTTATGTGATTGATTTGATTTGATTAACGTTTGTTTGATTTAATTTAGATTTTTTAAAATTTGAGTTTAATCTTATGTATTTTGATTGATTAATTTTGGATTAGATATTTTGATTTAATTAAATTTTGATAATTCAATATTAATATCTAATGAAGTTTAAGTTTGTTTTATATATTCGATTGATTAATTTTGGATTAGATGTTTTGATTTAATTAAATTTTGATAATTCAATATGCTTAATATCTAATGCTTTTTTTGTTTTAATTTCATATGATTATTGTCAATTGATGTTTGTTTAAATTCATTGATTTTATTATTTTATTTGAGTTTGATTTGGATTGGTGAATGTATTTTAATTTACTTGTGATTTATTTAAATTTTGTGTGTTCTTTTATTTGAATTCCAATTAAGGGTTTAACTTATTAAATTTACATCTAGTTTATATAAATGATTATCTCTTTAGCTTAATGATTATTCTCTATCTTAGATCAATAAGTTTGTTTATTTTATTTATTTTTTGTTTAGCTTATTTTGATATTTGAAATTTGGAGTAATTGGATATGATCTATTAACTTTAGAGTTTATATTTAATTTTATGTTTATTTGATTTGATTATGATATTTAGAATATGAATTATACAAGTTTTCTCTTTTTTTGACTTCAATTTATTATATGTCTAAGGGATGTGAGTTATATATACATTTATTTTAAAATGTGATTTGAATTAGTTATGAATTCCTCCAAAATTTTATATGAATAACTAATCAAATAAAGCTTAGCCAATTGTAATAGTTGAGTTAATTATAATTAAGGATATGTCACATAACTAAATTTTCTTTTTGATTTTAGAATCAACATATGATAATTAAAGACTAAATTGATTTTACAATTGACTTTCATAAATTATGTTCAAACAAAATTTTATATTCAATTATAATATTTATAATACTATTGGTTTAGTTAATTTTTTTTCTCTTTTTATACTAAGTTTTACTTAGATTTTATGATAATTTAATTTGCACCCTTTTTTATTTTGATTGATCACATATTATTTCTTTTTTTTTTGTTTTGATTGGAATTCTAAAGATTGATTAACTCCTTTTATTAGATCTGATTGAATTTAATAATAAGTAAAATAAGGTGGATTAATCGTGATCATTCGATCAAAAATCAAATGACCCACAAGTTAATCATGGCTTGATAGGTGGAATCAAATCACTACGCCATTCAACCTAATCAAAACTATTTATTTCAAACACATAAAATAAATAGTTTTGCTCTAATCTCTAAACTCTTGCCAAAAGGATTAAAAAGAAAAGTGCACGGGTTCTAAAGGTTGGATCTAATGGCCTTCATTCAACACATCAAACATAAGATCCTTAAGACTTTCTAATCGTTTAAGAATTATATCTCGCCTGAGCTAATGTCCGATGGATTTCAACTAAGAGGTGGCTTTGTTTAGAAGAAATGAAGCCCTATTGAGATTCTTGTTGGGTTGGATCAATACTTCAGCTAGCATTCCTTTTCTTTGCTCATATGGTTCGCTTTAAACGCTTCCTCACTGATTGAAGACAGTGTTGGCTGAATTGGTCAATTTGAACAGCTTTCTGAAGAAATGAGGGTGATTGGTTAGATTTTTTAGGCTTTCCTCCTCACCAATTATCCCATAAGCTCACTCATGGTCACTGCTTGCCAGAGCTTCGTCATTCTCATGGACAGAAAAGTTAGAAGCAAGTTGGAGGATCCTTACATGCGCTTGGGTTGTGTAGAGAATAGTAGTTCAAATGTAGGCCAATAAAGGGAAACCTGGATGGAGAATAGATGGTAGTGGAATGCAGGTTCGAACAAGGAAAAGAGGTTCAACATATAAGGAGAAGTTGCAGCAGAATTTTTGTAAGGAAATGTGGAGAAGATCAAGTGTTGGCTATCTAGTAGAGGAAGAGAGCGAGAGGAGAGAGGCTCAATGTTGTACCATGATACTGTTGAACCAAAAATGAGAGGGACGAGAAGAATGCCTGCAGCCAGAAAGAGTTTAAAGAGGACTTTGAGTTGGAGCTAATATTCTCGCAGGTTATAGTGCCTCTCGACTTGTGGGCTCGGGGATGAAGCTTGCTTATGGATAAGAGTTTCGGGCATAAGTCTCTGGCTTGGTATGCTCGCACAAGGAAAAGAGAGGGAGGTGTGCGGCTAGCCTTCCATTCGATCGGAGGGGAGGAAGAACCGAACTAGTAAGAGGATGAGACGCTACTCGCGTGCGGCTGATATGGAGAGTGAAGACAGACGAATAAAGGGACTCGAATCCCATGTGGCTAGCCTTCGATCGGACGAAATGAGAAGCAAGGATGGCTTTGACTGCTCTTTCATGAGGGAAGATGAGAGAGAGGTCGGGCTTCTCTTAAAAAAAATGGCGAGGACGAGAGGCTTTGTACGCAAGGGAGAAAAAACTTTGCTTTCTCTCTTGTTCCCGTCCAGTTCATGGGGACAAAAATGGAGGAGATGGTATTTGGCAGCAGAAACATGGAAAAGAGTCTCGGCCCGTGACTGTTATTTTTTTAGTCAGGGATGGGAGGCTCTGTATGGAGAGAGAGAGAGAGAGAGAGAGAGAGAGAGAGAGAGAGAGAGAGAGAAATGGCTCGCGTGCTCCAAGCTAGTAAGATAATATATTTTATTTTATTTTATTTTTTTAAAGCTCGAGAGTAGATTTTCATTTGAATAGAAAATAAAAAAAAATTATTTGAGATTCACATAAAATAAAATAAAAATACTTCATGCTTTTGTTAGCTTTAATAAAAGAGTGATGTCCAAATTTATTATTATTTTATTTTATGTTTTTAACGAGATAAATGTAGCGTGAGTATGATATCATACATGCTTGATAAATATATATATATATATATATATATTCTCTTGGTTTCATGTGACTAAGGATGACATTTTTTTTGTTATACTTTTTTTTAGACTTATTCTTTTTTTATTTATAAATCTTAACAATCTTTAATAATTTTGATATTATAATTTTAATTTAAATGAAGTTTATAAATTATATATACTATAATGATTATTCAAATTGTATATTTATTATTTATTTAGTAGTTAATTATTTTGATTTAATTTTAGTTAAATTTATATTTTATGTTCAAATTTAATTATATTTCTATTTTAATTATACAATGACAATGTTGATTATTATTATTTTTTTCTTTTGGTATATGATTGATTTTTTAATTTTTATAGTTTGATTAGCTTGCTAATTTTATTTTGTTTTAGTTGGGCTTAATTGATTCAAATGATCAATTTGGTTCAATTATGGTGTGTTTGGGTTACACTCAAGTTTGATTAAGTTTTTAAGATGATTTGGAGTTATTGATCTCACTTGATTTGATGTACATTTAGATTTAAGCCCATTTTGATACAAATTAGGCTTAATGGGCCACATTGGACTTATTTGAGTTAAATGATCAAATTTATTAAATTAAACCCAATGGTTGGCTAAATTTTATCTAATTAAAAATTTTAAATGATTTTGGATGTTTGATTTGAATTAATTTTCAATTTAATTTGAATTAATTTGCAATTTAATTTGAATTTAGATTTAATAGGACCCATTTAGGTCTACTTGGGTTAGGTGGCCAAATCAACCCATTTGGATCTTCATTAAATTTAGATTTATTTAGTTTTATTCTCAAATATGTTCATTTGATGATTTTGTGTCTTCGGAGTGACTCAATTTGATCAAATTTTATTTTGTTGACTTTTGACTTAGTGGAGCCCATGTGGGTCAACTCTAGGTCAAATGACCTATTTGTTATTTTGTGTCCCATCATGATTTATTTTTTAGTCTGTTTGTGTTTATGCATTATTTTCATGTTTTTGATTCAATTTAATTTTGTTTAATTTTGATTTAATTTGATTTTATTTGAACTTAGGTGATTTGGAGCTTATTTGAATAATTTGGGTCAAATGGGTTGTTAGGTTTTACCTTGGCTTGATTTGATTGTAGATTTTGGTATGGCTTGAAGTGATGATTTAAGGATTATTTAATTTATGAGAAAATCATTTGAGTTAGGTTTGATTTGGATGAGATTTGGCTAAGTCCATGAAAGCTTAAGTTTGGATTTGGATTTGATTTGATTTGGATTTAGGTTTGGATTATGATTTGAAGTTGAGTTTGAGTTTGAATTTGATAATTTGATTGAAGGCTGAATTGATCTTTGAGAAAATCAATTGAATTTGGATTGATTTGGATTTGGCTAAGGCTAAGTCCATAAGATAAATCATAAGGTTTAGGAAGGATTTTGATTTTAGATTCGATCATGGGCTTCAATCATTTGATTTAGATTTGGATTTGGATTTTGATATTTGAATTTGAATTTGGTTTGAGAAGGTGAACATAGGTCATTTAGACTATGAGTAGGTGAGTCTTGTTGACCTCATTTTTTTAGAAGAGGTCATTTTAGCAATAAAATGATATCAAGTTCAAATAGAATTTCCAAAATTCAAAGTCACTATGCTTAATAACTTAGGCAAATACAATTTTGAGCTAAATCAAATTTACTTGGTTCAATGCAAAACCAAATCAAACATCCAACATAAATTAAATCAAGAGAAGTAATGCAAAAAAATGAAAATTCAAAGTCAAACCTAAAGTCAACTCTAGTCAACCTAGAGTTGACTTAAGTCGGCCCGCTTGGTCAAAAATGTCAACCCACTAAAATTTGACTAAATTAAATCACCAAAAATATTTCAAATTATCAAATGAATATGTATGATCATAATAACAAAAGAATTTAAGTCTATGAAGGCCTAGAATAGGTCAACTAAATCCATTAAATCAAAATAACCTAAATAAGCCACATTAAACTCAAATTTAAGAAAAATCAAAATAACTTTAAATTGATTGCCCTAAATCATATGGGAATGATGATGGGACAAACATTACTCTCTATTGGGTGTAGTTAGGTCAAATGGGTCATTTGACCCATAAAAAATGTTTAAATCACAATTTGGGTAAAAATTAAGTTAAAAGACAAAAGAAATAAGGAAATATCAAATGACTTCCAACCAAATCACATGGGATGGGGTAACACTTCCTTAAACTCTTCTAATGAAGGTTTATATCCCTAATCAAGCTACTTAGGCTTTTCTTACATTATTACATAAAATCCAAATAAGGAAAACTAATACAAGCAAAAGAATTGGAGAAGTCAAATTCCTTCTCCCTTCTTCCCACCCCTTCACGTAGGACAGCTGTGGGATGGAGAAGGAGTGCATTAGCTAGCTACCAAGGTCATTCATTAGCAAAATTGACCAAGGAATAGCTAAGAAAAAGCAATATATAGCTCAGGCTATATGGAAAAAAAAAAGAAAAACTTCCCTAAGAAAAATTGAATATACACATACCCTCAAACATCAAAAGCAAACCAAAACAAATTTCTCCCCATGTGCCTTTAATCACTACAAACCATCAAAATCAAAAGAGGATTCAAGCGTTTGGCCTAGGAGAAATCCTTTTAACTTAATTCCTTTGGCAAGATAACTTGGTTCAATCATATGAAGTTCTAGGAGCAATTCTGAGGTCAATCGTCCAAGGAATCAAGGTATGCCATTGTTGACCTCAAGCTTTTTCTTCAAAAATGTGATTGTGGTCGGTTTAATAGAAAATGTGGTTTTCAAGTTGATGCAACCATATAGATTAATAGGATTTCTCTTCAAGATCATGTAACACTCTAAATCGCGTGATTTTGTTTCATGGATCAAAAGATATTAGCAAAACAAGTTGGACGGTTCTTGGATCCCACAGAAAATAAAGCGGCGATCTCGCGACCGATCATGTATTTGGATTAATGATTAGATAGAGTCTAGATCTGTCGACATCCAGGATCGAGCGTCTGGATCGATCCACATATCTAGCATCTAAACCCATTAAGGACCTCAGAGGTGATCTAGGGATTCATCCCGATCGGATGTCGAGTCGCCATGACGCGATGCACCCCGACCGCGTGTTCGATCTGGCGGAGATCAATATGGACCGTCCCATCATTGATCAGACGGTCCGTAAATAATCCTGCTCATTTTAATCCACCGCGTGAGATCCATACCACTTAAAAACCATTATAATTAGTTAAATAATGGTTTAATTAATTAAAAAAACCTAAAAATTTCAAAACATTATATAAAATCAAAGAAAAATCAGAAAATTACAAATAAGAGCTCTATGGATTCGTCTTGATGATAGGAATCCATATAAATTAAAATCCCCAATATTTATTGAGTAATTTTACCTTAATTTGGTTTTAATTGAAAAACATTAAACCCTAATTACTCTCAAATTAATAATCTAATTAATTTGAAACTTTGGGGAAATGAAATTATGCTTAAAACATACCTTAAGTAATTTTTAGGGATTTAATTCTCTGAATTCAAGAAAAAATTATAATTTCATGTGTATTAACCTTTAAATTAATTAAACTAATTACCCTTTAATGAAATAATTAGAAAACTTTAAGCTAATAACCTTAAATCAAAATAATAAATATTAATGGATATTATAATATTAATTAAATCTAATCAAACCTATATGAACCTAATAGTTCACTAATTAATTCAATTAGCTAATTAAAATTAAATAATTCAATTAAATGACCTAAATTTAATTAAATCATAATAAATCAACCAATTACCCATAAATTATGAATAAACCCTCATTGGAAACGTATTTCAGTGAAGAATAAATAAAAAATAAAATCCTTTGATGAATCATAATAAATTAGGCATAATTTAGGCATAATTTAGGTTTTAATAAATAAATTAAAACCTTAATTACACCCTAATTACATCTCTAATCAAGTTGAAACTTTAGAAACATAAAATTAGCATGTAATCCTACTTGCCATAATTATCTCAAACCCAATTGGACTATAAAATTGGAAATCTTGATTTTCCAAATCTCTAGGTCAATATCAACTAAATAATAATTAAGAATAATCATTAATTCATTGACTCAATAAATAAATTAAACTAATCTAAAATAAACATCATAAATACTTAGGGTAATTCATCAAAACTTTCCAAGTCAAAGGATTTAATCAAATATCAAAATTGCAAAAAAATCAATACTTAATGAAATTCAAACATAATTAAATAACTTAAGTTAAGTTTAATGTAACCACTCATCCTTAATGAATTTAAATAATTAATCTAAAATCTCTTATTAAATGGATTAAGAATAATCTATGAACAAACCTAAGGTATTAATTCATATTAATAAATTTAAACCTTAAACACAAATCCATGATTTAATATCTTAAGTTAAATTGAATGAAATCAAAATTAAATCAAACTCTTTAAATTAACATAAGCCAAATCAAATGAAATCCACATAACTTAATTCAAAATAAAATAAAATAAATTAAATCAAATAAAACAATTTAAATAAATAAAATAATTCAAATCAAATCAAAACATAAATAAAATCAAAAGGATTAATTAAAATAATTTAAGATTTTAGTTAGACGTTTGAAAACTTCATTAGGATTTAGGATGTTGAATGGAAAGAGATCCATCCAAAAATGGAATAATTCCATTCTTCATTCTTGAAAACCTATATTACTTTAACCATTTGAATTGAAACCAACCAATGGTAAAAATTAAACCAATTCAAACTTCAAACTTCAAACTTAAACTTAAAGGCCTAGGAAAGACTTACCACACAAACCCCACTTCTACACACTAGATTACTTAGGTCACGGACTCTAGATCTAGGTTAGATCATTCTATGATTTTCTTTTAATCTCCGTGATATGTGTGTTCTTCACATGTCGTGGTGTATTATTTTTGGATGCCGTTTGTTTGTTCGTTATTTAGATGTTAGGGTGTTCTTTCTAGATTTAACATTATTTTTATGAGGGGCGTGTTAAAGGGATCGTAATAAATAAATCATAAAATTATTGTTTGCTTTAGTGCTAAAATCCCTTAACATAGTCCATATGACAAGTGGGCTTGAAAAGCAACTAATGCTAAGCCCGTATGTTTGTGAAATATAAATTACTTTGTGTGATGTGTGTATTTTCAAACATTTTTTTTTTGCAGGGCTTAGGATTTTCTTTGAATTTTAAATGTAAATCTGAGCTTAGAATTAGGTTAGGATCTATGGGGTCTAAGATTAGTAGGAGCTGAACCAACTAGGAGATGTTGTGGTGATGTCCTTGAAGAAGGAGACTTTCTTCGAAAGAAGATCCATAGATCTGAACTTGTAGTTCTAAGCCAGGTTGTATAAGGGCCTGGCCATTTTTCTTTCTTCCGGGATGTACAATAGTACCTGGCTGCATTGGCCTCTTTCTTATATAATTTAATCTAGCTTGATTTATTTTGGGTGCGCAATAAAAATAGCATGCTTTTCTTAGGTTTCTTTCTGTGCTATGTTTGTGCTTTGATGTATGCCTGGACGTAGGCTCATAAAATAAACTAAATTTTATACCTAACTAAATCAAATGAAACATAAAAATAAACACAACTCATAATATTCATATAAAAGCATAGGTATTAAAGCAAGATAAAATAATTTGCAACCCCTTAGCTGGATGTTTTAATATCATGCATAAATCATATTATTTCACTCTTGGTTAATGAAGGACTTTCATCTTTGCTAGAGAACCTAGGCTTGACCTTTGAGAGCTTATGATAGAAGTACACCTTCTTCTATTCTGATTTGGCCCATAATCTTTTTCTAATTGCATGCATTAGGAATAAATTATATTCTTATGGCCTAAGTGAATCCTGAGTCAAAAATTATAAAAATTTAAAAATTAGGCATTAGTTAGGTACATCTTCATACCCTACATAATCTTAGGGGTTAGGGAGTAAGTCTAAGTTCAGAGATTTCTTTCCTAAAAAGAATGCAAATGACCATCTTGCATTCATATGACTTAGCCTCATGGTTTTAAAATGCGCTTAGGTGGTGTTAGGTAGCGACCTTCTCCAGGTTGTAAGTCCAGAAGAGTCAGGGATAGGTTAGTTCTTTTTTTAAGTGAAGAGAATGACCAATGATTCTGAAGAATAGAATTAGGTCGAGCACTTGGCATGTGTCAGAAGCACCTGTAGACTAGGTTCTAAAGTATTTTTTTAGGAATAAGTCTTCAACCCTAAGAATTTCTCCAGTCTTGTGCTGCTAGAATCTAAGCCCTAGATTTTTAAGAAAATGATAACTTAAAATCTAAAATTAAATCCCAAATTTGAAGCCCAATCATAAGATAGATGGAATGTCTACTGGGCATCCTAGTATCAATAAATATTTCCTACTCTTTTTCATTTGACTCTTAAAAAATATCTCTCTCTAATTTGGACCTCTCCCAATTGAATTTCCAAAAATCAATCCTTTGAAAGCTACCTTATTAGTCTTTAGGAATAAACATTTATTTCTATAATTGAGACTATTCTTAGGAAGAGACCCTTCCTAAGATGTAATTAACTATAGAGGCTTGCCTTTATAGGGAACCATGATCCCAGAATAAAATTGACCCTATTCTACTTTTCCATGTAGTTCAGGGGAAAATACTCTAGTACACAAAAGACCCATTAGTCTTAGGAGTCTTTTATTGAAATGATTGAATTCATTAGAGGAATGCATGTTTATCTTTCGAGATAACATGCTTATTCCTTAATGCCGTATTTGATCATCTAAATAAAATATTTCTAAACTCTATGTGGTGTCATTTCTTTTCACTATTCTAGAAAAAAAAGAACCAACATATTTTCTGCCGACTCCATTGGGGACTAGTTCCTCTCTCCATCTTTAAAAATAGGTGGTTATTTCTATATATCGGTAGAGTACTAGTGTCACTCATTGGTCAGAACCGCCTTTCTTTTCGTTGGATATCTCTTCATTTCATTCTTGGTTGAGCCTATCCAACATATTGAATAGAGGTTCTAGAACTCTTCGTTTTACATAGTTAAATGATTGGGTCCTAGAACCAAATCCCAAAATAAAATGAGAGGTGAGAGAAATAAATAAAAAATTAAGTCATCTCAGTTATGACCTAAATCTGGTCAAGATGGATTTGAAACCATTCAATATGGAATATACTAAATTTAAAAGTATGAAAAGTACTTCAAGATTTAAAAAGCAAATCTCCAAAAATAAAGTCTCAAAATTAAACTTATCTTACTTTTGCTTGGTACTAGTGCTAAAGAGAATCAGGATATGGTCCTTGAATGAATACCCTTTGTTCTACTACATTCAAAAGGTGTCAAAACACCTAAGGATATAAATTGAGATAAAAGAGTTCCTTCAAACCAGAAAACTTAAATCAAAAGGAGGCATAGTGGTGCCTATTGCCCCTTTTCCCATCATGATTGAAGTTTGAATTACATGTAGAAAAGAAGAATAAAAACAAAAATCATCCCAAAAAGAGAATGCCTTATTGACCTTAGGCAGAGATTGATTAAGGAACTCAATGAAAATCTCTATTCATATAGAAGAAAATTATAGATGAATGCAAATCGCTTTAATCTTAATTTCCACAAGTCCACTAGAATATTGGAAAACCAACTACTCAAGTTGATTGGCCAATTCTAAGGTGACTTGGAGGTAACCTTCTTTTGACCTTTCCAAAATCTTAAATTCTTAAGAGTTTGGGAGAGAGTCAAAAGGAGATGATATGACATAAACAAAAAATAAAGATTCACTTTTGCTTCTAATCAATAGAAGAAAAGAGAGGGTAGCAGAGAATTCTAATTCTCCTGATAAAGTTGGAATGAATAAAATTTAAACCAATAAATTTAAATCCACTTCTTTAATGGGAGTTTTCTACCATTGAATGAAATGATATTCCATGATTGGCTTTAATTAACTCTAAGGCCAAATCAAGAAAAGAAAATAAATGAAGAAGTTAATCATTCTAAAGAAATCATGACCTTAGGATTGGGTCCTAAGGGTGATATATCCATCACTTAGAGTGAAAGTATGAAATCTATATCTCTCGAAAGTTGATAGATAAATCACTTAGGATATTGTAGTTCAAATGAATGAAAAATGCCTTAATTTTCAAAACTAAGGCATTATATGCTTTCAATACAAAATGAATCTAAGGAGAATCCTTTACAATATCTTATGACCTATTTGACATTGTCTTAATGTTAAGTATGTTGGTCAAAGATTCCAATGCAAGCTGAGATTACCTTTATTCTTATATGTGCTATAAAATAAAATGCAAGTCAAAGTTGACTTTCTAATAGCACATCATCTACCCTAGAGGGTTCTCTTTTAAATGATGATACTCTAAATGAATAGATCATGAGGTCTATTGATCTATTGAGGATAGAGTTAGACCTACCTTCCCTTCATATAAAAAGGGAAATTCTTGAACTCAAATTCAAAATGGTAGAGTCATACCACCTCAAATGACATTAAAAAGAAATGGAAAATAAATCATTATCAAAATGTGATGTTTTGCCAATCTTAGAGAAGTTGCTAGCAAAATCAAGCATCATAATGCTCTGTTATAAAATAAAATGAAATATGAAATAAAAAAAATGATGAAGAAAGAAATGAAAGTAAAGCAAGACATTACATAATCATGTAATTTGCCTTACTTAATTATAAGCAACTTCCTGATGTGGCATTCCACTATAAAGAAATTCTAGGGTTATCTTCTATGATGAAGATAGACTATTAAGAACTTATTAACGTCGTAGTCAATGTGAAAAATTTAAAATAAGAATATCTCCAAAATATATGTTGATCTGGGTGCATCGATCAACATCAAATATAAACATGAGAAAAATTTTTTATAGGCTCAATTCTAATCAAGCTTTGATAAGATGATGCCATATAAATTCAATCAAATAAAGAAAGAAGTTTTTAGCTTCTTGAAAATTCATTCTTAAGAACTCAACCTAGAAAAAGAACTTGATTTCAATTACATTGTTGGTTGAAGCCAAAATTCAAACATGAAAAAGATCAACTTAGGAATTCATGAAACATCTTTAAATGCCTTGGATGGTCCTATCCACCCCCAAATGAAAAAAAAGAATAAAAGGGAATCAAATAAAAAAAAGAAGCAGAAACATATTAATTATTGAAGGATGTTCATATTCATCCTAAAGTGTTAAGTCTTTAGGAATATCATTCACTACTCTAAATGACCTCACTAAATATTTGATTCCAATAGAAAATTGATTTCAAAATGTAAATTTTCAAGGAAGTCATTATACAATCTTAAATGACTCACTCCACTAAATAATTTTGAATTCAGAAGTATAACATCTTTAGAAAGTCATTTTATGCCAATCTTAAATGGCTTTACTAGATTTGTTGCTCCATGAAAAGTTGAAAAAGAAAAAAAATGTTGGATCATAATATATGATCAATCAAGCACAAACTTGAATCATATCAAAAATAAAAAGCCAATAAATAAAATATTGTATTTGGACAAAAGGTCAAATACATCAAAATTCCTAGCAAATCATTTAATGGAGTCATTTCATAAAGAGTGAAATGTTATGTGAGTCAAATACATCTATTTTCTTAGTGAATCTTGTAACTAGGAAAATTACCAAATGTAACCTTTCATGAAGAAATGAAATTAGAATATTACAAAAAGAAAGAAAAGTAAGGGGATGGAAGGACTATATCTAAGAGCAAAAGGATGAAGTCTAAAATTTCTAAGTATGTTAGACATTTTTGACTTTAAACTTCTCCACATCAAATGAAGTGGTAAGTTTAGAAGTCAAAAATTGTCCTTAACCTAAATAAAAAAAATAATCAGATATCTCATGCTTTGTAATTTTAGCCTTTGCCATGATTGGGTGACCTCACTTGGTAGGTTAAATAAAAAGATAGTGGATCTTCTTTTCTAGGAGTACATATCTTTTGAATGGAAAAGATTCTATTAAGCATACTTTGATACCATTTCAATCGAAATAAAAATACCCAATAAAATTAACATAGCTTAAATGAAATTAAGATAATTAGATATCTCATGCTTTTTTCATTTTAGCCTTTTCCATGATTGGGTGAGCTCGCTTGGCAGGTTAAATAAAAAGATAGTGGGTCTTCTTTTTCAAGAAACCATATCTTTTGAATGGCAAAGATTCTATTGAGTATATTTTGATTTCAAATGAAGCAAAAGACACGTAAATGGACATTTTAACTTTAAACTTCTCCACATCAAAATAAAGTGGTAGGGTTAAAGTGAAAAAATTGTCCCTAGCTGAATAAAAATAAGCAGATATCTCATACTTTATCATTTTAGCCTTTGCCATGATTGGGAGAGCTCTCTTGGCAGGTTAAAAGGAAAGATAGTGGATCTTCTTTTCTAGTGGTCCATATCTTTTGTATAGCAAAGGTCTCAATGAGTATACTCTAATTCCATTGCAAGTGGTCTATAACCATAAATAATAAAAGTTATGGAATTATAGAGCCATTGCAAGTTAAAAAGCTTAAGTAGTTTGGGTCCTAACTTTCTTTTCAAAAGGCACTCTAGCGCATTGCATCGATGTTGTTTAGATGTGTAGAGATTTATATAGTCTTCAAGTTGGATGCACCCTTAGAATTTGAAGAAAATCCAATTAATTGATAAGATGATATCAATGATCTAACTCTTTAATGAGTTAGCTCGATGATTTGATCAAGCAATCTTTTGGGTTTAAAGACTACTTTATAAAATAAAATTGAAATGATCTCCAGATGTAGCGGTCCATAAACTTAAGCTTGATTCCATTTCAATAAATTAAGTCCATTGATGATTGAGGTCAAATTCCAAAAGAGAAGAAAATTTTTGCTAAATTAAAAGCTAGAAAATGATGGTTGTACATAAGAAGAAAACATTCTTCTTGGTTAGCTAACATCATTATATGACCCACATCTTGGGACTAGGGTAGAATCTTTACCTTGAAAATGGGTTCATATTACCCATATTTCATTTTAAAATCAAAAATATTTTCATGCATAAGATTATCCTTCTTAAGGATAACTTATCTAAAAATTATCAAATCAAGACAATTATAGAAAAAAAAGAATTGAAAGCATATGATATGACATTCAGAATCCTTACAAGAATGTTCTGTCATAGAGTCATATCATTCAATCTCAACATATTGGGGCAATTTATCAAAAAGGGTCATGATCAAGATTTCTTATAATCCCACTTTTAATTAGGTAGAGGGTTATATTGAAAATCTTATCAAAGAAGAAAAAAAAGAAAAGAAACTTCAATATGATTTGAAGAACATTCCTGTTACTACAAATAGAGTCTTGAAATTTACTTTTGAAGTAATTTCAAAGACCTTGTAGTAAAATGTAGAAGGATCAAAAATGCAAAAAAAAAAAAATAATAATAATTAAAGACAATTATGAAATTTCATTTCCTATAATAATTAATCAATTGAAGAATTTCAATTTCAAACTTATCAGGAGAATCTTAATTTATCTAATAAGTTAATCCTTTTAATTCCCTTATTGATTAGGGATAAGAATTTTGTCTCTATGAGAATCTAAAAGATTATCCTGATTCTCATTTACTTTAGAAAGCTTTAAAGGAATCTCTTGATCTTCATTGAATCCAAGAGAATGCTTTATAAGCTGTTGATTCATGTCAACAAAGTAAAATAACATACATGTTAAAACAAAAGAAAATGAAATTTTATTTGAAACCGGTTGACTTTGGTTCTTACTTGCCTAAAGAACTACAGTCACATACAAGCTCAAAGAGGTAGAATTCTCGTTAGTACCCTGATGTCTTGCCTTCAATGAATTAGACATCTAGCATGGTTCATTGTAACTTTGAGATATAAAAAGAAAAATGATGAACTTATGCTCATGGCATAATAAAGCATTGGGTCCAAAATATACCCAAGTCTTCCTTCAAAAATAAATTCCAACTCTTTGAAACCTCCTTCACTAAACTTCTTCATGCGTAAGGAGTATTAGTGAAATCAAGAAATGGAAGCAAACCTTCCATCACCCTTTCATCAAGTTAGACTAATCAAATAAGGATTAAGTCCTTGAGACTCTTGCTTAATAGCCAAAATATTTGAGGATTAGGAATAAGTCACTTTGACCCCTTTTCCTCATCCATATCACCTATAGGATAGGATCAACCCCTTTGGGGCACCTTTCTTATACATGACTTGAGACGGGAGCAAGCCCTCTGTGGCACCTTTCTCATGCCTTTCTGGGTTTGGAGCAAACCCTACATGGCACCATTCCTACCTTTGTGTACATGATTGGATCAATCCATCAAGGCCCCTTTCATGTTACACAATCGAGTTAGATTGGATTAAGTCTTTATGACCCCTTTCTAATAGCCAGAAAGATATAAGTCCCCAATCGGCCTTCTTTCTAATCACATAGGAGTAAGTCCCCAGTCGACATCCTACCTTTGTTTACATGATTGGATCAAGCCATCAAGGCCCCTTTCTTGTTACACAAGCAAGTTAGATTGGATTTAATCTTTATGACCTCTTTCTAATAGCCAGAAAGATATAAGTCCCGTTGTTCTTTCATAGGGTAAGTCCCGGTTATTTTACTTTGTGTACATGATGGATCAAGCCATCAAGGCTCCTTTCATGTTACATCAGTTAGATTGGATTAAGTCTTTATGACCCCTTTCTAATAGCGAGAAAGATATAAGTCCTTGGCCTTCTTTCTAATCACATAGAAGTCCCTCGACATCCTACTTTTGTGTATATGATTGGATCAAGCCATCAAGGCTCCTTTCATGTTACACAGGAGAATTAGATTGGATTTAAGTCTTTATGACCCCTTTCTAATAGCCAGAAAGATATAAGTCCCCAATCGGCCTTCTTTCTAATCATATAGGAGTAAGTCCCCAGTCGACATCCTACTTTTGTGTACATGATTGGATCAAGCCATCAAGGCCCCTTTCATGTTACATAGGTGAGTTAGATTGGATTAAGTCTTTATGACCCCTTTCTAATAGCCAGAAAGATATAAGTCCTCAGTAGGCCTTCTTTCTAATCACATAGGAGTAAGTCCCCAGTCGGCATCCTACCTTTGTGTACATGATTGGATCAAGCCATCAAGGTCCCTTTCATGTTACACAAGCGAGTTAGATTGGATTAAGTCTTTATGACCCCTTTTCGAGAAAGATATAAGTCCCCAATCGGCCTTCTTTCTAATCATATAGGAGTAAGTCCCCAGTCGACATCCTACTTTTATATACATGATTGGATCAAGCCATCATGGCCCCTTTCATGTTACATAGGTGAGTTAGATTGGATTAAATCTTTATGACCCCTTTCTAATAGCCAGAAAGATATAAGTCCCATTAGTCGACATTCTTTCTAATCATAGAGTAAGTCCCAATCAACATCCTACCTTTTGTACATGATTGGATCAAGCATCAAGGCCCCTTTCATGTTACACAAGTGAGTTAGATTGGATTAAGTCTTTATGACCTCTACAATAGCGAAGATATACTATTTTGAGGATTGGATAATCTCTTTCGCTCTCCTCTCTACACTAGATGGATCAAAGAACAATCCTATCTTATTAGCTAATCATATGAATCACACTCCAAAGCAAAGATAGATATAATATACCTATCTTTCATAATCAAAATCAAAATAAAATTCAAATCAAATATCAAAGCCATGAATTGGAACCCAAAGCTTATACTTGTATGTTGATCAATCTTGTCAACACCAATATATCTGTATTTCAGTTAATCCTCTACACATATTTGTCCATTTATTGACCTCATTTTAGAAGAGGTCATTTTAGCAATAAAATGATATAAAGTTCAAATAGATTTCTACTTCAAAATTCAAAGTCACATGCTTAAACTTAGGAACATTTTGGGAAATCCAATTGGTTTAGTAAAACCAAATCAAACATCAACATAAATTAAATCAAATTGAATTAATGCAAAAAAAATAAAATTCAAAATCATAAAGTCAACTTTAGTCAACCTAGTTGACTTAAATCACTTGGTCAAAAAGTCAACCCACTAAAATTTGACTAAATTAAATCACCAAAAATATTTCAAATTATCAAATGAATATGCATGATCATAATAACAAAGAATTTAAGTCATGAAGGCCTAGAATAGTTAAATCTCTTAAATCAAAATAACATAAATAAAACATTAAACTCAAATTTAAGAAAAATCAAAATAACTTTAAATTGATTATCCTAAATCATATGGGAATGATGATGGGATATAACCTAACTCCCTATTGGGTGTAGTTAGGTCAAATGGGTTATTTTACCAGTAAAAAAATTATGTTTAAATCACTTAACACAATTTGGGTTAAGTGAGTTAAGCATGACAAAAGAAATATTGAAAACTACTTCCAACCAAATCACATGGGATGGGGCTAACACTTCCTTAAACTTTTCTAATGAAGGTTTATATCCCTAATCAAGCTACTTAGGCTTCTCTTGCATTATTACATAAAATCCAAATAAGGAAAACTAATACAAGCAAAAGAATTGGAGAAGTCAAATTCCTTCTCCCTTCTTCCCACCTCTTTACATCCGTGGGATGGAGAAGAGTGCATTAGCTTCTTCAAAGTCATTCATTAGCAAAATTGACCAAGGAATAGCTAGGAAAAAGAAATATATAGCTTTAGGCCATATGGAAAAAAAATACTTCCCCAAGAAAAACTGAATATACACACACCCTCAGACATCAAAACCAAACCAAAATGAAATTTACCCCTCCCCCCAAGTGCCTTTAATCACTACAAACCATCAAAATTGAAAAGTGGATTCAAGGATTGGCCTAGGGAGTAATCCTTAAGGAATTAACTTAATTCCTTTGGCAAGCAAACTTGGTTCAATCATACGAAGTTCAGGAGCAATTGTAAGGTCATCGTCAAATCATATGCCATTGTTACCTCAATTTTTCTTCAAAATGGGTGTTGTCTTAATAGGAAACTGGTTATCAAATTGATCAACCATATAGATTGAGATTTCTCTTCAAATCATGTAACTTTAAATTGCGTGATTTCATTTCCTAGATCAAATATTAGCAAATAAGTTTATGATTCTACTCAAAAAAGACGACGATCTGACCGTCGATCCTTATTTGGATGACCATCAGGCTAGCATCGATGATTACATCCCTAAAGGATCGGAGATCCGACCGTCGATTTGATGGACGTTCATCTAGGCATAACTAAATTAAACCCATTAAGGACCACGAGATCGGACCATCGTGACCACGTCAAGGATCATTTTGCCGGCGCGATGTCACTGACATGCTCTAATCTCCTGATCAATATCCGTCAATCTTTGATCGGATGGTTTGTAAATAATCCCAATGATTTTAATCCACCGCGTGGCACCCATACCACTTAAAAATCGTTATAATTAGTTAAATAATGGTTTAATTAATTAAAAAATCCTGAAAACTTCAAAAAAATATATAAAATCAAAGAAAAATCAGAAAATTACAAATAAGAATCTGGATTTTCTTGATGAAATAGAAATTAAAATCCCAATTTTTTATTGGGTAATTTTCCTTAATTTTGGTTTAATTGAAAACATTAAACCAATTACTCTTAAATTAATAATCCAATTAATTTTAAAACTTTGGGGAAATGAAATTAAGCTTAAAACATACCTTAGGTAAATTTTTGGGGATTTAATTCTCAATTCAAAAAATTAATTTCATGTATTAACCTTTAAATTAATTAAATTAATTACCTTTTAATGAAATAATTAGAAAACTTTAATCTAATACCCCTAAATCAACATAATAAATATTAATGGGTATTAGAATATTAATTAAACCTAATCAAACCTATATGAACCTAATAGATCACTAATTAACTCAATTAGGTAATTAAAAGAATTAAATAATTCAATTAAATGACCTAATTTAATTAATTCATACTAAATCAACTAGTTAACTATAAATTATGAATAAACCCTCATTGGAAAGGTATTTCAGTGAAAAATAAATAAAAAATAAAATCCCTTAATGAATTTTAATAAATTAGGCATAATTTAAATTTTAAATATTTAATTAAAATCTTAATTACACCCTAATTACATCTCTAATCAAGTTGAAACTTTAGAAACATAAAATTGGCATGTAATCCCACTTGCCATAATTATCTCAAACCCAATTATTTTATAAATTTGGAATTCTTGATTTTCCAAATCTCTAGGTCAATATGAACTAAATAATAATTAAGAATAATCATTAATTCATTGAATCAATAAATAAATTGAACTAATTTGAAATAAACATCAGAAATACTTAGGGTAATTCATCAAAACTTTCTAAGTCAAAGAATTTAATCAAACATCAAAATTGTAAGAAAATTAATACTTAATGAAATTTAAACATAATTAAACAACTTATGTTATGTTTAATGAAACCACTCATCCTTAATGAATTTAAATAATAAATCTAAAACCTAGGTTAATTAAATCAGATTATAATCTGAACAAACCTAAGGTATTAATTCATATTAATAAATTTAAACCTTACTTACAAATCCATGATTTAATATCTTAAGTTAAATTGAATGAAATCAAACTTAAATCAAACTCTTTAAATTAACATAAGCCAAATCAAATGAAATCCACATAACTTAATTCAAAATGAAATAAATCAAACAAATTAAATCAAATAAAGCAATTCAAATAAATAAATAATCAAATCAAATATAAATAAAATCAAAATGATTAATTAAAATACTTAAAGATTTTAGTTAGACTTTTGAAAACTTCATTAGATTTAGGATGTTGAATGGAAAGAGCTCCATCCAAAAATGGAATCATTCCATTCTTCATTCTTGAAAACCTATATTACTTTAACCAAATAAAATGAACAAAAAATGGAAATTAAATCACTAAACCATTTGAATTGAAACCAACCAATGGTAAAAGTTAAACCAATTCAAACTTCGAACTTCAAACTTAAACTTAAAGGCTAGCAAATACATACCACACCCCATACACACTACATTACTTGGGTACTCTATCTAGGATAGATCATTCTGTGATTTTCTTTTAATTTCCTGTGATATGTTGTGTTGTGCTTCATATGTCAATGTGGTGTATTACTGTAGACTAGATTCCTAGGCTTGTTTGTTTGTTAGAATGGATGTTAGGGTGTTCTTTCTAGATTTAACATTATTTTCTATGGGGGACTGTGTTAAAGGGTTTGCTGTAATAAATAAATCATAAAATTATTATTTTCTTGCAGGTGCTAAAAATCCCTTAACATAGTCCATAGGATAGGTGGGCTTGCCAAGTAATTAATGCTAAGCCTGTATGTTTGTGAAATATAAATTACTTTGTGTGCTATGTGTATTTCTTAACATCTGTTTTACAGGGCTTAGGATTTTCTTTGAATTTTAAATGTAAATTTGAGCTTACAATTAGGTTAGGATCTATGGGGTTTAGGATTAGCAGGAGCTGACCCAACCAGGATATGGTGCGGTGGTACCCTATGGAGCCTGATGGATGTCCCTGAAGAAGGTGATTTTCCTGGGAAGAAGACCCATAGATCTGAACTTGCAGTTCTAAGTTGGGTTGTATAAGGGCAGAACTCGACTGACCATTTTCTTTCTTCCGGGATGTACAATAGTACCCGGCTGCATTGACCTTTTTCTTATATAATTTAATCGGGCTTGATTTATTTTGGGTGCACAATAGAAATAACATGCTTTTCTTAGGTTTCTTTCTGTGCTATGTTTGTGTTGTGATGTATGCCTGGACGTAGGCTCATAGGTTAAACTAAATTTTATACCTAACTAAATCAATTGAAACATAAAAATAAATACAACTCATAATCTTCATATAAAAACCTAGGTATTAAAGCAAGATAAAATATGTAGCAACCTCTTAGCTGGATGTTTTAATATCATGCATAAATCATGTTGTTTCATTGTTGGTTAATGAAGGACTTTTATCCTTGCAAGGGAACCTAGGCTTGACCTTTGAGAGCCTATGATGGAAGTACACCTTCTTCTATTCTAATTTGGCACATAATCTTTTTCTAATTGCATGCATTAGGCATAAATTATATTCCTATGACCTAAGTGAATCCTGAGTCAAAAATTATAAAAATTTCAAAATTATGCATTAGTTAGGTGCATCTTCATACCCTACATAATCTTAGGGGTTAGTAAGTCTAGGTTCATAGATTTCTTTCCAAAAGCTGCGGCACCATCTTGCATTCTTATGACTTAGCCTCATGGTTTTAAAATGTGCTTAGGTGTTAGTTAGCCTTCTCAGAAGGTTGTAAATCCAGAAGAGTCAGGGATAGGTTAGTTCCTTCAAGTGAAGAGAATAACCAATGATTCCTAAGAATATAATTAGGTCGAGCATTTGACATGTGCTAGAAGCACCTGTAGACTAGGTTACAGCATCCTTTTAGGAATAAGTCTTCAACCCTAGGCATTTACGTCTTGTCTTTCTAGAATCTAAGCCCTAGATTTCTAAGAAAATGAGAACTTGAAATTTAAAATTAAATCCCAAATTTGAAGCCCAATCATAAGATAGATGAAATGTCTACTAGGCATCCTTGTATCAATAAACATTTCCTACTCTTTTCCATTTGACTCTTAAAAATAACTCTCTCCAATTTGGACCTCTCTCAATTGAATTTCCAAAATCAATCCTTTGAAAGCTACCTTTGTAGTCTTTAGAATAACCACTTATTTCTTTAATCAGTATTCTTAGAAGAGATTCTTCCTAAGATGTAATTAACTATAGAGGCTTGCCTTTATAGGAACCATGATCCCAATAAAATTGACCTATTACTTTTCATGTAGTTAGGGAAAATACTGTACATGAAAGACCCATTAGCCTTAGGAGTCTTTTATTGAAATGATTGAATCCATTACAAGAATGCATGTTTATCTTTTGAGATAATATGCTTATTCCTTAATGTCGTATTTGATCATCTAAATAAAATATTTCTAAACTCTATGTGGTGTCATTTCTTTTCTCTATTCCAGAAAAAAAGAACCAACAAGTCTCTTTAAGGCATAGCTAATCCACATGGTTAACCCTTCTTGGTCTTTAAACTTGTTAAGTCACTTTAAGTGTCTTGACTAAGAAGTTTAGGTTTATTTAGGGTTAGGGTTTAGGGTTTAGGGTTTATTCTTTAGGCTTTAGGGTTAGTTTAGGGTTTAGGGTTTAAGATTTAAGGTTTTAGAACTTATGGTTTAGGGTTTAGTGTTTAAGGTTTGGGTTTAGGGTTTAGGGTTTAGGGTTTAGGGTTTTATGGTTTAGGGTTATTTTATGATTTAGTGTTTAGGGTTTAGGGTTTAGGGTTTCAGGTTTATGATTTAGGGTTTAGGGTTTAGGGTTTAGGGTTTAGTGTTTAGGGTCAATTTAAGGTTTAGGGTTTAGTTTAAGGTTTATGTTAGTTTACGGTTTAGGTTTTAGGGTTTTATTTATGGTTTTATTTTATTTTAGGGTTAAGGTTGAGGGTTTTATTTAGCATTTAGGGTTGTAGGTTTAGGGTTTAGGGTTGTATTTTAGGGTTTGGGTTTACTTAGATTTATGGTTTATGATTTATAGTTTAGTTTTAGGTTTCGTTTATTTTTTGGTTTAGATTTTTATATAATTTTTATGTTATTTTATTTTTGATTTATTTATTTTTATTTTAGGTTTAGGTTTATTTTCTTTTTAGGTTTAGGCTTAGGTTTAAGTTTAGGTTTTAGTTTAAAATTTTATTTTATTTTATCTTTTTATTTCATTTTGGTTTTGGTTTATTTATTTATTTTACTATTAAGTTTTATTTAGTTTAGGTTTAGGCTTTTCTCTATTTTAGAGTTTAGGGATAGTTTAGTGTTTAGGGTTTAGGGTTTAGAGTTTGAGGTTTAGGGTTTAGGGTTTAGGGTTTAGGGTAAAGGTTTTTTAGGTTTAGGGTTTTAGATTTAGGTTTAGGGTTTAGGGTTTAGTTTAGAATTAGGGTTTAAGTTTAGGGTTTAGGTTTTAGGGTTTAGGTTTAGGGTTTAAGGTTTAGGGTTTAGGTTTAGGTTTTAGGTTTATGATTATTTTAGTTTAAGTTAGGGTTTTGGTTTTTTTTTAATAGAGAATGATTGATCCAACATTTCTTCTTTTGATTTCACAAAGTAATAAGTTTTCTTAGACAAATGACAACATAGATAAAAAAACACATAGAAAAATCAAAATAGATAACTAGAACTCTTAACTTAAAATCAATTCCATATGCGGGAGATCTTATCATCCAATCATCAATTTCTCCAGTTCCCATCAGAACCACCTTGGCCTCTCAAGTAGCGTGATCCACCATCATATCCCCGATCTATCCTTTCACCACCACCACAATTGTAACCTCCATCACTCCTCCCACCTCCATAACCACGATTGCTCCAACCACCACCTTCATATCCAACACCTCAGATCCCAACCCTGTGATAACCTCTACCTTTGCCTCCACCACCAGATGTAAACTAAGCTTGGTTGACGATGATGTTCCTATCGTCAAGGTTCTTCCCATTCTTTCAGTTGAGGTTTAGGTTTATTTTTAATTTATTTAGTTATTTTAGGTTTAGGTTTAGGGTTTTGGGTTTTTGATTTAGGGTTTTAGGGTTTATGCTTTCAGAGTTTAGGGTTTAGGCATTAGGTTTAGGATTTAGAGTTTAAAATTTTTTTTAAATTAAGTAAACTAATAAATTTAGGTTTATTTAGTTTATTTTTTTTATTTTAGTTTATTTTATTTTTTATTTTTCTTTAGGTTTATTTTTTATTTAGTTTAGTTTATTTATTTTAGTTTAGATTTTTTATTTTAGTTTATTTTTTAGGCTTAGGTTTTTTTTAGGTTTAAGTTTTAGGTTTTATCTTTTAGTTTAGGTTTATTTTTAGTTTATATTATATTGTTTAGTTTAGGTTTATTTTATATTTATTTTAGTTTAGTTTATTTTAGTTTAGGTTTATGTTTATTTTAGATTTACATTTTTTTAGTTTAGGGTTTCAATTTTATTTTTTATTTATTTTTAGGTTTCATTTTAAGGTTTATTTCTTAGGTTTAGGTTTTTATTTAGCTTTTATTTTATTTTTATTTACATATAGTTTTTATTTTATTTAGCATTTTTATTCTTAGGTTTATTTTATTTTATAATTTATTTTAGGTTTTTATTTATTTTACTTTAATTTATTTTTATTAATTTATTTTATTTTATTTTTTGATTTAGGTTTAGGTTTTAGTTTAGATTTTCTTTTTATTTAGGTTTAGGTTTTTATTTATTTGTATTATTTTTAGGTTTCATTTAGTTTAGGTTTAGGTTCTTAGGATTTTAGGGTTTAAGATTTACAATTTAGGATTTAGGGTTTAAGGTTTTAGGGTTTAGGGTTTAGGGTTAGGGTTTAGGGTTTAGTGTTTAGTGTTTAGTGTTTAGGCTTTAGGGTTTAGGGTTTTTAGAGTTAATTTAGGTTTAGGCTTTAGGGTTTAGGGTTTTTAGAGTTAGTTTAGGGTTTAGGCTATAGGCTTTAGGGTTTAGGGTTTTAACGATTTAAGGTTTAAGGTTTAAGATTAGTTTAGGGTTTAGGGTTTAGAGTTTAGGGTTTAGGATTAGAGTTAGGTTTAGGTTTTAGGGTTTGGTTTTAGGGTTTAGGGTTTTAGGGTTTTGGGTTTATGGTTTGGGTTTTAGTTTTAGGGTTGTAGGTTTAGTTTAGGTTAGTTTTAGGGTTTAGGTTTACTTAGTGTTTAGGATTTAGGGTTTAGGATTTTTATTAATTAAGTAAAGTGGTAGGTTTATGTTTATTTAGTTTATTTAGTTCATTTTTTATTTATTTCAGTTTATTTTAATTTATATTTTTATTTAGGTTTATTTTTTATTTAGTTTATTTTAAGTTTATTTATTTTAGTTTAAGTTTTGTATTTTTGTTTATTTTTTTAGGTTTAGGATTAGGTTTTATGTTTATTTTTTAGTTTTGTTTTATTTTTATTTTTATTTTTATGTTTACGTTTAGGTTTCTATTTTATTTTTTAGGTTTAGGTTATAGGTTTCTATTTTAGGTGTATTTTTAGGTTTTTTTTTAACTTTAGGTTTAGGTTTATGTTTAATTTATTTTATTTTATTTAGTTTTTGATTTGGTTTAGTTTATTTAAGTTTAGATTTATGTTTTAATTATTTTAGCTTAATTTATTTTATTTTAGGTTTAGGTTTATTTTTTATTTTAGATTTAGTTTTTTTTATTTAGTTTTGTTTATTTTTTAGTTTTGTTTAGGTTTTTATTTATTTTATTTTAGTTGAATTTTTATTTTTTATTTAGTTTTTTTTTAGGTTTAGGTTTAGGTATTATTTTATTTTATTTTTTTAGGTTTATGTTTTATTTATTTATTTTATTTTTAGGTTTTATTTAGTTTGGGTTTAGTTTTTAGGTTTTTATGGTTTAGGGTTTAGGGTTGTAGTTTTTAGGGTTTAGGGTTTAGGGTTTAGTGTTTTGGGTTTTAGGGTTTAGGGTTTAGGCTTTATGGTTTAGGGTTTAGGGTTTAGGGTTTAGGGTTTACGGTTTATAGTTTTATGTTTGGGTTTAGGGTTAATTTTAGGGTTTAGGGTTAAGATTTTTTTTCATTTTTTTTAATTAAAAATTAGATTTAGGTTTATTTAGTTTATTTTATTTTCTATTTTATTTAAATTTAAATTTAAATTTATTTATTTTATTTTTAGGTTTATTTTAGTTTATTTTTTTGGGTTTAGGTTTAGATTTATTTTTAGTTTAATTATGTTTATTTTATTTTTGGTTTAGGTTTATTTTTATTTTTAGGTTTAGGATTACTTTTTTTTATTTTTTTTAGGTTTAGGTTTAGGTTTTATTTTAGGTTTATTTTAGGTTTATTTTTTTACAATAGGTTTAGGTTTACTTTTAGTTTATTTTATTTTATTTAGTTTAGGTTTTTGTTTAGGTTAAGTTTATTTTAGGTTTAGGTTCAAGTTTTATTTTTTTAGTTTAGGTTCAGGTTTTTCTTATTTTTATTTTAGGTTTAGGTTATTTTAGTTAGGGTTTAGATTTATTTTATTTATTTATTTTTTAGGTTTATTTTATAGGTTTAGGTTTTTTATTTAATTTTATTTTATTTTATTTTTTTTATTTTATTTTATTTTAGGTTTAGTTTTTATTTTATTTAAGTTTTATTTATTTTAGTTTAGTTTAGGTTTTAATTATTTTATTTTTGTTTAATTTTAAATTTTATTTATTATTTTATTTTAGGTTTAGGTTTAGGTTTAGGTTAGGTTTTTTTTGTTTATGTTTTATTTTATTTTATTATTTATATTATTTAGTTTTAGGTTTCTTATTTATTTATTTTAGGTTTATTTAGTTTATGTTTAGGTTTTTTTTTAGGTTTTTAGGGTTTAGGGTTTAGGGTTTGGGGTTTAGGGTTTAGGGTTTAGGGTTGGGGTTTAGGGTTTAGGGTTGTAGGACTTATGATTTAGGGTTTAGGGTTTAGGGTTTAGGGTTAATTTTTGGGAAATGGGGCCTTTTTATTTTTACTTTCTTTTTAGGTTTAGGTTTAGGTTTAGTTTTTAGTTTAGGATTTTATTTTATTTTATTTTATTATTTCATTTTAGTTTAGGTTTTCTTATTTAGTTTATTTTTAAGTTTTATTTAATTTAGGTTTAGGTTTTTAACTTTCTAGGTTTAGGGCTTAGGGATAGTTTAGGGTTTAGGATTTAGGATTTGGGGTTTAAGGTTTAGGGTTTAGTGTTTAGGTTTTAGGGTTTAGGGTTTAGGATATTGGGTTTAAGTTTAGGGTTTAGAGTTTAGGTTGTGGGTTTATGGTTCAAGTTTTAGTTTAGGGTTTAAGGTTTTTTTTTAACAGAGAATAAATTCAAATTCAATATTTATTCTTTAGATTTCATCAACCAAGTAGCAGACCAGGTTTTCTAAGATACAAGTGACGACAAAGATAAAAAATGAGCACGCATGGAGCAAATCAAAAACCCTAGATAATTAGAATCATCTCTAATGTAAAGACACTATTCCATAAGCAGTAGATCGGATCGGGTTCTTGGTTTCTAGTTCCCATACCACCCACCTCTCAAGTGGGATCCCATTTCCGATCTCTCTCCACCATCACCACGTAACCTTCATTCTCTCACGCCTCCATAACCACCAGACCATCACCTCCATATCACGGCTGAGATCCCCCCCACCACTGCCTTCGCCTCGCCTTTGCCTCCATTAGATCTAGACTAAGCCTGGTTGTGATGTTCATCGTCAGGTTCCATTCTTAAGGTTTATGTTTATTAGGTTTTAGGGTTTAGGTTTATTTTAATTTATTTAGTTACTTTAGGGTTTAGGTTTGGCTTGGTTTAGGGTTAAGGGTTTAGGGTTAGGTTTAGTTTTTATGATTTAGGGTTTAGGGTTTAGGGTTTTAGGGTTTATATAGGTTTATTTAGGGTTAGGTTTAGGGTTTAGGTTTAGGGTTTAGGGTTTAGGTTTAGGGTTTTAGGGTTTATAGTTAGTTTAGGGTTTATGGTTTTAAGTTGAGGGTTTAAGTTTAGGGGTTTTAGGTTTGTTTTAGGGTTTAAGGTTTAGGGTTAGGGTTTAGGGTTTATCATTTTGGGTTTAGGGTTTAGTGTTTAGGCTTTATGGTTTAGGGTTTTGAGGTTTAGGGTTTAGGGTTTTTAGGGTTTAGGGTTTAGGGTTAGTCTAGGATTTAAGGTTTAGAGTTTATGATTTTTTAGGATTTAAGATTTAGTGTTTTGGGTTTAAGATTTTAGGGTATAGGGTTTAGGGTTTTTTAGGGTTTAGGGTTTAGGGTTTATGATTTTTTTTAAACTAAGTAAACCTATAGGTTTAGATTTATTTATTTTTTTATTTTAGTTTATTTAATTTTTTTATTTAGGTTTATTTTTTTTTTAAGTTTAGTTTATTTATTTTAGTTTAGGTTTTTTTTTAGTTTATCTTTTAGGTTTAAGTTTAGGTTTAGGTTTATTTTTTAGTTTATTTTTATTTTTATTTTATTTTTTGGGTTTAGCTTTTATTTTTTTATTTTTAGATTTAGGTTTAGGTTTTTATTTTATTTTTTAGGTTTATTTTATTTTAATTTTAGGTTTTGTTTTTATTTTATTTAGATTTTTTATTTTTAGGTTTATTTTATTTTTTAGTTTAATTTAGGTTTTTATTTATTTTATTTTATTTTAGTTTTTATTTTTTATTTTATTTTTAGGATTAGGTTTAAATTTAGGTTTTAGTTTAGGTTTTTATTTATTTTTATTTTTTATTTAATTTAGGTTTATGTTTATTTATTTATTTTATTTTTAGGATTTATTTAGTTTAGGTTTAGCATTTTAGGTTTTTATGGTTTAGTGTTTAGGGTTTAGGGTTCAGGGGTTGGAGTTTAGGGTTTAGGGTTTAGGGCTGTAGGTTTTAGGATTTAGGGTTACTAGTCTACTGTTTAAGGTTTTAAGGTTTAGGATTTAAGGTTTAGGGTTTAAGGTTTTGGGTTTAGGGAGGATTTATGGTTTAGGGTTTTTAGGATTTTGGGTTTATGGTTTACAGTTTTTAGGGTTTAGGGTTTAGGGTTTAGATTTTAGTTTAGGGTTTAGGGTTTAGAGTTTATGGTTTAAGGTTTAGGATTTAAGTTTTTCTTTTATCAAAGAATAAATTTAGATTTAATATTTCTTCTTTTGATTTCATCAACCAAGTATCACACTAAGTTTTCTAAGATGCAAGCGATAACATAGATAAAAAATGAGCCCGCTTAGAGGAAATCAAAAACCCTAGAAAACTAGAACCATCTCTACTATAAAGACATAATTCCATAAGTAGTAGATTGGATTGGTAGTTCTTCAGTTTCTCTAGTTCCCATCAGAACCACCCTCGCCTCTCGAGTAGCGGGATCCGCTATCATATCCACGGTCTCTCCCTCTTCCTCCACCATGGCTATAACCTCCGTCTCTCCTCCCGCTTCCATAACCACCACTGCTCTGACTAGTTTAGGGTTTCGGGCTTATGGTTTTGTAAGGTTTAGGGTTTAGGGTTTAAGCTTTAAGGTTTAGGGTTTAGGGTTTAGGATTATAAGTTGTAGGTTTAGGGTTTAGGGTTTAGGATTTAGGATTTATATTTTTTTAAAAAATAATAATAAGTAAACCGACAGCTTTATGTTAATTTAATTTATTTTTTATTTATTTGAGTTTATTTTATTTTTATTTTTATTTAGGTTTATTTTTATTTTTATTTATTTAGTTTATTTATTTTAGGTTTATTTATTTTATTTTTAGTTTTTTTTTATTTTTATTTTAGGTTTAGGTTTAGGTTTAGATTTATTTTTAGTTTAGTTTTATTTTATTTTATTTTTAGGTTTAGGTTTTATTTTTTATTTTTAGGTTTAGGTTTATTTTTATTTATTTTTTTAGGTTTATTTTATTTTTATTTAAAGTTTAGTTTTATTTTATTTAGGTTTTTTTTTATTTTAGGTTTATTTTAATTTTAGTTTAGTTAACATTTTATTTATTTTATTTTAGTTTAGTTTTTATTTATTTTATTTTATTTTATTTTTAGGTTTGGGATTTAGTTTAGGTTTTTATTTTATTTTATTTTTTTATTTTATTTAGGTTTAGGTTTTTTTTATTTATTTTATTTTTAGGTTTTATTTAGTTGACATTTAGGGGTTTAGGTTTATAGGGTTTAGAGTTTAGGGTTTGGAGTTAGGGTTATATGTTTTAGGATTTAGGGTTTAGGGTTTAGGGTATAGGGTTTTAGGGTATAGGGTTTAGGGTTTAGGGTTTTAGGGTTTAGGGTTTAGGGTTTAGGTTTAATGTTTAGGGAGGGTTTAGGGTTTAGGGTTTAGGGATTAGGTTTTAGTTTAAGTTTTTATTTTATTTTATTTTTTTATTTAGGTCTTGGTTTTAGGGTTTAGGGTTTAAGGTTTATTGTTTAGGGTTTTATGGTTTAGGGTTTAGATTTAGGGTTTAGTGTTTAGGGTTTAGGATTTTTGGTTTAGAGTTTAGGGTTTAGGGTTTAGGTTTTTGGTTTAGGGTTTAGGTTTTAGTTTAGGGTGTAGGGTTTAGGGTTTTGGGTTAAGGTTTAGGGTTTTTTTTGAAAATTAGGGGAATTTTATTGCCACAAAATAAGGAGAACAAAGTCCTTAAAGGGGATAAATCTCTAAGCTAATGCTCAAACAATAAAACCTAAAGAGATGAATCCCCCAACTATTACAATATTAAATAAAGAGAAAAAAAAGAAAAACTAAATCAATCACAGCAGAAGATCCATATGAGCAACAGCAAAATCCACTTGATTTCTTTGATAACAACAAAATCCACCTGCTAGACTTCCAACCTATAAAAGAAATCTGCAACATACTAAGGAAAGGATGAGTACAATTAAGTAGGCATAAAGAGAAGTAGCAAAGAGGAAGAGCAAAATAAAGAAATGGCTCAAGCTCAGTCATAATCATCTTAAGGAGCAACAATATGTAAGCATCAAACTTTAGATGAAGGGTTACAATTACATATAATGCTACCAAAAGAAGAAAGAGAGGGAAACATCAAGGCGTCATAACAAACCTCATGTAGTAGTCATCAGAGATCATCATCAAACAAGGTTGCAAAGTCTTCCAACTAGGAAGAGAAAGAATCCTAGCATAAAGCCACCAAAATAACCAAGCCCAGTAAGGCATACTAATAGCCATCCATCAGGCACAACAACAATACATCAGGAAAACCACCAAAGCCAACACCAAAAGGGAGGAGAAATACCAAAAAGAGCAAGCATCATTAATAGGGATAACAACACCATCTAGAAAAGATAGGCCCAAAGCCACGGAACCATCCCTAGATTTTCTCCAAAGAAATAACAAACTAATACCTACATAGAGGGGATAGCTAACACCAACAACAACCACAAATCCAATCTAGGTAGAGGATAACCCAAGCGGGCAAGCAAAAGATAAAAAGGGAGCCGCACCTCCATCAAGACAGATAAACAAAATGGCCAAAGGAGCATCCAACAAGAAGCTAAGAATAGCTAGTGTAATAGTAAAACCACCACCACAAACCATGAGTCGTGTATTAGGAAACAAGGCAAAATACACCAGAAAGAGGTAATACCCATAGACAAAAGAAAATCCAAGACACCAAACCAAGTCACCGACACCCAAGGAAAATGACCACTAAGCGACCTTCAATGACCAAAATGACAACAAAAAACCAAGACAAAAAAAAAACCACAAGAGCTCACCAACAACAAAACAGAAGCAAACAGCCAATAAAGCCACCAAGCCCACTAGCAAACAACATTTATGATAGCAGAAAATAGACCAACTAATTTACAACCAGGATAGAAAAAGAAAAAAAGATAAAGTTGCCAAGAGAGGAAGACCATTACAATGGGAGGTGAAAACACAACCAAAAGAACCAAACCAAAATAGCAAAACCAATCACCAAGCCCCAATCAACAAAATAAGAAAAAATTAATAATAGCCTCCACCAGAGAAATCCAAACCAAAGATAAACCACCAACCCCCAAATGCCACAAACAAAGGAGGTAAAACCAACCAACACAACCAAAACCAACCACCCACCAACATAAATCAACCCAACCAACAACCAACAAGGCCAACCAACCACCATAGAAGATCCAACTTAGATAAGGAAGCAACCATCCCAAATATGAGGCAAACCTCATTCAGAGGGAAAGATAGATAGCAGGCAGCCAACCCAATAGGAGGCCACCAAAATAACCAAGAAATATTTATGGTAATCACCCAATAGAAACAACCAAGGAAAGGCAAGCCTAGAGGACCACCAACCCACCATCAAGAAACCAGGAGGAAAGGAACCTAACCCGAAAGCAAAAATAAGGTCTCTTCCAGACCCTAGAGAACAAACAGCCACCACCAAAGAGAAAATAGGAAGGCAACAACCACAAAACATCAACCTTCAAGCCACAAGTCAGAGGGAACAACAATAAGAGCCCCTGAGCCAAAATAAGAAAGGAAAGCAACAACCACCAAAAAGCCCAACACTAAGATAGAATTGAGAAGATTAACAACAACCTTCAAACAAACACCACCCAAGACAAAGGGTAGAAATAAACAAAGAACATCCACCAAACAAGGCAAAGACTCATAGAAAATGAGGTTAGCCAAAACCCTAAAAAAAAGAACAAGGAGCAATCCAAATATGGAAAAAGCACAAAGAATCAATAAAAGGCTCAAAGAAAACACCATAGCCAAAGACCAATAAAAAAAAAATACACAAGTTAAAGTTTAAAGTAAGGCAGTTCAGAGTTATCTAGATTAACCAAGCCTCTCAGTAGCTTAGGTAAGTTTTATTATCTAATATAGTGAGCTCATTTAATTCAAAGACCCAAAAATTGGCTAGGAAATCCGCACAAGCATTACCTTCATGAAGAATATGAGAAATTTTAGCAAACTTGAGAGAGGGGTTTTAGTGTGATTAAGGAGATAAAATAAGTTATTCCCCATTTTATTAGAAGTGATATCAAAAAGAAAGAGTGTCAACTTCAATCCAAATATTGAAGAGGCCTTTGTTCAAAAAAATATCAATAGCTTTATTAACAACCATAAGCTTAGCATAAATAAGAGAGCACGCTTTGAGGGGATAAGCAAAAGCACAAATGACAGTACCTTTGGAATCCCTAATAATACCACTACAACCATATTTACTATGTGAACCATCAAGATTGATTTTAATAAAGTTTTCATTTAATCCAATGGATAATCCTAACATCCTTATTGAAAAAAACATTAGGCAAAATGAGACCCAATTTTTTAGCCACAAATTTGTAACCTCTAAAATGGATGTTACTAATTAAATTAGCATTAAACAAAGCATGAATTTTTTTCTTTAATTCTAGACAAGATCCTTTTATGATTCATAGGAATACCATGATATTTAGCATCATTTCTATCCATCCAAATGAGAAAAATAAAGGTAATAGAAATTAAGATATTGATATGACCTTTCACAATTTTTTGGAAACAAGCTTCAAGCAGATGATATAAAGAAAGGGAACCATGAAAATACTTAGTGTTAAATAAATAATCATACCATATCCATAATTTGGAAGAAATGGTACCATTGACAAAAACATGATTAACATTTTCAAACTCTTTATTCTAGAGCAAGAAACCTACAAGAATAAAATTATTCAAAATGCTCCAAGCTAAAATCGAATAAGAAATGGGAATGATATTGTTCCAAAGTTTAATAAAAACATTAGATGAGTTATTCTTATCTCTAATAAAATTCCAAACTTCTTTAAGAATAAAACCACCATTGTAAGAGAGCTTAAAAATAATTTGATCAGGTTTGTTAGAAAAATTAAGGACATTTCTAAAGTTATCATAAAGAGAAATAGAGATATAATTTTCAAGTTTCATCCCAATTGTTATTAAGCCAAAAAGAGTTAACTTTGATAATAGTAGTAGAGTGTGTAGATAAATGGGAGTCAATAGATCCATTGCCAATCCAATTTTCTTGCCAAAAGAAGGATGAACCATAATGAATACCTATTGACCTCATTTTTAGGATGAGCACTCAACCCATCCAACTTAGACATAGGACTTCTCTTAGAATTTAGACGTTCCTTAGTCTTAAGACACATCTAGTGATTGGGTGGACACTCAACATAGCCCTAGAGACTTAGAAGAGTTAGCCATAGAATAGGTCATGCCTAGGGGGTGTTAGGAAAATTTCCACCCTATAACTTGAACCACATTTCCTTCCTTCCTTCAAGTCAAACTCTAAATCAATCAACATCAAACTTAAATCAATTAGCCTAATTGATTTTCTCCAAACTCAAATCCATTATGATTGAAATCCATGATTGAAACTTATGATTGAAGCCCATGATTGAAATTCCAAGAGTTCAAAATCATTTGATTCCTCTAAGGACTTAGCCTAAATCTAATCAAAATCACTTCAAACTCATGAAATTTTCCATAAATCTTGTATATTCTCATTTTATATTCACATGAAATATAAAAAATCAAACTAAACTCAAAATCAAATCCAAAATCCATGGCCAAATTCCAAATCTTTCCTAAGTCCTTTATTCTCTCAAATCTCAAATCACTTCAAACTCATGAAATTTTCTCATAACTATTTATATTCTCATTTATATTCACATATAAAAAAATATAAATTCAAACAAAAACTAACTCCAAAATCAAACTCAAATTCAACCAAAATCCAACCTAAGCCTTTCAAAATCTTGAACTTAGCCAAATCAATTTCAAATCCAAACCCTTGATTTTCCTTCATGGTTCAATCAATCAATCATGAATCCAAATATAAACATAAACTTCAACCATCAAACCAAAACTAAATTCAAAAATCAAACCCAACTCAAACTCATGTTCACCCTTTGAACTTGAAATTGTCAAATGAATCAAAATCCATTTGACATCAAATCACTTGCAAATGGTAAATATTTCAATCATAATCCTGAGTTGAATCAAACTCAAATCAAGCTTTGACCAAGCCATTTGACCCACTTAGGTTCACTTGACCCAAAGTGACCTAAAGTACCCTTATGAACCAAATTCTAATCCTAACCAAATGGGATTAAATTAAGCCATCTATGCCTCTCATCATGATCAACAATCATTATGAGATGATCAATCACTCAAATTGGGTCAAACCAAGTCAAACTGGCTTGACCAAGTCAACACTTAGCCAAAATGAAACTCACCATAGCCAAAATCCACCATAGGCCAAATTGATTGAAACCATTGATCAAAATTCATTCATGACCAATGTTTGAACTTGACCAAGTCAACATTTGAGCCTAACCTAGCCCAATTGGCCACTTGACCAAGTTGACCCAACTTGACCTAAAAAGTCAAAATGTGTCAAAACTTGATCTAAGCCAAATTGATTGAAACCAATGGGTCAAGTTCATTCCAAATCACTTGAACTTGACCAAAGCCTCACCAGCCAACTAGACCTAACCTAGCTGCCTAATTTACTTTGAACCCAACTTAACCTAAAGGGCCAAATTGAGCCAAATTCAAACTTAACCAAAATTGATTGGAAACAAATCCATTTCATATGACCAACCAAACATGAACCAACCCATGACCTAACCCAAATAGGTCAAATAGGTCAATTTGATCAACTTGACCCATTTGACGAACTAAATGAACTCAATTGAACCAAAACCAAATATAAACCAAATTGAATCAAACCAAAGCCACCAAAAAATTTAAAATGGTCATATGAACTTGATTTAACCCACCAATTTGACCTTGGTCAACTTGTTGAAGTTGACCTATTTTGACCTAAATGGGTCAACATGAGCCAAATCACATCAAACCAACTCCAAATTTAATGAAACTTGGCCAAACCTATCGTCATACCAAATATGCCCAAACTAAAATCAAGGTCAAATGACCATTTTACCCCTAGGCCATAGGGTAACCCAAAATTAAAACCACTTGGAATTTGGTCAATTCTTTTTCATGGACACTTGGCATCCTCTTAGTAAACCAAATGGTCACTAATGGACCTAGTGCACATGACCCAATGGGTTTGGGTCAGCCAAATCCAACCAAAACCTAAAACTGACCATGTGCTTGAAAATGGCCACATGCGAATCATGCCTCCACTTGTTTTAAGCACATGGCATCCTCCACTCCTTCCCTAGCCAAACTCGAATTTAATGACTCATCTAACAGCTTAACAAACCACTCAAGGAGCTCAATTAGATCAAAATGGAAAAAGCTTTGCTTGATCCTGATTTCCAAAGGGAGATATACTCCCAAATTTGATTTCATTTCAACATTCTCCAATTTGAACCTAGAAAGTTAGAGAAGCCATTCCCTCCCCAAGCTCTCCTAAGTAAGAATCAATTTCCCATTTGTATAACCTAAAATAGGGAAGAAAACCAAAATCCAATCACCCACACTTCAATCGAAGCTAAAAGCTTCATACAAGTTCTTGAAGCAAGGGAGGAGTGCTCTAGACCAAAGATGAGCTCAAGTCAAGTCAAGGAGGAGGATCTCACAAATCTGAGCCTCCAAACTTTAGCAAAGCTTTGTCTCACTGAAGAAGCTTCTCCAAGGGAATCAAGCATGTGATCACCTCATGAGGTTAGCCATTTTTTAAATTCAATGTGGTTTGGAGCTTTATGAAAGGAATTTTAATCTCATAGAATTCTAGCCATTAGATGTGCTTGCCATCGTGCCTAGATGGTGTGGGTTGAATTTCAATCTAATCCGAGCTTAATCGAGCTCAGATCATACCTTTGAAGATGCACGATGTCCATTCTCCACAGGGAAATACAGGGATGAATCTCTAGCTGTCCATCCGTGCATTTTGGATGGATTGTAATGATTAAAATATGTAGTATCCACGAATTTATCCTTTAGAATCGTGGCTTTAATCTCAACCGTTCGATCCTTGATCTGAGGAGGCAGCAAACCGCCGACGTGCTACGATGTGATAAGTTAAAGATCCAATCCCATCACACCACATGGAAATGATGCCCACCCATGGCCCCATGGGATTAAATACTTAATTAGGCTATTGAATGTTTTAATTAATTATGAAACTTCCTAAATTCATATCTAAGCCTAAAAAAATCAAAAAAATATGAAATAAATTACATTGGATAGATAATTTGATATAGGTTATTCTAAAAATAATTTCAAAGAATTTTAAGTAGTGCTTTTTTTTTTTAAATTTAGGTTTTATTGGGAATATTATTTTGCTAATTACCCTTTAATTACTCCACTGATTAATCCCAAACTTCTTGTGCTTAATTAGTGGGATCCTGCCTCCAATTTTCTTGGGATTTATTGGTGGCTTAATTAGAGGAATTGCTAGTTCATTCCTTAACCTTAATGTAATGTAATTGGGGTATAATTAGTGGTTTAACCCTCTGATTGAGTCAATTAAGTTTTGATTAAGTGAATATGAGGTTTGGAGAATAATTGGGATACTTTCCTTAAGATATTCCCTAAACTCCCTTTTCTTTCTTAATCCATCCTTAATTCACCCCTTTAATTTCATAAAATTCTAAAACTTTCCAAACTCAATGAATCTATCTTGGGTAGATGCTTAGATGTTCAAGAGCCTAAGTACAATTAAGGAAATCAAAATCCAACTCACATGTGTGAGGGGGTTATGAAAGTACTTAAGTTAAACCCCTTAGCTTAATTAATCATTAATCATGAGCCAAATGCATTAGACCCTTTTCTTACTAGGTGCATTGATGATTTAAATTCCTTATGTGGTTTTATGTCATCTCATTGCTCACAATTATTTGATTAACTATACTAAGGTGGTATGTAAGGGGTAATTAACATGCTTAACTCATACCTTAACCTAATCAAAACATAAAATTGATCTAATCACCTAAGAATTAAACTAAAAAAATAAACATATATGTTAATGAAACAAATAAACTTACCTTACATTTCTCAAATTAAATTAAACTCAAAACAAAATCAAACCTTCTTTAAAAAATAATGATTTATTTTAAGTTTTTCTTATTTCATAAGATTGTCTTTAGGAATTAATTAGGTGGATGTGTTTACATGATTTCATCACTTTAGTTCTTTCCTAACATGCTAAATGTTTATGTCATATGAGTTTCATAAATTCATGCTTTTCAAAAAATCAAATCCAAAATGAAATGCTTTCTTTATGTCAAATTGCATTGTTTGGCTAAAGTAAAATATGAATGGCTATTATCACTATTAAATTCAAAACTATTTTCAAAATCTATAAATCAAATACCTAAAACTAAAAGTGAGCTACTTATTTATAAGCTTGCATGTAAATATAAAATGTGTCTTATGTTTGCTTCCTCTTTCCTCTTAATATGGATTTGAATAAGACTTGAAAGTGTATTGTTCTTTTAAAAGAACATAACACTTTTAAATTCTTATCCTCTTCCATGTTATGATTCTTAAGGAAGATCCTTACACTTACACATATAAATTGCATAACCAAGTCCAAGCATAAGTACAAACTTTTGCAACTTTCTTTTCAATTCATTTCTTTTGTACATATGTTTGTACTTAAGGAAAGTGGTATATTAGTCCTGACAACCCCGAGGTTGAGGTTTTAAGTAGCCCAAGTAGATCTTGTATGTTACACCCCTAGTGTTAACAATGGCACTCACTCACTTATGCCTTTCATACATTCTAGATGTGCATGTGAAAAATGGATAAGAAAATCTCTTTTCTAGTTAAAATGAAAATCATGCATCACAAAGCATTCAAATTTTCTTAAGTAACTCACTTAGAATTCATCATTAAGTGTGCCAAACATTCTCATTTGTATAGATAAGCTTAGATGCATCCATATGCATATTATACATGTTGGGAAAGAAATGAAGTGATGTGTGTTTTGTGAATTTAGTTCACTTTACTTAATCTTAAAATGCCTTTCTTTTGAATAGGTTTGTTTAGAAAAACTAAACTTAATTAATTAATAAAAAACATTCACTAAAAAACTAAACATGAATCGATTTAGAAATTACTTAAGTAGGGAAGGAAAGAGAAGTTCTCTCTCTTTCCCTCTCTTTAAAACTTAGTAATTAATTGTAGATTCACTTAAAGCAAACAAAATAAAATCAACCCAAATAAACATTTAAATTTAAATGAAACCACCCATCTAAGTTGAACATCTTCACACTTAGAAAATCCAAACCTTTATAAACTAAGCATACCACACAAACCTTCTAAAGCATTAAAGCTAAGTCACCACTTCTAGCTAGGTTATGCATGGATTGATGTTTGCTTTATTTTGTTATTTCTAGTCTAGATGTTGGGTGAATGTGCATAGAATGCATGGTAGTGATCTTAGTCTAACCATTATTCGGGAAATTGTGCTTAAGGGCTATAATAAATAAAAATATAAATTTTTGTTGTAGGTGCTTATACCCCTAAGCATAATCCAATAGGCAGTGGATTTGGTTACCATGTTCAAGTTTAATATACATTCTTAGGATTTGTATAGTTTGTTTAGTTAATCTCTATTCTACAAGTGTTAGTTAGATTTACTTTTCATTTTCATGTAATTTTTACAATTAAATTTTGGAATGAATGTTATGGGGATTTAGGATGAGCATTGGTCATAAGATCTCATCTTATGCACCATGTAAAATGTTGGGAGCATTAACATTCCAACCATCCAAAAGAAGGAACCAAAGAAGAAGAAAGAAGAAAGAAGAAGAAGAATGAAGACCCCATAACATGAATTTATTACTTGATTGTAAATTAATTCCTTTGTAATATGGTTGTAGGGAGCTACCAATTTTTTTTTTTTTGTGGGGTGGTGCCACCATAAAATGGTCTTTTATTCTTTTACTAGCTTTTATAAAATGTTTGATGTTTTGTTTAGCTTGTGCATTAAGATGGCATGTTTTTTGAGTTTTTTCCTCACTTGATGTATATTGATGATGATTAGGCTCTTAGAGAAAATAAATCTTCTACCAAATTAATCAACTCAAAAAATTAAAATAAATTACTCATAACCTCATTTAAAGCTTATGAAAAATCAAGATAAAAGAATTAGTAACCTTAGTGGATGAGTATTTCTTTATAGCATCATAAAAAAAGCATATTGTTACACTCTTGATTGGAGGGCTTCCACCTTGCCAAAGAAACTTGATTGACCTTGAGAGCCATGGTGGAAACACACCTCCTCCCTTCTCTGATTTTGGCCAATAATTTTACTTCTCATACATTAGGCATATGAATACTATAAGCTTGAGTCAAATGATTGTCCAAAATTGAAAATAACATGTAATATGTTTTGCATTAGATCTAGGTCATTTTTCATACCACATAATCTAGTCTCTTTGGGAGTGAGTTTAAGGACTTAGTCTCTTTCTAAATAAATAATAACCTAACTATCTTGCATAAAGCATATGACTTGCCTACATGAATTTAAAATCATAGGTGTAGTTAGTTGGCAGCCATCCCCAGGAGATTCTAAGTCCAAGCAGTCGATTGGTTTGTCTTCTCTTGTGGAGGCAAACCAAATACATATTTTTGCCTTAGATTTAGGTTGTGCTTTTACCAAAGCTCCTCAGGTTGCTTCTCCCTTCTATGGGCCATAAGTATAAATCCTCACCTCTGTATTTCCATAACCTTGTGTGTTATGGAATCATAAGCCCTAAATTTCTAATGAAAAATTCAACTCAAACAAATTAAATCAATTTCAAAAAATGTAAAGCCCAACCATAGATAGTTTGAGATGCTCACTAGGTTTCCAGCATCATGAGCATTTCCTACTTATCTTGATAATTCTCTCTCTCTTTGATCAATCCCATTTGATCTTCCAAAATAAACTATTGATAGTCCTACCTATTGAAATCTTTGGAGACAACGATTATTTACTTTAATTGAGAGTATTCCTAAGGAATCCCCTTCCTTAGGATATAATTAACTATGGAGGCTTGCCCCTGTAGAGAACTTAACGAACCTAATTTTAAAATAAACCCTACCTTACTTTTCCATGTAAAGTAGGGAAATAATCTCTAGTACATATGCAGACCCATTATCCTTAGGAGCCCTTGTTGAGGTGATTAAATCCATTGTAGGGTGGTGACTTGTATCTTCTGAGATAGTACATTTCTCCTCAATGTCATACCTGATCACCCTCAATAAGAATATTTGCATATCTATGTGGTGTCAAAATGCATAAAAAGAGAGAAGTATGTTTCTATCTTCATTTTATCCCATAGAAGAAGATGTATACATTTTCTTTAGAAATTATATATATTAAAATGTATAATTTCACCACGATTTTTCCGGCAATTTGGGATGGTTCTCTCCATCTTTGGTAAATGATCATTGTCTCAAGTATCGATAGTGGGTTTTTGTACTTTTGTATGAATCCAAGACTATCTTTCTTTCTATTGGCACTTAGTTTATTTCATCCTTAAGTTAAGTTAGCCAACATCTTTAGGTTTTAGGACCTCACCCCGTGTTGGTCTTAAAACCCCTATTTGGTTCTCCAATGGGTGAAAATGAAAGTTTAATAAAAAAAGAAAGGTTCATTCTAATATAATAAAGACAATAAATCCTTCATAAAAAATTTTTTGCTTTTAAAAAAAAGCACTCTTTCAAAATGTACATAATAAAATATTTTGCACAAAAATTTTTCTAAATCACCTTCATCTAAAAATCTTCATGATTGTTACATGTAGGATCATCTTTACAAAATAATAATAATAATAATAATAATAATAATAAATAAAATAAAATTCCAACAATCATATTTTTCTAAAAGCACAAATGAGTTTCTTCACTCAATTCATTTTGGTGAAGGCCTCATTTACCAAAATAAAATTTCAACAATCATGTTTTCAAAAGCATAAAAAATTGAATATGGATCTTTCCATTCAATACATCCAAATATGTTGAATGGATATTACATCTTCAACCAAAATCACAATCTTGAAATTCTACTCAACACATTCCACATATGTTAGGTTGGAACTTTTATATTTTCAAAAAAGCATATATGGAACCTCTCCATTCAATATACTCACATTTATTGAATGGAGGTTTCATTTTCAAACAAAAAAAAAAATTTCAAAAAGCACATATGAATATTTCTATTCAATATACCCAAATTTATTGAATGGAAATTTCATTTTTAAATAAAGTAACATTATTTTGAAATGCCACTTAACATATTTCATATATGATTGGGTTGGGATTTCCTTTAAAAAGCAATAATCACACACAAAATATACACCTTTAAAAATGGAATATAATTGAGTTCCATCTTACATGCCCAAATTTGTTCAATGGAAATCTCCCTTTTCAAAAAAATCAACAAAATAAATTTTCAAAATACATTTGAAACTTCATTCTAGCATATATATATTTGCTAAACTTCCATTTTCCAAAAAACAAATTTGAAACACACTTTTGGAATTTCATTTAGCATACAAATTTGCTAAGTTGAAATATCCATTCCACAAAAATTTTTAAAACATATTTGGAACTTCAATTTAGCATACCCCATTTGCTAAAATGAAGTCCCCTTTTCAAAATCCAAAAAAAAATTTGAAACCCCCTTTTTGGAAATTCATTTAGCATACTCAAGTTTGCTAAGTAAAATTTCCATTTCACAAAATTTTCAAGAAACACTTTTTAAACTTCATTCTTTAGCATACCATATTTGCTAAAGTGAAGTTTCCATTTTCAAAATAAAATCAAGTCACAACAATTTTGAGCATATCTTTTGGAATTCCATTTTAGCATACTCAAATTTGCTAAGTGAAATTTCCATTTCATAAAATTAAATGAAACTTCATTTTAGCATACCAAATTTGCTAAAGTGAAGTCTCCACTTTCAACCAAAATTCAAATCAAAATCAAAAGAAATACACATTAGGATTCGCTTAGCATACTTAAAATTGCTAAGGATCCTACGTTTCAAAATCAAAAGAGAAATACATTAGGATTCCCTTAACATACTTAAATTTTCTAAGGATCCTACTTTTCATAATCAAGATCAAAATCAAAAGAAACACATTTGGATTTCCTTAGCATACTTAAAATTTACTAAGGATCCTACTTTTCAAAATCAAATTAAAATCAAAAGAAACACATTAGGATTTTCTTAGCATACTTAAATTTGCTAAGAATCCTATTTCAAAAGTTTCAAAAGAACAAAACACACTTGGATTTCCTCATTTAGCATACCCAAATTTGCTAAATGGGAAATTGCATTTCTCTTTTCAAAATCACAAAAAGATTCACAAAACATAGCAAAGAAAGAAACAAAAAGAAGAAATTATTTTCAAACATCTCACTTAGCATACCCAAATTTGCTAAGTAAATTCCAAAAATATCAAATCCAAAACAAAACAAAATTGACCCTTTACTTTAACATACCTAAATTTGTTAAATAAAGGGTCCTCAAAATCAAAATTAAAACTCAAATATGAACCTATGGAAGCATCCCTACAATGAAAATATTTTGAACCCATTTTTCAACATACCCAAATTTGTTGAAAGTGGATTATATATCTAAAATTTCCCTTTCCAATTTTATCTATAATCTTCTCTAAATCCATTTGAACCCACTTAACACTTCCAAGATGTTGGATGTGGGTTCAAATTTTAAATTCAAATTCAAAATCAATAAGAAATCGATCCAAGTTTATTTTCAATATTGTAGACTCTCGTTCAGCATCAGTCTCAGCCTACTCAATTTTCCACTTATAGTTGATTGTTATGGCTTCTTCGAAGTATGTGTTTACCTTCCCTTACAACATGGACTTGGCCCTAAACCAGGCCAATCTCCCCCGATCTGATTACGCCCACCTCATTCATTTTAGATGAGGTTTTGAGGGGGTGAGGATTACTTGTGAGGGCATTTCCCCTCACAACCAAGCAGTGTGACGCGGGAAGCCAATCATGATTGACTTGCCATCACACTTTGATATCCCTCATCAAGAGGAAGGCAAATGCCGGTCAATGTCAAGCCATCATCTATGATTGCACCAGTGCACCAGGTTATTTTTCATGTTGCCCTAGTGAGGGCTAGCACCCACTCATTAGCACCCTAAAATGGTAAGGCTCATATGATCTCAGAGATTATCTCCCCAGCTTTTAAGGTTGGGTATAGTTCTTACTCCACTCACCCTACCAAGACTCAGAGAAGGAACAAAAATCACATGATTAAGCGCTACCATACATGCATCACTAGGGAGATGGAGGCCGCTACATGGTCTGATTTCCCCCCTGGTTACAGGGAACCCATTTCATCATCTCTCTAGGTATGACATAGAGGATGCTAGGAAGATCTCTACTTCACATCCACCAGTGATTTAGTATGAGCCCCGGGTAGGAGGTGGTATCTTCCTCCATTCCTATGCCAAGTTGGTGGAGCTACACGAGCTTGGGGATCAATTTGACTTGAAATCCATTATCCCCTGTAGTGTGGGGAAACATCTACGATAGGAGAGGTCTAGGGAGGCCTACATTATAGTTCATATCACTAGCCAAGAGAGGTGGAGGTTTAGTCGGCAGTCAGTGGCCTCTGCACTCATTGATTTTCCTGATTGGTGTGATCATACAAATAGTATTTTACTTATAGAGACTACTCATCATAGGTCCTATTACGAGAGAGTCGATGGTGTCTCCATCGCTCCATCCATCACCCCGTTCATGTTCACATCTCCAATTCTCAGAGGCCATGAAGGCCACATCAGGGAGAAGAGGACCCGTTGGTGATCGACTATGGCCAAGGATCCCTCCATCTACACCACCTATGGGGCAAGCTATCCCGACCTTCGCTAGTTGTGGTGTGAAGGAATGGAAACCGAAGCATAGTGGTCATCCCTTCACCAACACCACGTTGGACATAGAGATGGTTTTGCGGTTGTAGAGGGAAGAGATGATAGCAGATGCACCCATGATAGTAGAGCCTCTAGGAGTGTCACCCCTTTGAGTTGACAGTGGGAATCTCTTCTAGTGATGCAGTCCTCATGGATTGATTCTCTAGTAGCGGGGAGGCCGGTGCCTCTACATGATAGCGATCACCGGTCGGCTAAGTCATTTGTGCCTATCCAAATTGATCATTCTCTAGAGGACATAGTAGCACATTATCTTATGGAAAGAAAGAAAATGGGTATGATTGGTCGATGAGAAGAACATTAGCTTTGATCCCAATGAAGATGACCTTGTTGGGAGACTCAGCAAGGGTTTGCATGATAGATACCAGAGGATCCCTCCTCAGAGAGCAGTAGGCTATGGAAGGTGATGAGGTTGAGCATGAAGATACACATCACCCAACTCTGATATCAAATAAAATAGAAAGATGAACAAATAGATAGGATGGTAAGGTAGCTTGAGGACTTGTTAGCAAGTCTCAGTACTTCAGAAATAAGCCCCATCAGTTCATCCTACCATAGCTTAGACTAGTCATCCAGAGTTGGTGCATGTCTTGGACCCGCAAAGATTTTACCTCCATTAGAGCAAGGTAGCACCATCATGTATGGAAGGTAGTGGAAAAGTTCATCCATACGAAAAGACATCAAGTCCATGGTTGAGCAGTAGGTGAAGGAAGCATTGGCTCAAGCCCATGGAGGATGTTCCAAAGGGTAGAACCCTTGAGGAATTTGATGCAATCCAATATCCCAAGGGTTTCATGCCACCTTCCTTCAAGAGTTTTGATGGCAAGTGGAAACACGAGTGACACATCACATTTTGAGCTAGTTATTGCATGCTGGTGATGCTTTTATTTTTCTCTTCATTAGTAGCTTAGCGTGGATAGGTTTTGATTGGTACGTTGAACTTCCCAATGGTTCAGTGAAGACATTTTGAGAGCAACTCTTTATCAAGAGGTTTGTTGGAGCAAAGGGTTACTGTGGGTGATCTCATTGTAGCACAACACCCAGTGAGTCCCTTGTTGACTACATTCTCAAATGGCATAACACAGTATGAAATGTGAGCGCCATTGAAATTCTTCTAAAGAATATCCATGGCCAGATCGCCTTCATGCTTAAGGCCTTCACTATCAAAACTTTTGAGAAGTTAATCAAAAAGGCGGCTAGTCTACAAAAAGAGGCCAAATAGTTGCCTTTTCAAGATCAATTTCCTAAGCCAAAGCTACAAAAGGTATACGAGAAGAAGCGATAGTGACAATGGTAGATAAGCAATAGCTAGAGAGATGGTCAGAGACCACAACCTCGGGACCTTACTTTCACCTCCTCTACCACCACCGGTAGCCGGTGGCCACAACCTCCATGACCTACACCACTCCTCAACCATCACTAGCGGTGGTACATACCTGCTACATGGTTATTACTCTTTTGGATAAACTCAATAAGCCTTATTCATTTAAGAGGGAGGTAATCAGAAAATCTTTAAGAATCTCTTAAAGCGATTTTTTACCGAACCTAGGAGATGAGGAAGTGGACAAAAGCCATGATCCCAACTTTTGCCCTTACAATCGTATGCTAGGTCATGTTTTAGAAGATTGCTTCACCTTCAAGGAAGCTTGAACATAGCTTCAAGACGATACTATAGTCATCCAAGGAATACTTTATGGAATAACCATCCAGTTCCATTAGGGTAATCCTTGGGGATACTTTGATCTCTCCAAAACCAAAGAAGGTTTGGGATATCTCCTTATCCAAAACCTCTAAAATATTGTTTGAAGATCAAGAAACTTTCCTTGCTGCACGGGTTCAAACCTCAACATCAAGGAAGGTTTGCAAGTTTCCGTGCCAACTCATAGAAAGGGGAGCTTGCGGCATGCAGATAGCCTGCGCAACCACCAGTCCGACCTCCGGTCTACTACTACCACATAGCTCCCACTACTTGCTAGTTCTTCTTCTTCTTCTTAGTAGACATCTTGTATCGGTGGATGAGGGCATCAAATCACTCCTCTTACTTTACTTTATTTCTACTTTGTACCTCTATGAAATCCAAGAATTTGAAGAATAAAGCTAGCTTGAATTACATGTCACTTGATGGGTTATCTTCTTCTATTCCTAATGATAACTCTTCAAGTCAAAATAACTATAATAATTGATCTCCTCTTTCGATTTAGTTAGATTTTCTACTCAGAATGCTATGGGTTCACCTCTTGAGATAGACTTGGAATCATTGATTGAGTCCCATAGGAGAAGCTGGAGAGTGCGATGTGGGTAGAACCTTTACCGCCAGAGATCATTGAAGTCAACCTCCGTGGTGGCAAGGTTCTACCTTCTAGGAACACCTCAAGATAGATGGAAACAAGTCATTGGTGCAGGATGAAGCCCCTCCATAGGATGCTCCACCTTTGGATATGCTTATGGAGGATCAGCAAGGTGGACTACAATGTCCTCTCTCATCTTAAGCTAAGCATATACGATGCCCTTGTCTTATCCAAAGAGATGAGGGAATCATTAATCAAGGCACTACTTGATTTTGAAATATGCTTAGCTCAGCTGACTGCTATTGGTGAGGAGGCACATTACACAAAAGAAGCTCAGGATTACCTTCATAGATGAAGAACTTCTTAGGGACATGAAGCATCCCTCACATCATAGTTGACATGGGCGATTTGACTTGCTAGAGTTCTCATAAATCTAGGTGCATCGATGAACATTATGAGTCTAAAGACCCTTGCCAGGATCAACATCTCCACACTCAGAGATCGATGATGTTGAAAGGATTCAATGAACAAGGTGGAGGGCTTTAGGTTCCATAGTGTTACCTTTGGAGATAGGTGATTGAAAAAAGCCAAGTTTTACATCATTGATTTCAAATACTTCATTGACTTTGCTCGCCACGGATACATCGAATAAGATAATTCCATCCTCCCCTCCATGTGAATCAAGTTTAGAAAGGATGGGATTGAATACCATCAATGGGGATGAAAAGCCATTTTTCAGTGAGAGAGGTTGAGATATATGAGGATGCGACCTACTATCATCCTCAAAATACCTTTTCTTATGAACTTGGACAAACTCAAATTGAAAATAAAAAAAATGTAGAAAAAGAAAAATCAAAAGAAAAAGTAAAAGAAAAAGAAAAGAAAAGAAAAAAGGAAAATCCAAGTGAACAAGAAAGGGGAATTGAAGAAGAAATAGATTCGCATATCACATTCCACTCACAGTTGATTCCATCATATGGACATGTGGGTAGGATGACTCCGACCTCCAGCGTAGAAGGCGGTAGAGGTTTTAGAGGTGGAAGACCCCGGTTGGCCATCATAGGGGTTATCATAGGAGTACCCATACTATTCACATGACTTGGAATCTAGTTTAGAGGATGAGTCTAATGTGATTAGCATACTTCAACCTCCTTGGGTTCCATTGGAGGTGACTTTGATCCGGATACGGATGACTCAGACAAAGCAAAGTATTCAAATCGATGCATGTAAACCATCGGTGGTAGGAACCTTAGCTCTAACCTCACTTTCACCCCAAAAGTTAAAGGTTTGGTAGTTAAGGAAGCCCCTAAGTTATCCAATACTATGAAGCCAAAGAGATTCTTTTTAGGATCATCATCCTCAAGTTTTGAAGTTGATGTAGAACTTGAGGAGGATTCATTTAAATAATTAATGGAATTACTACTTGATATTTTCCTTGCCTTGTGTTCATAATCTTATAGAAAAGTTTGGTCCCTCATACATGGTTCAGGAATAGGTCAAAGTATTTTGAAAAGTTATGGAATAATACAGGCATGGAAGCACAATCAAGAGCAGGACTAGGATTGATAGTTGGGTCGATGATGATGATTCTTGCTTGTTACCAATCATTTGGAGTCTGATAGGTTCTTTTCACACAATACCAACTCTTATGAGAATGTGTGTTTAGAAACCTTAGATGATTCAGATGATCTCCAAATCAAAGATGCATCGCTAGAATTTGAGGAGAAGATCCATTCAACAATTAACAAACATAAAGAAATCAACCTCGGAATAGAAGAAAATCCACGCCCGATGTACATTAGTTTGCTACTAAATGAAGAAGAAACCAATGACTTAGTTAGGCTATTGACTAAGTTTAAGGACTTCTTTGCATGGAGTTATGAAGAAATGCCTGGATTATCTCCTAATGTAGCAGTCCATAAGCTAGCAATAGATCTTAACACTGTCCCTATCAAGCAAGCTCCTAGACGCATGCAATTAGAAATCGAACAATAGATCATTTATGAAGTCAAGAAAAATCGATCTTTGGTTTCATCGGGAAGAAAAATACCCAACTAGTTAGCTTGTACCGGTTAAGAAGAAGAATGGCCAAATTCATATTTGCATCAATTTTAGGGACTTAAACAAAGCATGTCCTATGGATAAGTTTCCTCTTCCTATACAAGAATTAATGGACACCTCATCTCATGAGTGTTCTCTTTCATGGATGGATCATCTGGCTACAACCAAATCAAGATGTCTCCGAAGATGAAAGAAACAGCTTTTCGAATCTGATCTATCTATTATAAAGTCATGCCCTTTGGCCTTAAAAATCTTGCTACATACCAGCATGACTATCTTCAATGAACTCATCCATCATTAGGTTGGCTGTTGATCATCTAGCGAGCAAAGAAAAGGAAGACCATCTCTTTGATATAAGAGTAGTTTTCAAATGGTTAAGATAATATAACCTCAAAATGAATCCCCTGAAGTGTGCATTGAGTAGCTTGAGAAATTGGGTTTGTTGTTTGACAGGAATAGAAATAGATAAAAGATTAAAGCTATCTTAGAAATGCCACCTCTAAAGTTTAACACAACTTCAGATCTTTCCAAGGATGGGCATATCTAAGATGCTTTATTTCTAACTTCAAGAGATACAAGCCATTCTCGCACTTGTCAAAAGGATGCCAAGTTCAAGTGGGATAATAAGTGCATGCCTTTGAAGATATCAAGTATTTGGTGAAGCCAGTTCTATCAACTATCTCAGGCACCACTATCCTCTACATTCACATTGGATGACTCTTTTGCTTTATTGGCCCAAGCCAATGAAAGGAAAGCACTCTCTACTACCTCATCATCGATCCATCTTTAAACAAACTATCCACCTATTGAAACATTACCTAGCTTTAATCTTTGCCTCCCAAAAGCTATGACACTATATGCTTTCTCATAAGGTGAACTTGATCTCAAAACCAATCCAATATACCTCATGATGTGGACAATGCTATATGTTTGGCATGATGGTCCATGATCCTCTCGTTTGATATCACATTGTACCTTGTGCGGTAAAGGACAAGCACTAGTGGATTTCTTAGCAACACACCCACTTCTGATTCTCCTTAGTGATGACCTCCCTGATGAACAAATCATGAACTTAAGGGAGGTTGAAAACCATTGATGGGAGATGTATTTTGATGGTGCAACTTCATTTCATAAATGGGAAGCACCATGATCTACTCTTCTAGGAAAGGTAGGGGTAGGAATAGTTCTCTTAACTCAGACACGATGTGATGAGATTCTCATACTATCCCCTGCACCAACAACAAAGTGAGTATGAGGCTTTGATTGATTCTGGAGTTAGCCATCGTGTCAAGAGCATCAACATCTTTGGGGATTCTCGGTTGGTCATCAATCAGTTGGGTCTACAAGTTCTCAAACTTCATCATTACCATGAGTATACCATGAAGCTATTGGCCCAAATTCCCAAAGTCACTATTTATAAGGTTCCCCAGCGGAGTAGCATGCTTTGGCCAAAATTGCCAAAGAATTGGCATGTTTGGAAGATGAGACCATTTCAATAAGGGTCCAAAATAGACAAGTCATATCCCTTATTGATGTTGAACTCATAGAGAGACTTTCTCTTGAAGGGGAGGTTGTCGATGCCAAAAAGGATGAAGAGCTGGATTGGAGGCAACCATTCATAGACTATTTGAACACTGGAAAACTACCTTAAGAAAAGTCACAAGCCCATCAGGTGAAAAAAGAGCTCTCTATTCTCATTGATGGAACCACATTGCGATCTTTTGACCAGATGTGGTTATGTTGTTTAGATAAACATGAAGCCCTAGCATTGTAACTGAGATACATTTAGGTATATGTAGAGCACATCAATCGGTCTGAAGATGAAGATGAAGATCAAGAGACTAGGATACTACTGGCCGATGATTATAGCATGGATGTAGCTAAGAGATGCCATCGTTATGCTGTGATCCTCCACCAACCACAACATTCTACACCCTACATTGGCCTCAATTCAGTGTTGGGGTACATTAATGTTTGATCAATCCTCCTTCTTCAAGGGGCAGTTCAATCTAGTTACATACTTTTCCAAGTGGGAAATCCCACTTAGAGGTCCTCGGCATGTGCTTTAGTTTTTTGGAACCATATCATATAAGTTCAGGTTGATGAATTATATCGATAATGGTACGCATTCAAAAGCACAAAGATCAACGCTAGAACGTATAGATTTGAGATACTCCACCATCCTAGAGTGCTTAGCGAGAAATTCAATAAAATCCTCATCAGATATTGAAGAAGACTCTTGATGATAATAGGTAGTGGAATGAGTAGTTGGTTGAAGCCTTGTGGGACTACCACCACATACCAGAACTCACTCAATCTCCCATTTTCTTAGTGTATGGGTCCAAGCCATTACCTTTAAGTTCAACTCCCATCACTAAGGATAGCATTGGGTAGCAAGATCACTAAAAAAATGCATGTAAGTTGGTTAGAAGAGCTCGAAGGTTTGGAGGAGAGTCTGCATGCTAGAACCTCAGTTATACAAGGCCAAAATGATTCAAGCTCACAACATCTTTGGTTGCCAGGTCTTTCCAAGTAGGAGAACTTGTTTTAGTCTAAGGAGACCAATTGTTGCGTGAAAGATGGGAGGGAAGTTTGAACCCACTTAGGAAGGCCCCTATGTCATAGAGAAGGCCTACCAAGGAGGATCTTTTTTATTTAATTTTTTATTTTTTAACTTTATTTAAATTAACTAAATAGGCAGGTTTAGGTTTATTTAGTTTATTTTATTTTTTTATTTTTATTTTTATTTAGTTTAGGATTTTTATTTTAGTTTATTTTTTCAGTTTAGGTTCAGGTTTAGGTTTATTTATTAATTTAGTTTTGTTTTTATTTTATTTTTTAGGTTTAGGTTTTGTTTTATTTTATGTTAGCTTAGGTTTAGGGTTTTTGGGTTAGGTTTAGGGTTTAGGTTTAGGTTTAGGGTTAATGTTAGCTTTTAGGTTTAGGGTTTTAGTGTTTAGGATTTTAGGTTTAGGTTTAGGGTTTGTTTAGCTTAGGTTAGTTTAGCATTTAGGGTTTAAGTTTAGTTTTAGAGTTTAGGTAAGGTTTAGGATTTAGGTTTAAGTTTGGTTTAGGGTTTAGGATTTTAGGGTTTAGTGTTATTTAGTTTTTTTAGGTTTAGGGTTTAGGAGGTTTGTTTAGGGTTTAGGGTTAAGGTTATGTTTAGGTTTAAGGTTTAGGGTTTAGGTTTAGGATTTAGGTTTATGGTGTTTAGGGTTTTTTGGGTTTAGGGTTTTATTTAATTATTTTAATTTTATTTTTATTTAAATTAAACAAACATTTAGGTTTAAGTTTATTTAATTTATTTTGTTTATTTTTTTATTCATTTTAGTTTATTTATTATTTATTTTTTAGGTTTATTATTATTATTATTATTTAGTTTAGTTTATTGATTTTAGGTTTATTTATTTTAGTTTAGATTTTTTATTTTAGTTTATTTTTTCAATTTAGGTTCAGGTTTATGTTTATTTTTTAGTTTAGTTTTAGTTTTCTTTTATTTTTCAAGTTTAGATTTTATTTTTTATTTTTAGGTTTATGTTTAGGTTTTTATTTTAATTTTTTAGTTTTATGTTTTAGATTTTTATTTTAGGTTTATTTTTAAATTTATTTTTTTAGTTTAGGTTTAAGTTTATTTTTAGTTTATTTTACTTTATTTAGTTTAGGGTTTAGGTTTAATTTATTTTAAGTTTAGGTTTATGTTTTATTTATTTTAGTTTAGGTTTAGGTTGATTTTATTTTGTTTATTTTATTTTTATTTTAGGTTTAGCTTTTTTTTTAGTTTAGGGTTTAGTTTTTAATTTTTATTTATTTTAGGTTTATTTTTTAGGTTCAGGTTTTATTTTATTTTATTTTATTTTTTTTATTATTTATTTATTTTAGGTTTAGGTTTTATTTTAGATTTTTTATTTTATGTAGGTTTAGGTTTTTTATTTATTTTATTTTTAGGTTTTATTTAATTTAGGTTTTTAGATTTTTAGGGTTTAGGGTTTTAAGGTTTAGGGATTAGGGTTAGGGTTTATGGTTTAGTGTTTAGGCTTTAGGGTTTATGCTTTTTTGGGTTTTGGGTTTAGGGTTAATTTAGGGTTTAAGTTTTAAGGTTTAGGGTTTAGGGTTTTGGCTTTAGGGTTTTCAAGGTTTAGGGTTAGTTTAGGGTTTTGGGTTTAGGGTTTTAGGGTTTAGTGTTTAGGGTTTAGAGTTAGAATTAGAGTTTAGGTTTAAGGTTTAAGTTTGTTAGTTTAGGGTTTTAGGTGACTTAGGGTTTAGGGGTTTTAGGAGTTTAGGTTTAAGGTTTAGTGTTTAGACTTTGAGGTTTAGGGTTTAGGGTTTAGGGTTAGGAGTTGGTTGTTTAGGAGTTTGGGTTTAGGTTTAGGTTAGGGTTAGGGTTAGGGTTTAGGGTTGTTTTAGGAAAATTAGAAATTTTTATTGCCATAAAGAAAAGATACAAGGGAAGTAAAGGAGTAAATCTCTAAACTATCTTTGAAAAGAGTTACAATAAGTCTAAGGAGATAAACTCCCAAACTATACATTAATTAAAAGAAAAAGCAAAAGAAAAAAAGCCAAATAAACAATGACAAAAAATTCATTTAAGCAGTAGCCAACTTCATCTAGTCCTTTTGATGCGAGCAAGATCCACCTGGAAGAGTCTTCTAGCCTGTAAAAGAACTCTGCAGCAGTTTAGGGTTTAGGATTTAGGGTTATTAAGTTTTAGGGTTTAGGTTTATTTTCTAATTTATTTAGTTAGATTTAGGTTTAGGGTTTGTGGTTTAAGGTTTAGAGTTTAAGGTTCAGGTTCGGGTATAGGGTTTAGGGTTTAGGGTTTTATAATTTATGCTTTTAGGATTTAAGGTTTAGGATTTTGGGTTTTTTAGGGTTTAGGGTTTATGGTTTTTTTTTAAATAAAGTAAACTGGTAGGTTTAGGTTTGTTTAGTTTATTTAGTTAATTTTATTATTTATTTTTATTTATGTTTATTTTTTATTTTTTTTATTTAGTTAAGTTTATTTATTTTAATTTTATTTATATTTGTTAAGGTTTTCTATTTTAGTTTAATTTTTAGGTTTTGGTTTAGGTTTATTTTTAGTTGAATTTTATTTTTATTTTATTTTTTAGGTTTAGGTTTTATTTTTAATTTTTATGTTTAGGCTTAGGTTTTTATTTTATTTTTTTTAGGTTTAGGTTTTAGGTTTATTTTTAGGCTTTAATGTTTAGTTTTGGTTTTGGTTTATTTTTAGTTTATTTTATTTTATTTAGTTTAGGTTTAGGTTAAGGTTTAGGTTTTATTTTTTTAGTTTAGTTTTTTTTTTGTTTAGGTTTAGGTTTATTTTATTTTGTTTATTTTATTTTTAATTTAGGTATAGGTTTTATTTGGTTTAGGGTTTAGGTTTTATTTTTTATTTATGTTTAGGTTTTATTTAAGGTTTATTTTTTCGGTTTAGGTTTTATTTAGTTTTTATTTTATTTTATTTTAAGTTTGTTTTATTTTTATTTTATGTTTAATTTTTATTTTATTTAAGTTTTTTATTCTTATGTTTATTTTATTTTTTTGTTTAGTTTAGGTTTTTTTTTATTTTCTTTAAGTTTATTTTTATTAGTTTATTTTATTTTATTTTAGGTTTAGGCTTAGGTTTTAGTTTATTTTATTTTTGTATTTTATTTAGTTTTAGGATTTTTTTAATATTTTTATTTATAGGTTTTAGTTTTAGTAAGTCTCTTCCATGTTTTGGAAATTGGTAAGCTTATCTTTCACTTTAGTCAAATCAGTAAGCTTTGAAGGGTCAGACATAATTGACACTTCAAGGTCACAAACCAAAATTTTCTTGTCTTCAATATTAGCAAAACGGTTTTTAAAATAATGCTTGTTTAGCCTCCAACCCAAATTTTAGTTTTAGTAAGTCTCCAACCCAAATTTTGTTTAAGTGTTTTAAGTTTAAACCATAGTTTATTCACCATCGTAATTAAGTTATCAGGATGTAAAGGGGCTTTGTAATTCTTAGCTAGAACATCAAAGAAATCAATATGCTAAATCCACATGTTCTGAAATCTAAAAGGAGAGTAGTTTTTTAATATATTAGAAGTATTTTTAATAGAAACCAGAAGAGGATCACGATCAGACAAGGTCATGCTTAAGTGATCAACAAAAGTAGTAGGCCATTGGGTAATCCAATGAGTATTAAAAAGAATCTTGTCCAACCTTTGCCAAAGTCTAAAGTTTTCCCAAGTGTAGTTAGAGCCCTTAAAGCCAATATCAACCAAACTATAACCAAGGATCATATTGGAAAATTCTTCCATGGAATGAATATTGGGAGAGCAACCACCACTCCGTTCAGAAGAAAATAAAATAGTGTTGAAATCACTCCCCACAAACCAAGGTTTGTTGATCGAGATAGCAAAGTTCCTCAAATTATCCCAAAGGAGATTACGACCATATCTATAGTAAGAAGCATAAACAAAGGAGCATAAAACACAATAGTCACCATAAGAGATTTGAGCATTAACATCTTGTTGAAAATCATCAATAATAGAAACCTCAAAGAAATTATTCTGAAAACACCAGATCTTATTACTAACATTAGAATAAAATTTATTAAAGCCGATCATTCTAGCAACATGACTAATTCTATTAGCATGAATGAGAGGTTCCAAAATAATGAGTAAAGAAATATTAGGAATGCGATAAAGATCTTTAATATGATTACGAATAGATAGGTTACTAATGCCTCTAACATTCAAAACAAGAAAATTAAACATAATGTAAACAAAAAAGGGTAAGCAAAGGTTAATTGAGAGATGAGTGAGAGCGAGCAGCAGATATAGATTTTTTGGATAGTTTGGGGGGTAAACAAATACTTTTTTTTTCTTTTTAGCATGATAAGTTTAAAACCAATTTCCTTTTTCCCTAGAATCATCATGCGAGTATAATTTAGTAACATTTGTCACCAATTCGGGAGAGCTCTCCAAGTGTTTAGAGAGAAGTTCACCCTCTAATAAATATAAATTAAGTTGAAATGTAGGATTAACATTAATATCAAGATTAGAAATGAGAGACGGTGATAACTTAGAACCATTTAAAGCACAAATAGTTAAATCTGGATTAGAAACATTTTCAGCCTGATCGACATCGTTTAAATCTTCATTGGAATTTTCATTTTTGTCAATCAAAGCTGACATAGAAGCAAGGATAGAATCAGAGGAAACAAAATCATCATCCAATAACTTAGAAAAATTATTATTCTTTGTATTACAAATATTCAATTTTAAAGAAGAGGTAAGAGGTAGTTCACCCTTCCCATTCTAAAAATCAGTCGAACCCTAGCAACCGTAGGATCCAAAACATGTTCAATAGGGACAATCCCAAAATTCATGCAATTATCCTTAATGGTAGCTTTCATACTATTCTTAGGATCCGAGGCTGATTTTCAAACATATGTGGGGATCAGCTTTTTACTAGGAACTAGATTTTCCTTGGGAGGATTTTGATTTTTAAAATGAGGCTGGAGAATGAAGAAATCCGAGTTATTATGACCCTGAATTTTATAATGAGAACAAAAAATTGGAAGATTCTCCAATTCAACCTTTTGTGAATACCCATATTTTTCAGAGCCAATCCAAACTTCCTTAGGGTATTTTTTAGTTATGTCTAATTCCATTAGAATCCAAGCCATAGAAGGGCGAGATCGCTCAACGTTCGCTTGGTCAAGTTGCAAAGGCTGACCAAAAAGAGCCCCAATAGCAAAAAGCACGTGATGTGTAACAAAATGAATGCACATATTAAGAAGAGATAACACATAGGGACAATAGGAGATTCCTCCTTAATGTTAAAAAGGGGAGACTACTTCAATAAGTGCATTTGACAATTAAGAATAAAGTAAGAATGATGCACAAAAACTCGAGAATAATTCAAATAAATAGAAAGTTGAATCAAAATATGTCGAGGGGTCAATAAGGCCAATTGAGAAAACATCCATAAGCTTAAGATTATGAAAAAAAGGTGCAGATCTCATCCAAATTCTGGCGATGCAAAGTAAATTTTTTGATGAGAGAGAATTCAAATGGTTTCGCCAACATTTCAACATCCATATCAGAGCACCTTATGACCGAAAAACCATGAATAGAAGTTGAGATGAGATTAACTAATGCAATAAATGAAGAAGCCTTACTAGAGAACACATCCTTAAATTATTTTATCTAGTTTGTTGCATTAAGGCTGCCAACCGTTGAAATGTCGGATGCCCTAGTTGAAGCATCCAAAATTTTAGGTGGAGCCATAGGAAACGAACTCACCACAGCAGCTAGGATTAAGGATGGAGCATTATGTAATTGGCCAGGTGCCGATCAACCTTTGGAATAGGACGAACTAAAGCCAAAATAACAGAGATCCACAGTCAGGGGCGTGTCACCAAGAGGAAATGAAAATCGCCAAAGAGGAGAGAGCGCTCAGGCCGAGGAGGAGGAGGGTTATTTTTGGGTTTAGGTTTAGTGGGTTTGGTTTGGGTTTAGTTTAGGTTTACTTAGTTTAGTTTTTATTTTATTTATTTAGTTTACTTTGGTCTTAGGTTTTATTTAGTTTATTTTATTTTAGTTTATTTAGTTTAGTTTAGATTAGTTTATTTTTATTTATTTTATTTTTATTTATTTAGGTTTAGTTTTAGCTTATTTATTTTAGTTTATTTTAGGTTTTATTTAGTTTAGTTTATTATTAGTTTAGGTTTATTTTATTTTAGTTTATTTAGTTTATTTAGTCTAGTTTAGGTTTATTTATTTAGGTTTTATGTTTAGTTTATTTTATTTATTTATTTTAGTTTAATTAGTTTATTTTAGGTTAATTAATTTAATTTAATTTAATTTATTTTATTTAGGTTAAGTTTCTTTAAGTTTTATTTTTTATTTTTAGTTTAGTTTAAGTTAGTTAGTTTTCAAGTTTTATTTTACTTTTATTTAGGTTTAGGTTTTAGTTTATTCATTTAGTTTATTTTTATTTTATTTCTTTATTTTGAGTTTAGGTTTAGGTTTTATTTATTTTATTTTTTAAGGTTTTGGTTTAGTTTAGGCTTAGGTTTATTTAGTTTATTTTATATATTTTATTTAGGTTTAGGTTTTAATTATTTATTTTAGTTTAGGTTTAAGATTTTAGGTTTTTAGTTTAAGTTTTTTATTTAGGTTTATTTATTTAGTTAATTTATTTTAGTTTTATTTATTTACTTTATTTATTTAAGTTTATTTAGTTTAGTTTTATTTTAGTTTAGTTTAATTTATTTAGGTGTATTTTTTATTTTTTATTTAGTTTATTTTAGTTTATTTTAATTAATTAATATTTTTAGTTTAGATTTATTTTAGTTTAACTTTAGTTTATTTTTAGGCCTGGGTTTTAGGGTTTAGGGTTTGGGTTTAGAGTTTGATGAGGGTTTAGTTTAGGGAGTGGTTGGTAGAGTTAAGTGGGTCATGGAGGCTAGTTGTGGTCAGTGGGTTTAGAGGTGGTAAGTGGTTTTCATGCCAGGGAAGTTTATAGTGTGGGTGTTAAGTCAGTCAGAAGTCTAGAGTATTTAGTCTGGGTCTCAGGGCCTGGTTTAGGGCCCAGGATTAGTCAGTTATGGAGTCAGTCATTAGCCTGAGTTCAGTAGAGGTGTGGATTGTGGTAGGTTTTGGGCCTGGGTTCCTTGGGGTTTAGGGCAGTGGATAGTGATTTGGTGGTAGTTTAGATGGGTTAGTTTGAAGCCAAGTCAGGTTAGGGAGTTTGGAGATAGGGCCTTTGGATTAGTTTGTTTTAAGGATCTGATCAGTGGGTTTGAGTTTAGGGTAGAATTTAGGGTTTAGGGTTTAGGGTTTAGAGGTTTAGGGCTCAGGGTTTGTTTAGGGTTAATTAGCCTTAGGGTTTTTTTTATTTTTTATTTTTACTTTAATAAAGTAAACCGATAGGTTTAGGTTTATTTAGTTTATTTTTTATTTTAGTTTATTTTATTTTATTTATTGATTTAGGTTTATTTTTATTTTTATTTAATTTAGTTTATTTATTTTAGGTTTATTTATTTTAGTTTAGGTTTTTTATTTTAGTTGATTGTTTAGGTTTAGGTTTAATCTAATTTTTAGTTTATTTTTTAGGTTTAGGTTTTATTTTTATTTTAGGTTTTAGGTTTTATTTTATTTTAGGTTTAGGTTTTTTATTTTAGGTTTTAGGTTATATATTTTAATTTTAGGTTTGATTTATTTTAGTTCTTTTATTTTATTTAGTTTGATTTACGTTAGGTTTAATTTATTTTAGGTTTAGGTTTAGGTTTTATTTATTTAGTTTTAGTTTTTATTTTAGTGTAAGTTTAGGTTTATTTTATTTTTATTTTAAGTTTAAGTTTTTTATTAGTTTGGAGGTTAGTTTTTTTTCTATAGTTTTAGGTTTTATTTTTAGGTATATATTTTTAGGTTTAGGTTATTATTTAGTTTTTATTTTATTTTATTTTAAGTTTATTTCATTTTGATTTCAGGTTTAGTTTTTGTTTTATTTAAGTATTATTTAGTTTAATTTTTTTTTTATTTTATTTTAGTTTAGTTTTTCATTTTTTCTTTAGGTTTAGTTTATGTTCTTTTAATTTTATTTTTAGTTAGTTTGATTTATTTTATTTAGGTTTTATTTAGTTTTAGGTTTTAGCCTTTAGGGTTTAGGGTGGGTATATTTTTTTTATTTTTTCATTTTTGTGGTTTAGCCCAGGATTTAGGGTTTTAGGGTTTAGGCTTTAGGGTTTAAGATTTTAATAGTTTAGGGTTTAGGGTTTAGGGTTTAGGTTTTAAGTTTTGGGTTTAGGTTTTAGTTTAGGGTTTAGGGTTTAGGGTTTAGGTGTAAGTTTTTCAATTTAGTTTATTTTTTAAGTTTAGGTTTAGGTATATGTTTATTTTTTAGCTTAGTTTTTTTTTATTTTACTTTTTAAGTTTAGGTTTTATTTTTTATTTTTAGTTTTAGGTTTAGGTTTTTATTTTATTTTTTTGGTTTAAGTTTTAGGTTTCTATTTTAGGTTTATTTTTAGGTTTTATTTTTTCAGTTTAGGTTTAGGATTAGGTTTTATTTATTTTAGTTTAGTGTATTTTAGTCTAGCTTTAGGTTTATTTTATTTTGTTTATTTAATTTTTATTTTTGGTTTAGGTTTTTTTAGTTTAGGGTTTAAGATTTATTTTTTATTTTTTATGTTGTATTTTTATGTTATTTTTTAGGTTTAGGTTTTTATTTAGCATATATTTTATTTTATTTTAGGTTAGTTTTTTTATTTTAAGTTTAGTTTTATTTTATTTAAGCTCTATTCATAAGTTTATTTTAATTTTTAATTTAGTTTAGGTTATTATTTTTTATATTTTAGCTTATTTTTATTAGTTTATTTGATTTTATTTTTAGGTTTAGGTTTAGGTTTTAGTTTAGGCTTTTATTTTTATTTTTTATTTATTTTATTTTTAGGTTTTTTATTTAGAAGTTTAGGTTTAGGGTTTAGTGAGGATTTATGGTATATGGTCCACGTTTAGGGTTTAGGGTTTAGGGTCAGATGGAAGATTTAAAGCCCAGGCCCAGGGAGTTTATGGTGCTTAGTTTAGAGGGTTTGACTTTAGTTTATTTATGGGTTTAAGGTTTGAGTTTAGTGGAGTGGAGTTTAGGCTGGATCTGGGTGGGTCAGGGTTGTGGCCCAGGTTGATTTCTCATGGTTTAGGGAGTGGCCCAGGATTTAGATTTAGATTTTTTCAGGTTTAGGTTAGGTTAGTGATCTCAGTGACAAAGAAGAGGCCCATGATATATTTTGATTAGGTCAAGGAGTGAGTGTGGGCTAAATTTTAATCAGGCCTGGCCAGGTTTGGTAGTTTTAGGGTTTAAGGCTCAGTCACGCCTCAGGGCCTAAATCAGATAGCTTTAGGGCCCAGGATTTAGGGCCTATGAGCCTGGGGGTATAGTTTGGAGTGGCTCTAGGGCCTGTGATTTGAGCCTAGGTTTAGGGTAAGTTTAGGATTTGGGAGGAGGGGTTGGGTGTGGCTCAGCCAGCCCAGAATTTAGGTGGGCCTGGGTAGGCCCAGGCCTGGTAAGGTTTATGGTGTGCCTTTGGGGTTTAGGGTAGGTCAGTTTAGAGTTTAAGGTCAGGTTTAGGCTCAGGCCTGAGCCTAGTGTTCATAGTCAGGATTTAGGTTTAGCGTAGGGTGGGTTTAGGGTACATTTATCTTTTATCTTTAGGTTTATTTTTTTTATTAAGTTTAATTTTATTTTATTTAGGTTTTATTCTTAGTGTATTTTATTTAGTTTAGTTTAGCTTTATTTATTATATTATATTATCTTTATTAGTACATTTTATATTATTTATGTTTTAGAGGTTTAGTTTAGGATTTTATTTTATTGTGTTTTATTTAAAGGTTTAGGTTTTATTTATTTATTTTAGGATTTATTTAGTTTTAGGTTTTGTGATCTGGTTTATGTTAGTGGTGTGCAGGTTTAGGAGTGAGGGTTGGGTTTGCACACAGGGTAGTGAGGTTTAGTTTGGGGCCTGTGATAGAGGGTGTGGCCCAGGGTTTAGGATCAGTGGGATTTAGTGTGAGTTTGTGATCAGGGCAGGTTATGATGATTTAGTTTAGTGGCCAGGGTCACGATTTAGGGTTTAGGAGGGTGTTTAAGATCAGGGGTAGCCTAGGGTTTAGGTCAGTGGCCCATGAAGGCCTGTGGTAGGAGCTCAGATTAGGCATAGGTCTGAGTAGAGGCAGTTTATCTTACGTTTATTTTAGGCATATTTATTTTTATTCACGTTTAGCTTTATTTTATTTAGGTTTTATTCCAGGTTTATTTATCTAGAGTTGTATTTATTTTATCTTTGTTTATTTTATTATTTTTTTTTTTATTTAGGTTTAGGTTTAAGTTTTTTTATCTTATCTTATCTTTGTTTAAGTTTATTTATTTTCTTAGAATATATAGTTTAGGTTTAGGAGGTTTTAGGGTTTAGGGCCCATGATTTAGGTGGAGTGGCCTGGGAGGTGTTTAGGGATTTGGGGTTTAGGGCTCAGGGCCCAGGGTAGGATTTATGATTTAGGGTTGGGCTGTTTAAGGTCAGGGTTTAGGGTGGAGTTGTGGGGGGTAGAATTTAGGGTCTGGGCCTGTAAGGGGTTAGTAGGGTTTTAGGAGGGTTGAGGATTTAGGTTTAGGGTCATAGATGGTTAGTTTAAGGTTTATGGCTTAAAGTTTAGGGTTTATGATTTAGGTTTATGGTTTAGTTTTAGGGTTTAGGGTTTAGGGATTAGGATTTAGGGATTGTGGTGTTTATGGTTGGGGTTTAGGTTTAGGTTTAAGTTTAGGTTTTAGGGTTTTGGTTTTTGTTTAATAGAAAACAAATTCAAATTCAGCATTTCTTCTGTTCCATTTCATCAACCAAGTAACACACCAAGTTCTCTAAGACACAAGCGATGACATAGATAAAAAATGAGCATGTATAAAGCAAATCAAAAACCCTTGATAACTAAAACCATCTCTACTATAAAGATACAGTTCCATAAGCAGCAGATCAGATCGATTGTTCTTCATTTCTCCAATTCCCATTAAAACCACCCTGGCCTCTTGAGTAGCAGGATCCACCATCATATCCCCAATCACTCTCTCTGCCACCACCACGATTGTAACCTCCCATCGGTCCTCCTGCCACCATAACCACGGTGCTCACCACCACCTCATATCCAGACACCTCCGATCCCCACCACCCCTGTGATAACAACCACCACTACCTTCGCCTCCACCACAAGATCTAGACTGAGCATAGTTGATGGTGATGTTCTTGCCGGCAAGGTTCTGCCCATTCTTAGGGTTTAGGTTTAGGTTTAAGTTTATTAGGTTTTACGATTTAGGTTTATTTTTTAATTTATTTAGTTAGGTTTAGGTTTTGGGGTTTAAGGTTTAGGGTTTAAAGTTTAGGGTTTAGGATTTTATAGTTTGTGCTTTTAGGGTTTTTTAGGTTTAGGGTTTGTGGTTTTTTTATTAAATAAAGTAAAATAGTAGGTTTAGGTTCGTTTAGTTTATTTAATTTATTTAGTTTATTTATTTTAGTTAATTTTATTTTTTATTTTTATTTTGGTTTATTCTTTTATTTTTTTATTTATTTTAGTTAATTTATTTTAGGTTTATCTAAGTTAGTTAAGGTTTTTTATTTTAGTTTATTTTTTAGGTTTAGGTTTAAGTTTATTTTTAGTTTAATTTTAATTTAATTTTATTTTTTAGGTTTAGGTTTTATTTTTTATTTTCTGGTTTAGGTTTAGGTTTTTTATTTTATTTTTTTAGGATTAGGTTTTATGTTTTTATTTTAGGTTTATTATTAGGTTTTAATGTTTAGTTTTGGTTTAGGTTTATTTTTAGTTTATTTTATTTTATTTAGTTTAGGTTTAGGTTTAAGTTTATTTTATTTTAGGTTTAGGTTTAGGTTTTATTTATTTTAATTTAGTTTATTTTATTTAGGTTTAGGCTTATTTTACTTTGTTTATTTTATTTTTATTTTAGGTTTAGTTTTTTTTAGTTTAGGGTTTAGGCATTATTTTTTATTTATTTTTAGGTTTTATTTGAAGATTTATTTTTTTTATTTAAGTTTAATTTTGTTTTTATTTTATTTTATTTTAGGTTTATTTTATTTTTATTTTATGTTTTGTTTTTATTTTATTTAAATTTTTTATTGTTAGGTTTATTTTATATTTTAATTTTGTTTGTTTTTTATTTTATTTTAGTTTAATTTATTAGTTTATTTTATTTTATTTTATGTTTGCTTTGGTTTTACTTTAGGTTTTTTTTATTTTAATTATTTATTTTATTTAGTTCAAATTTATTTATTTATTTTATTTATAGGTTTAGTTAGTTTAGGTTTCAATTTTAGGTTTTAGGATTATGGTTTAGGGTATTAGGGTCAGGGGTTTAGGGTTTTAGGGTTTGGGTAGTTTAGGATTTAGGGTTTAGGGTTGGGGTTTAGGTTTAGGTTTAGTGGTTTAGGTTGGGTGGTTAGGGTTTATATGGTCAGGGTTAGGGTTTAGGGTAGGGTTTAGTAGAGTTTAGGGTTTAGGGTTTAGGGTTTTATTTTATTTTTTATTTTTAAAAAAAAGTAAATCAGTGTGGTTTAGGTTTATTTAGTTTATTTTATTTATTTATTTTATTTATTTTTTTTATTTATATTTAGGTTTATTTTTATTTTATTTTAATTTAGGTTTCATTTTAGTTTGTTTTAGTTTAAGTTTATTTTTAGTTTAGTTTATTTTATTTTTTTAGGTTTAGGTTTTATTTTTATTTTAGGTTTAGGTTTTATTTACTTTTTTTGGTTTAGGTTTTATTTTAGGTTTATTTTAGGTTTTATTTTTAGTTTAGGATTAGGTTATTTTTTAGTTTTTTTATTTTGTTTAGTTTTAGGTTTTAGTTTAGGTTTAGTTTATTTGGTCTTAGGTTTATTTATTTTAATTTAGTTTATTTTAGTTTAGGTTTATTTTATTTTATTTTAGGTTTAGGGTTTTTAGTTCAAGGTTTAAATTTGATTATTTATTTATTTTTATGTTTTATTTTAGGATTATTTATTGGTTTAGGTTTTTATTTAGTTTTTATTTTTTTATTTTAGGTTTATTTTATTTTTATTTTAGGTTTATGTTTTTAATGTTTTTTATTTTTTTGTTTAGTTTAGGTTTTTATTTATTGATTTTAGTTTAGTTTTTTATTTTTTTAGGCTTAAGTTTAGGTTTAGGTTTTAGTTTTCTTTTCATTTTATTTTTTTATGTTATTTTTATTTAGGTTTTTTTATTTATTTTATTTTTAGGTTTTATCTAATTTAAGTTTAGGTTTTTATCTTTATAGGGATCCGGGTTTAGGGTTTAGGGTTTGGGGTTTAGGGTTTAGGGTTTAGGTTTAGGGTTTAAGTTTTAGGGTTTAGGGTGTTTAGGATTTTTTTTTTTGTGTTTGGGAGTTAGAATTTTATTATTTTAAAGGAATATATACAATGTCTTAAAAGGGATAAAGCTCTAAAATTCTACTACTCTTAGAGCAACAAGAAACCAAAATTGCTAGACGCCCATCTAAGTACATTAGGAAAACAAAAGAAAACAAAAGAGCAAATACAACAGCTAAAAGGAATAAGAGAAAAAGACACAGAGTAAGCTAAAACAAATCTAAAAATAGTGAAAGGATGAGTCAGCAGCAGTTCATAATTCCTTTGAGAAAGCAAGATAAGCAAGATCAACTACAACAACTCTTGGGTTGGCTGAGTAACTACCATTCCCTCTATAAAGTTCCAATCTGTAAAAGAAATTTGCAAAAAACTACAAAGAAAAAAGTTATAGCTACAAAGGATAAGGATAAAGAGAGGAAAAGGAGAGGAAAAGTTATAGCTACAATTGTTAGTTTCAGATTTATTAATTGCTAATTACATATCCAATACATCTCACAATATGTTTGAGGAAATTGTAAGCATAGAAGAATGAAAGATAGATCAAAATGGATAATGTGAAGCTCAAGATATAACATTTTAGGTTATATGCATTTATAACTATCTTAGAAATTCATATGAGTTCATTGGCATGAATCAATTTACTCATAAATTAACATATTATTTTTATTTATTTTAAATACGGATATTGAGGTTAATTTATATAAATCTCTATCTAATTAACATTCAATTATATTTTTCATACGTAGCATTTGAATTGTCAAAATAATAAATGATAATAAATTATGACTATTAAGTATAATTATTTTATTTACTTAATATAATTAAATATTTTAATACATAGCATTTGTATGATTATATATAAATTATATAATAATATTGAAATATCATATTTAAAAATTAACAAAATAGGTGAAATTTTGTATTTTAGCCAAAGTTATTTTATAATCAAGGAATTTATATCTGATTTCATCTCCAACAGATTCTTTGGATTTTTTTTCCTTTAATTTGATAGGTTACATGACCCACGTTTGATTAAAATTGAATTTAATATGACTTTTCAAACATTAGCTGATTTTAATAATGAATGCATGCTACATGCTTTGAATATATTAAGAGCCATATTTGATTATATTTTTATTGAATATTAAATTATTATATGACAAAATGATGTTAGAATAATATATTTTTTGAAATAATTCAAAATGACCTTCTTGCTTATAAATAACTCTTATTCTCTTCGTGAAAGTATCCTCATTCAAATTCAAAATCCCTCCAGCAAATCTAAGAGAAAATTTCCTAGATTTTCCTTCCAAGTGTTCTCCAAATATTGTAAGATCAAATACTTGGTTTGGAAGTTTCAACATCTTCAACTAAGCAAGCTTTCTCAAATTACTTGAGTTTGTTTTCTTCATCTTAATCCCTTTTTAGTTGTTCATACTATTTTCACCATCTATTTATTCTTTCCAATTTATATTTTTGGTGGATTAGTCTTTGGACATCAAAGTCTAAGTTTTTCACATCAAAGTTTCTTCAATAATTTTTTTGTGAAAAACACTTGTGATAATTTGTAGAATTTATTTCAACTTGTTGAAATTTTTATCTTCCTATAAATTTCTTTAGGTTTTTTGAAATATTTCTTCATTAGTCTTATTTGAAAGATCATTTATTCTTAGATCTATTTTAGAAGTATATTTTAAGCATTTCAAATTAATTTATTGTACTGAAATTATTTTCATATTTGCTAGATCTCTTTTTTTAATTAAAATCTTACTAGTTTACTTAAATATATCATATACTAATTTTATTTAAGTATTTTCTAATTAGTTGCATTAATTAAAAGCTTCATTTTGGTTAAAATAAAATAAATTATTGTTGGAATTTTAGAGTATATGCTAGAACTATTACAAATCAAGTTTCTTTATCAAAATAAAAATTTATAAAAAATTAAATTATTTTACTTGTCACTTATCATTTTATTTCAACTAATATCCTTTATTTTTAAAATTTTATCTTGCTGAAATTTAGTAAAGCTTGATATTTTCATTGTTTAATAATGAAGAAAAAATGAAGTTTAGTAGAAAGTTAATCTTTCTTACACTATTATATACATACTAGTTATAGTTTCTCTTAAACTTAAAATTATTTCTTGCTGAAATTTAATTTATTGTGCAATAGACTACCGTGAATTTATTTTGCAATCATTTTTATATTAATCTACAAATTGTAATAACATAAACATATTAGTAAGAACACTTTAAGATATTTATTTAATATTTTTTATCAAAATTAAGTGAACATTCTATCTTGTCAAATTAGTAAGTTGTAAAGTGGTTATTTATAAGTTGTGAGATCACTTTTTGAATTGGATAGCTTGGTATATTTGTGAGAGATCAAAATTTATTATATTGTATTTCTCTTTTCATGCTGTAAAATTTATATTGGGGTTGTACTACGCTGTCGAATTTTTTTGGTTTTAGATTGATTAGGGATGTGTTAAGAGGTTCAAAGGTCATTTTATGCATGCCTATGCTAGGAACATCTCAGAGTTAAATGCCTATAATGATTGGGTAATTTAGCTAAGTGAAATAACCACTTAATCAAGGACCTAAATAAGAGAATTGAGGACGAACATGCACTTTTTTTAACTCAGCCAAAAGTAAAATTCTCTCATATTAATTTTGTGGGTGGTCAAGCCAATCTTTAAAATCTCATGATCAATTATGCTAATAATATTTGAATCAACGAAAAAAATTGATTGATTAAATTCAATACTTGAATCCATTAAAGAATGGCTAAACTAAGGAGTGAAGGTGGTTTACCCTAGGGCTACCAAAAGATTTATAAATGAACCTAGTATAATGGTCCCTTTTATGACCTTACTAATCATAGAGTAATCCTAAGGGATTAAGTTGAAGACTTGGTACTTAAGGAAGATATTAATTTGAGATTCAATTGATATTCTTTATGTTAATAATTAAATTTATATTTAATCATTAGATTTATTTAGCTTACACATTATGTATTCATTAAACCTTGATTACTTTGTACTATTTAATATTAAACTTTCTTGTAAAAAATATAAATCGATCAATTTTAAAAGAAATTTAAAATGCTTGGTTATATCTTTTTATTAATAAGCATATTTCTTGTAGAAGAAAATTAACTAGTTTTTGGTATTCTCATAAATTTGATATTTAAATCTTCTCAAAATTATTTTTATCAAATTAATCATTGGAATTATGATCACCAATTTTGCTAAGTTCATAATCTTAAGAGCTTTGAAATAGTGTATCATATCTCCCCAACCAACCTTCGCCTTGTCAATTTGATTGGCTTAAATGAGAGGTAAGATCATCAAATCACTTTTTGAGTAATGAAAAACACAATCTATTAATACAAACATAAATATTAGGGCATGTAGTACGTCTATGATTAAATTATGGAACACTATATTGAACATTCTATTATAAACTCATATATCTTTAAAATTTAAAGGCATGATATATTAATTTTTCAAGTTAAATAAACATAAAATAAATAGAATCCAATTTAAAGGCATGGACGTAGACCAGTTTTGGGGTATGGCCGAACCACATAAAAATTGTGTGCTTATTGTCTCTCTATACATTACTGTACTTTTTTTTTTCTGCATTAAGAATTGTATTTTGTCATTATAAAATCAAAAATTAATTTTCCACTAAAACTTTAAATTTAAGATTTAACTTTTAAAATTTTTAATATCACCCAATTCACCCCACCCCTCCCTCTTGGGTGCTATAGTGACTCACAGCTCAGGCTCAATTAGGATCATCTCAAGGGGCAATAATACATATTAGCTTCCAAACTTTATAAAGAAGGGTTAGAATCATATGTAATGCTACCAACCAGAGTGAAGAGGTGAGTAACATCAAAGCTATCATAGCCAGCATACCTAATATAAGCAACCATCTGCAAGTAGTCCAGAGTTCGATCTGCACCATTAAATAAAGTGCAACCGACCAGCAACAAGTTAGCAGCCAAACCAATAAACAAAAATCACAATAGACTAATCACAATAACTTAAAGACAGAGGCTAGAATAAAGTCAGAACACCAACAACAACCATTATCAAATACGAATCCAAGCTCCAAACCAGGGAAAACCAGAACCAGCCATCAACAAGCACTAGACCCATTCTAATTAATAGAGAAATAGCCAACAAAACCAAGATTGGAGCCCTCAAGCCAAAGTCCCAACAAGTAGCAGTCACCAAGCCAAACCAGGGTAAGAAATCACAAATGATTAAACATCTCATAAATGATAACATCAACTGATGGAAACATAAGCTATAGCCAATGTAAATTACCAGAAGATAAAATGGCCATAAAAAAGGCCAAACAACCACCAAACCAAAACCAATCCAAAAAAAGGATCAACAATGGTTTGGCTAGCACAACAAAAGGATCCAACAAATTATCCAAGAATAAGGAAAAGACCAACAAGGAAAAAAATCAACCAACCAAAGACTACTAAAAGTCCTCCAACTAAACAAGCTAAGTAAAACAATCATAAGGCAACCACCAGAGAATAACCCATCATAAGTAACCAACAAAGGAAGCATCCCCACCAGCTAAGGAAAAGTAGAAAACCAACAAAGCACCACACAATAGAGGTCCAAAAGAAGCACAACTACCTAAATTTAAAATTTATTTTAGGTTTATTTTATTTTTATTTTATGTTTAGTTTTTATTTTATTTAAGCTTTTATTTTAGGTTTATTTTATTTTTTTTATTTTAGGGTTTTATTTATTTTATTTTAGTTTAGTTTTATTTTATATTTTATTATATTTTATTTTTTTGGTTTAGGTTTAGATTTTGGTTTTAGTTTAGGTTTATATATATATATATATTATTTATGTTTTTTTATTTATTTTTTTTTAGGTTTTATTTAGTTAAGGATTTTAGGTTTTAGGTTTTTTTGGGTTTAGGGTTTAGGTTAGGATTTTAGGGTTTAGGGTTTAGGGTTTAATGTTTTAGGGTTTAGGGTTTAGGGTTTAGGGCTTAGGGTTAGGGTTTATGATTTTAGGGTTTAGGATTTAGGGTTTAGGTTTAGGGTTTAGGTTTTAGTTTATATTTTAATTTAATTTTATTTATTTAGGTTTAAGTTTTAGGGTTTAGAGTTTAGGGTTTAGGGTTTTAGGATTTAGGGTTTAGGGTTTAGTGTTTAGGTCTTAGGGTTTTTAATGGTTTAGGGTTTTAGGTTTTTGTTTAAGGTTTAGGGTTTAGGTTTTAGTTTAGGGTTTAGGGTTTAGGTTTAGGGTTTAGAGCTTTTTTTGGAGAAAATTAAAGGAATTTTATTGCCATAAAATAAGGAGTACAAAGTCCTTAAAGGGGATTAATCTTTAAACTAATGCTCTAAGAACTATAATAAAACCAAAAGAGATGAATCCCCAAACTATTATAATATTAAATAAAGAGAATCAAAACCAACCAAGAATGTAAGATCCATATAAGCAACAACAAAATCCACTTGATTTCTTTGATAATAGCAAAATCCACCCGCTAGACTGGCAACCTATAAAAGAAATCTACAACATTCTAAGGAAAGGATGAGTACAATTAAGTAGGCATAAAGAGAAAGAGCAAAGTAAAGAAAAGGATCAAGCTTAGTCACAATCATCTCAAGGAGCAACACTATATGGAAGCATCCAAACTTCAAAAGAAGGGTTACAATTATATGTAGTGCTACCAGCCAAAACAAGAAACATAGGGAAACATTAGGGCTATCATAGCCAACATACATCATGTAGGCAGTCATCCAGATATCATCATCCAACAATGCTACAAAGTCTTCCAACCAGCAAACAGAACATCCAAGCACAAAGCTACCAAAACAACCAAGCCTAGTAACCCATAGCAAGAGCCATCCATCAGGGATAGCAGCAATACAGTAGGAAAACCACCAAAGCAAACACCAAAAGGGACGAGAAATACCATAAAAAGAAAGCATCATTAACAAGGATAACACACAGTCTAGAAAAAATAGGCCCAAAGCCAAAGAACCATCCCAAGATTGTCCCGAAAGCAACAACAAACCAATACCTAAATAGAGGGGACAGCTAACACCAACAACAACCACCAATCCAATCAAGGTAGAGGATAACTCAAGCAGACAAGCAAAAGATAAAAGGGTGAGCCGCACCTCCATCGAGGAAAATAAAAAAAAAAGACCGAAGGAGCATCTAGCAAGGCTACCACAATGAATAGCCAGTGTAACAACAGAACCACCACCACAAACCAAGAGGCCAGTATTAGGAAACAAGTAGAGAAAAATACACTTGAAAGTGGTAATTCCCACAGCCAAAATAAAATCCAAGACACCAAACCAAGTCACCAAAGACTAAGGAAAACAACAAACCACTAAACAACCTTTAACCACAAATGACAACAAACCAAAAACCAAGACAAAAATAACCACACGAGCTCACTAGAAATAAAACAAAAGTAAACAACCAATAAAGCCACCAACCCACCAGCAAACAACATTTATGCCAGGAGAAAATAAACCCATAGCTAAGCTGCCACCCAAAAAAGAAAAGTGCAAAAGAAAAGTAGTTACAGCCAACAGAGGAAGGCCATTACAGGAAGAGGCTAAAAACATAACCAAAATAATCAAACCAAAATAAGTCAAACAGATCACTAAGCTCTAGTCAACAAAACAGAAAAAATAATAGCCAACAAATAGCCTCGACTAGGACAAATCCAAACCAAAAAGAAACCACCAACAACCCCCTAGATCTGCCACCAACAAAGGAGGTAAAAGTAGCCAACACAACCACCCAGTCAACCAACCCAACCAACCAACACAACCAATCAACTCAGCCAGCTAACAAGGACACCCAACCAACCACCACAACAGTAGAAGATCCAACTTAGATAAGGAAGCAACCAGCCCAGATATGAGGCAAACCTCATTCAGAGGGAAAGATCGATTGCAAGCATGGCCACAACCCAATTGGAGGCCACAAAAACAACCAAGAAACAATTGTGGTAATCACCCAATGAGGCAAATAACTAAGGAAAGGAAAGCATAGGTGGACCACCAACCCACCAGCAGCAAACTAGGGAGTGTAAAGAAACCTAACCCGAGCAAAATAAGGTCCCTTCTAGACCCTAAAGAATAAATAGCCACCATCAAAGAGAAAATAGGAAGTCAACAACCATAAAACATCAAGCTTCAAGCCACAAGTCAGAGGGAACCACCAATAATCAGTAGCCACCTAGCAAAAATAGAAAAGAAAAGTAGCAATCACTAAAAATCTCAACACTAAGATAGAAATGAAAAGACTAACAATAATCTTCAAACAAACACCACCCAAGACAACCAGGCAGTGGGTAGAAACAAACAGCAGCATCCACCAAACAAGGTAGCACTCATAGAAAATGAGGTTAGCCAAGACCCTAAAGAAGAATAGCAAGGAGCAATCCCAATATGGGAAAGCACAAAAACAATAATCAATAGAAAGGCTCAAAGAAAACACCATAGCCAAAGACCAACAAAAAAGCCACAAATTAAAGTATGAAGTAAGGCAGTTCATAGCTATCTAGATTAACCAAGCCTCTCATTAGCTTAGTTAAGTTTTGATTATCTAATATAGTGAGCTCATTTAATTCAAAACCCAAATTGGCTAGGAAATCTGCACAAGCATTACCTTCATGAAGAATATGAGAAAATTTGTGGCAAACTAAAGAGAGGAGGGTTTTAGTGTGATTAAGGAGATAAAATAAGTCAGCATTCCCCATTTTAGTAGAAGTGAGCATATCAAGTAAAAGAAGTGTGTCAACTTCAATCGAAATATTAAAGATGCCTTTGTTCAAAAAAAATATCAATAGTTTTATTAACATCCATAAGCTCAACATAAATAGCGGAACATGCTTTGAGGGGATAAGCAAAAGCACAAATGATAGTACCTTTGGAATCCCTAATAATATCACCACAACCATATTTATTAGGTGAAACTGAACCATCAATATTGATTTAAATAAAGTTCTCATTAGGTTTTATCTAATGGATAATCCTAATAGCCTTATTGAAAGAAACATTAGGCAGAATGAGACCCAATTTTTTAGCCTCAAATTTGTAACCTCTAAAATGGATGTCACTAATTAAATCAAAATTAAATGAAGCATGAATTTTTTTCTTTAGTTCTAGCCAGGATCCTTTTATTATTCATAGGAATACCATGATATTTAGCATCATTTCTATCCATCCAAATGAACCAAATAAAGGTAATAGCAAGGGGTTGCTAAATCTTTTAATTATCTTGATTTACTGCCTAGGCTTTATGTGAAGTTATGAATTATTTAAAATTTTAGTTATGAGTTGTAGTAGGATAAAAGATTTATTTTTTTCTAAGAGCCTAATCGCATCCAAGCCACACATTCAAACATCAATCATTTAGAAAACTAAGAAAAGTATGCCATTTCTAGTACACATCCTAAATAAATCATCAACCAATTTCTATAACTATCATGAAAGAATAAAAGACTGATGAGGTTGTGTACCGCCATACACCCTGAAAAGAAAAGATGGGTAGCCGAGTTTTACCCTTATACAACCCAAAATTATAAAATAATAATTACAATTTATAATGAATTAATGGTATGGGAAGTTTTCATTCTTCATTCTCCATGTCTTTATTTCTTTCCTTTGATTTAATTTGCTCCACTTCCTAGGACAAAGCCTTCTAGCTAATGCTCACCTTATCCCCATAGCACTAATCCTAATTTCTAATTATAAAATTATATTAAGAATAAGAAAAGTAAATCTAACTACACCTACAAAATAGAGGTTAGTTAAACATACATATAATCTTAAGTAGTTATATCAATGTAGACTTAGCACCCTACACATGGGTAACCAAGCCCACCTATCCTAACTTGGATTATGCTTAGGGGCTTAAGCAACCTGTAAAGAGAGCATTTATATTTATTTTTAAGCGGCCCCTATAAAAAATATGATTAGGCTAATCACGACTTACCATCTAGTCTACGAGGCATACACCTTAACATCCAGTTTACAATAATACATCACAAACAAAAATATACATCATACCAAGCACCGCCCTAACATAAAGCTAGAAGTAGTGACTTAATTCTAATGTGTGTGTTAAGGCTTGTGTGGTATGTCTTGCTATGCATTAGAGTTGTAGTTCTCTAAGTTAGAAAGATTTAATTTAACATGAAGGGTTAGTTTCACATAATGTTATTTAATTGATTTAAGAATTTTAATTTGTGTTTTCTATTGTTTCATTTGATTACACTTAACAACTAATGTTATAAAAAAGAAGAAAAGAGGATTGCCCTCTTTCATCCCTAAGCCAATTTCTAAAGCATGTAAATTTGATTTAGTTCTATTTAGTGAATGGATTATTACAAATTTTAACTTAATCCTAAGTTTAGGCTCACTTTAAATAATCTTATTTAATATGAAAAGTATCTTAAGATTAATTCAATTGAATTACTATCACATGGCACATGTTCAATCATTCCTTTCCATCACATGTAACATGCATATGATATTAATCCTAAATATACCAACACATACAATATATTTTAGCACACTTAGATGATGAACGTAGATGTGTATATTTGTAGAAAAGGATATTTTAATTCTTTAGCTAAATGCACATACAATTGTATCAAAGTTTTAAGCAAATACTTTGTCATTGTTAAACCAGGGGAATGAGGTAAAGACCTCCTTGCGGCTACTTAAAGCCTCGCATCCCCGGAATGTCCAGATTAGATATACCCACTATTCTTGAATACACATGAATGTACAAATGACTACAAGAATGTAAAATCATGCACAATTTTTATTTCTTTCAATTGAATTATTTATACAAGTGAGCTAAAGTTGAAAAGGAGATTTTCATTCATTAGCTAAATGCATATAGAAGTGTATAAAAGTTTAAGTGGATACTTCGCCATTGTTAAACTAGGGGAGTGAGGTAAAGACCTCCTTGGGGCTACTCCCCGGAATGTCCAGACTAGATATACCCACTATTCTTGAATGCACATGAATGTACAAGTGACTACAAGAATGGAAAATCATGCAAAATTTGTATTTATTTCAATTAAATTATTTATACATATGAGCTAAAGTTGAAAAGGAGATGTTCATTCATTAGCTAATGCACATACAAGTGTATAAAAGTTTTAAGTGGATACTTCACCATTGTTAAACTAGGGGAGTGAGGTAAAGACCTCTTTGGGGCAACTTAAAGTCTTACATCCCCAGAATGTCCAGACTAGATATACCTACTATTCTTGAATACACATGAATGTACAAGTGACTACAAGCATTTAAAATCATGTAAAAGTTCTATTTCTTTCAATTGAATTATTTATACATGTGAGCTAAAGTTGAAAAGGAGATTTTCATTCATTTGCTAAATGCACATACAAATATTTAAAAGTTTTAAGCAGATACTTTACCATTGTTATACCAGGGGAGTGAGGTAAAGACCTCTTTGGGGCTACTTAAAGCCTTACATCTCTGGAATGTCCAGACTGGATATATCCACTATTCTTCAATACACATGAATGTACAAGTGACTACAAGAATGGAAAATCATGCAAAAGTTATACTTCTTTCAATTGAATTATTTATACATGTGAGCTAAAGTTCTATCTAAATTCTATCATAGAAATACATTGGAATGAATTCAAATAAATATTGTGTACTTTTCAAATGGACTATACACTTGTTAACATTCAAACTTTATGTAAATCCATATAGACTAAAGAAAGAGAACTCAATATCACATGTTCTAAGCCATAGACACATGCTAGCTTATAAATATTTATAACTATTATCTCTCCAAATGTTGTAGTTAACTTATAAACTTTCAAAAATAACTTTGATTTAATAGTGATAATAGCCACACTTATATTAAATTTAATCAACACATGCAAGCTTGACATAAAGGGAACCATTTGATTTAGATAATTGCAAAAGATGAATGCAATCAAATGACATACATCATTTAAAATGATTGGAGAGGAATAACTAAACATAAACACATCATTTCGTTCAATTAAATTAATTTCTAAGGACAATCATTTAAAATAAAAATATTTCAAGCGAACCAAAGTTTCTTATGCACTTTTAACTTTTATGTTTAGATTTGATTTAATGAAATGAAAGAAAGTTTGCTGATCCTAAACCATTCCCATGTTTGAGAATTGATTTGGTTTAATAAAATGTAATTAAGTGGATTTTAAGCATTAATTAGGTTGTAATATGCATTAAATAATTAATTAACCGACATATGTTACCTTAAAGTAATTAATTAAATAATTATGAGCCAACATGATATGCATGGAAAATAACTTGCAATGATCCTAAGAAATGAAAGGGCCTAATGTAATTTGCTCATAATTATTGATTAATTAAATTAAGGAACTTAATTAATTACTTTTATTATTTTCCAACACATATGGGTAAATTATAATTTCATTGACTCTCTTTAGATTATTAAACACCTAAAGATCTACCCATGAATTAATTAATGAAGATCATATATGATTGTAATTTTAATTTGATTAATGAAAAAATTAATTAATTAATAAATTTCTCTTACATAATTTGCTAAATTGATTAATTATCCTCCAAATGAAATGGATTTAAAGAATGGGTTGGGAAAGAGGTCCCAATCCTATTCCATAAATCCCCTCTTAATGAAATAAATTAGAGGAAACAGGAAAGAAGTCCTAATCATTTTCCTCCAATATTTTATATGAATAACTAATCAAATAAAGCTTAGTCAATTGTAATTAATAGTTAAATTAATTATAAATAAGGATATGTCTCATAACTAAATTTTCTTTTTGACTTTTAGGATCAACATATAACAATTAGGGATTGAATTGATTTTTATAATTGACATTAATAAATTATTTTCAAACTTTTTATATAGGATTATAATATTTATAATGTTATTGGTTTAGTTAATTTTTTTAATTCAAAGTTTTACTTAAATTTTATGATAATTTAATTTGTACATTTTTTTTGGATTTTGTTTGATCACATATTATTTCTTTCTCTTTTTATTTAAAGATTGGTTAACTCCTTTTTAGATCCAATTGAATTCAATAATAAATAAAATATTAGATTAATCATGATCATTTGATCAAAAATCAAATGGCCCGCGATTAATCATTGCTTGATAGGTGCAATCAAATCACTACGCCATTCGTCCTAATCAAAACTATTCACTTCAAACATATAAAATGAATAGTCTTACTTTTGTCTCTAAACTCTTGCCGAAAGGATTAAAAAGTAAAGTGCACGGGCTCTAAAGGTTGGATCCTAATGACGCTCACATTCAACACATCAAACATGAGATCCCTAAGGCTTTCTAAGCATTTAAGAATTATACCTCACCGGAGCTAATGTCCGGTGGATTCCGACCAAGAGGTGGCTTCGTTTGGAAGAAATAAAGCCCTATTGAGGTGCTTGTTGGGTCGGATCAATACTTCAGCTAGCATTCTTTCGCTTCCTCCTCACTTGCTCATAGACACTTGGCTTTGCACATCCTACTGGAAGAGGCAAATCTAGATTCTCGATCTTTTTGAAAGTTCTTGGAACAATCTTGTCCACATATATAGTCCCATTCAGATGATCAAACTCTTGCTATAATATGCGAGCCATCCATCCAGAAGAAATAATTTTGATAGGTTGACCAAAATGATCATGACTTATCATCTCCACCTGCAGATGCCACTCTACAATAGCTCTAAATCCATGAATGCTCAAACATCTTTCAAAGAACAAAGCTATTTTGCTCTCCTTCTTTTGAAGCTTTGGATTAATTATTACTAGTAGATCAAAAGGTCGATGGTCTTGTGCATCCGTTTCACTCTTAGGAGCGTAGCTAATGTATTCTTTTGTGTCTTCAAGAATAATAATCTCCATCTAGATTATATATATGATGTGTTAGGGCATTGAGAACAATAGGTTCAAAAGCCTCTAGAAGTCGAGCATACAATGGATCATTAAACAAATCTCCAGATGCTACCAGCAGTGCCTTTGATTTGGAATTTATGTACAGATCATTGAGGATGGCTTTCAAGGCAATTAAATCCCTGACATACTATTCTACATCAATACTTGCACTTATTCCATGTCCACTCAGCTCATTTCCCTCAAAGGAATTCCAATCTATGGAGCAGCGAGGTCGACGCCAAGGGCCTTTCGCATGACCGCAATCATGTCATCTATGATCATCTGGATCTTCTTCGATCCGATCTCCTCCACAGAGACCTCAACAGTGGGCTCGTGGAGGACTGTATCATCGGGCTTGATAATTTTAGGTAGGGATTCTTTCTTCATGCTGAATCCAGAGATCCATCCACCGAAGACCTTCGAAGGGGTTTTTCTACAACAAGTGATGCAATGTGAGAAGCTGAAGAATGGGTCCGACACTTGGGGCTAGAAAGTCATGGTATTTATGAAAAAGCATGGAGGCATAGAGGGAGTGTTCGTTGGTGGCTAGGCTATGCAAGTGGCATGGTTCGGTCAATCAATAAAAAATTCATGGAATGTCTCATGTGCTTTCTATAGGAAGCCAACTTTATGGGGACTAGTTGGGATCAAGGAAGTCGACGCTACCTACTACCACTGTGTCTCAATTTTTGGAGAAAGTGAGGGAAGAGAGGTCACATCGGAGGAAGAGGGTGGCGTGGATGTCGCTTTGGTGCTTCACTTGGAGAGGAAGAGAAGGACGTGAGGGAGAGTTTGCTGACTTTGCATCAGTGGAGGAGAGAGGTGCTCGAGAGATTTTTATTTTTATCTTTTAGAGCGGATGGGATGGGAGAGCAGCCTCAAGTGAAGTAGGAATGAGAGGGCTTCAACTTCTCTTGCCCAAGGGAGATGAGAAAAAAGATGGTTCCTCATATTTTAGTGTGTAGTTTTGTCTGGTCGAGAGAGAGAGAGAGAGAGAGAGAGAGAGAGAGAGAGAGAGAGATGCCAACTTTGTCCTATATGCCTCAACTTCTCCCACATTCCCTTTTTTATTTCTTTTTTTGTTGCTTTTTTATGTGTTGTCATGATCACATAAATTAGCAAGGAGTAGGTCATTTAATAATTTTGTCTTTTTCACATTTTTTTTAAATTTGGTGAAACCTAATTTTTTTTAAATAAATGATTTTAAAAGTTTTACAAAATTTTAATAGCTTTAGTAAATAATTGAATGAAAATTTATAAGTTATGTGTATAAAATTAGATAATTTTAATTATCATTAATAATTTTTCATAATATGGATTCAGATTTGATAAATTATTAATTTTGATTTAATGCTTAATATATTATATATATACCATTTATTTTTAGTTTTTATTTTGATTTAATTCTTAATAGAAACCTAAACCTAAAAAAACAAAATAAAATAAACCTAAACCTAAAATAAAATAAACTAAACTAAAATACAGAAAATATAAATTTAAACCTAAAATAAACTAAACCTAAACCCTAAACTAAATAAAATAAAAATAAACTTAAACCTAAACTAAAAAATAAAACCTAAAAATATACCTAAAATAAAAACCTAAAGCCTAAACCTAAAAAATTAAAATAAAAATGTAAACCTAAACCTGAAAAATAAAAAAATAAATCCTAAACCTAAAAAATAAAATAAAAATAAAACTAAACTAAAAAATAAACATAAACCTAAACCTAAACCTAAAAGAATAAACTAAGGTAAAAAATCTAAACTAAAATAAATAAATCTAAAATAAAAAAACTAAAATTTTCAAAATAAAAAATAAACCTAAATAAAAATAGAAATAAATAAAATAAATATACTAAATAAATCTAAACCTACCAATTTTTTTACTTTTTTTTGAAAAAGAACCCCTAAACCCTAAACCTTACACCCTAAACCCTAAATCTAAACCCAAAATCCAAAACACTAAACCCTAAAACTAACCCTAAACCTAAAACCTAAACCAACAACGCTAAACCTACAACCCTAAACCCAAAACATTAAACTAACCCTAAACCTTAAACCCTAAACCCCAAACCCTAAATGAAAATATAAAAAAAAAAATCAAATAAAAAACCCTAGCCCTAAACCCTAAACCCTAAAACTAACCCTAAACATTAAACCTTAAACATACACAACCCTAAACCCTAAATAAAATAAAACAAAAAAAATAAAAACTAAACTAAAATAAAATAAATAAAAACCTAAACTAAACTAAATAATAAAAGAAACCTAAATAAAACAAAACTAAATGTAAGATAAAAATAAAATAAAACCTAAAATAAAATAAAATAAAATTAAATAAAACCTAAACCTAAAAAATAAACTAAAAATAAAACCTAAAAAATAAATAGAAAATAAAACCTAAAAAATAAATAGAAAAATAAACTATAAACTAAAAAAAAACTAATCTTAAAATAAACAAAATAAACTAAACCTAAACTTAAATTAAAATAAATAAAACCTAAACCTAAAATAAAATTAAACTAAACCAAAACCCTAAACTAAATAAAATAAAATAAACTAAAAATAAACCTAAACTTAAACTAAAAAATTAAACCTAAAAATAAACCTAAAATAAAAACCTAAAACCTAAACCAAAAAAAATAAAATAAAAACCTAAACCTAAACCTAAAATTAAAAAATAAAACCTGAACCTAAAAAATAAAATAAAAATAAAACTAAACTAAAAATAAACATAAACCTAAACCTAAACCCAAAAAATAAACTGAAATAAAAAATGTAAACAAAAATAAATAAACTTAAAATAAATAAACTAAACTAAATAAAAAAAATGAACCTATATAAAAATAGAAAAATAAAATAAAATAAAATAAATAAAAAACAAACTAAATAAACTAAATAAACCTAAACCTAGCCCTAAACCCTAAAATAACCTAAACCCTAAACCCTAAACCCTAACTCCTAAAAACCTAAAGTCGAAACCCAAAACCCTAAAACTAATCCCAAAAAACCCTAAACCTAAACCTAAACCATAAATCTAAACCCTAAACTAAACCTAAACTCTAAACCCTAAACCCTAAACCTAAACCTTAAACCTAAAACCTAAACCCAAACCTAAACCAAACTAAACACTAAACTCAAAATCCTAAAACCATAAATGATAAACTAAACCCTATACTAAACCCAAACCTAAACCCAAAACCTAAACCATAAACCCTAAACTTATACCCAAAAAACTTTAAATGCTAAAGCCTAAACCCTAAACCCTAAACCCTAAACTAACCCTAAACCCTATGTTAACCCTAAACACTAAATCATAAACCATAAACCCTAAACTAACTAAAGCCTAAACCCTAACCCTAACCCTAAACCCTAAACACTAAACCTTAAAACTCTAAACCCTAAACCCTAAACTAACTCAAAACCCTAAAAACCATAAACCCTAAAGCCAAAACTTTAAACCTTAAACTCTATACCCTAAACAAACCCAAAACCCTAAGCTAAACCTAAACCTTAAACCCTAAGAACTATAAACCCTAAAGTCTAAACACTAAACCATAAACCTTAAACCCTAAACCCTAAAGAACAAAACCCTAAACCCTAAAACCCTAAACCCTAAATCCTTAACCCAAAACCCAAAACCCTAAAAACCTAAAACTAAAAAAATAAAATATATAAAAAAACCTAAACTTAAACAAAATAAAATAAAAATAATAAAATAATAACCTAAACTAAAACCTAAACCTAAACCTAAAAATAAAATAAAATAAACTAATAAAAATAAACTAAATAAAGTAAATAAAAACCTTAACTTAACTAAAAAATAAAATAAACCTAAGAATAAAAAATCGTAATGAAATGAAAACTAAACATAAAATAAAAATAAAATAAAACTAAAATAAACCTAAAATAAAATAAAATAAAAACTAAATAAAAACCAAAACCTAAACAATGAACCTAAACATAAATAAAAAATAAAACCTAAACCCTTAACTAGAATAAAAAAACTAAACCTAAAATAAAAATAAAATAAATAAAATAAAATAAACCTAAACCTAAACTAAAAAAAACTAAACTAAAATAAATAAAATGGAAACCTAAACTAAATAAAATATAAAAAAATAAAAATAAACCTAAACCTAAAGTAAAAAATAAAACTTAAACCTAAATAAATCAAATAAAAACCTAAACCTAAACATAAAAATAAAAAATTAAACCTAAACCTAAAAAATTAAATAAAAATAAAGCTCAACTAAAAATAGACCTAAACCTAAATCTAAGCCTAAAAAATAAAATAAAATAAAAAACCTAAACTAATATACATAAACCTAAAATAAGTAGAAATAAAAAATAAACCTAAATAAAAATAAAAAATAAAATAAACTAAAATAAATAATAAATAAGCCAAATTAATTAAATAAAACTAAACCTACAAGTTTACCTAATTTTAAAAAAAAAACCAATAAACCTTAAATCCTAAACACTAAACCCTAAACCCTAAACTCTAAACCCTAAACCAACATCCCTAAATCCAAAAGCATAAAACCTGAATATAAACTAAAATAAACTAAACCTAAACCCTAAACTAAATAAAATAAAATAAATTAAAAATAAATATAAACCTAAACTAAAATAAAACCTAAAACTAAACGTAAAATAAAAAGCTAAAATAGAAACCTAAAAAATTAAATAAAATTAAAACTCAACTAAAAAATAATCCCAAACAAAAAAATAAACTAAAATAAAAACCTAAACTAAAATAAATAAACCTAAAATAAATAAACAAAACTAAATAAAAATAAAAATAAACCTAAATAAAATAAAAAATAAAATAGACTAAAATATTTTAAAAATAAACTAAATAAAATAAGAAAACCTAAACCTACTGGTTTACTTAATTTAAAAAAACACCAATAAACCCTAAATCCTAAACCCTAAAGAACCCTAAACCCTAAACCCTAAACCCTAACCCTTAACCATAAACCCTAAATCCTAAACCCTAAAACCCTAAACCCTAAACCCTAAACATATAACATTGCCCTAAACCCTAAACTTTAAATGCCAAACCCTAAACATAAACCTAAAGTAACTAAATGAATTAAAAAATAAATCTAAACCCTAAAACCTAATAGACTTAAACCTAAACCTAAAGCTTAAGAATGGGCATAACCTTGACGGCAAGAACATCACCATCAACCAGGCTCAGTCGACATCTGACGGTGGAGACGAAGGTGGAGGTGGTAGTTATCATAATGGTGGTGGGGGATTTGGGGGTGTTGGTGGATATGAAGGTGGTGGTCAGAGCAGTGATGGTTAGGTAGGCAGGAGGAAAGATGGAGAATACAACTGTTGTGGTGGCGGAGGGAGAGATTGGGGATATGATGGTGGATCCTACTACTCGAGAGGCCAGGGTGATTCTGATGGAAACTGGAGAAATTGAAGAATTTACGATTCATCATCGCTTATGGAACTGTCTTTCGAGAGATAGTTCTAATTATCTAGGGTTTTTGATTTGTTCTATGCATTCATTTTTTATCTATGTCATCGCTTGTGTCTTAGAAAACTTAGTGTGTTACTTGTTGATGAAATTCAAAAGAAGAAATATTAAATCTGAATTTATTCTCTATTAAAGAAAAGACCAAAAACCCAAAACCTTAAACTATAACCTAAACCCTAAACCTAAAACATAAGCCCTAAACCCTAAACCCAAAAAACCTTAAACCATAAACCCTAAACCCTATACCCTAAAACCTAAACTCCAAACCCTAAACCCTAAACCCGAAACCCTAAACCTAAAACTAAACAAAAATTGTAAACCCTAAAAAAAAACCTTAAACCTTAAACCCTATAACCCTATGATCTTAAACCCCAAATCCTAAATCCTAAACCATAAACTCTTACCCTACAACATTAAAACCTAAAAAATCCTAAACCCTAAACCCTAAATAAACCCTAAAAACTAAACCCTAAACTCTAAATGCTAATCCCTAAATGCTAACCCTAAACCCCCCTAATAACCCTAAACCCTAAACCCTATAACCCTAAACTCTAAACACTAAACCCTAAACCCTAAAACCCTAAACCCTAAAATAGGTTTTATTAAATTTAGATCTATTTCTGATAATATTTTACTTGACCAAGAATTATTTCACGATCTTGATGCCAAGAATATAAAGAGCAACATTCTTTTCAAACTTGATATTACCAAAGCCTTTGATAACATCTCTTGGGATTTCCTTTTCCATATTCTAAAGTTATTTAAGGTTCTTGAAATAAAATTTCTCATCAAAAATTGTATCAATAATGTCTGGTGTTTAATTTTGTTTAATGGGGAACCTTTAGGTTTCTTTCCCTCTTCTCATGGCTTAAGATAAGGGGATCCCTTATCTCTAGCTTTATTTATTATTGCTATTGAGTACTTATGTAGGAGCATCAACAACTCATTCTTAAATAATCTTAATATGTACTACAAAACTCTTGGTGGTCTCCCTATTTCCCATCTAATTTTTGATGATGATTTCATCATTTTCTACAATGCTTCTATTCATCACATCAAGCATCTTAAGAATTTTTTAAATAAATTTGGTATATAAAGTGGCTTTTCGATCAATGATAAGAAAAGCTATTTTATCATGTCCTCTAACATCTCAAATAATAAAATCAATCAAATCTTTCATATCATAAATTTTAAACATCAACAATTACCTCTTAAGTACTTGGATGCTCCGCTCTTTAATGGCCTGAAATGTTCCCATCTCTTTGATGAGTTAATTCAAAAAATTTAAAATAAAATATCTATTTGGGAATTCCATTTACTATCCTTTGGTGGTAGGCTCACCATCCTTAAAAGCACCCTTAACTCTATGCATCTTTATTTGATTCAAACCATTATTCCCACTAATGCTACTCTTATCAAAATTGATCATTTGCTTAACATTTTTTTTTAGGGCTCTAATAATTTTATCAAAAGATTGCATTGGACCTCTTGGCATAATTGTTGTGGTTCTTTGTATGAAGGTGTTCTTGGTTGTAAACCTATCCGTGAAGCTATCACTGCTTTCTCTCATAAACTCTGGTGGAACTTTAGAAAGAATGATAGCCTTTGGGCTAATTTTATAATGAAAAAATATTATCAAGGTAAACACCCTCTTAACTGTGCTTATAAAGTTGGTGACTCTTTGGTTTGGAAAAGGCTTTGTTCCATTAAATGGGTTGTTGAATCATTAATTTCATAGATCCATTAGGGATCTTCTTTCTTTTGGCAAGAAAATTGGATTGGTAATGCTCAGATTAACACCTAATTATGTACCCAGTCAACTACTGCTATCAAAGTTAATTCTTTTTGGCTTAATAACAATTGGAATGAAAACAAACTTGAGAACTATATCGCTACTTCTCTTTTTGACAACTTTAAAAATATTCCCATTGCTTCTAGCAAACCAGATCAAATTCTTTATAAACTTTCTCAAAATGGTGATTTTGTTCTTAAAGAGGTTTGGAACTTTAGAGATAAACAACAACATTCTAATGTTTTATTAAACTTTGGAACAATAGCATTCCCATTTCTTATTGATTTTAGCTTGGATGATTTTGAATAACTATATTCCTATGGACTCTTTGCTTTGGACTGAAGGGTTTTGTTTACCTTCAAAGTGCTATTATTGCTTTCTTATTGAAAATGTAAATCATGTCTTTGTCAATGGTGCTATTACTTTAAAATTATGGTTTTGTATGATGATTTGTTTAATACCAACTATTTTTATGGCTCTCTTTCTTTATAGCAACTTCTTGAAGCCTATTTCAAAAACACTATGAAAGGTCATATAAAGGTTTTAATTGCTATTACCCTTATCTGGTTCATCTGGATGGATAGAAATAATGCTAAATATCGTTGTATTCCTATGAACCATAAAAGGATCCTAGCTAGAACTAAAGAAAAAATTCATGCTCTTTTTAATGCCAATCTAATTAGTAACATTCAATTTAGAGGTTACAAATTTGTGGCTAAAAAATTGGCTATCATTCTGCATGATCTTGACCCTCATAAAGGTGCTAGAATTATCCATTGGATCAAATCTAAAGACAATGGTATTAAAGTTAATAATGATGGTTCTATTACTTTCAATAAATATGGCTGTGGTGGTATCCTTAGGGATTCTAAAGGTACTGTCATTTGTACTTTTGCCTACCCTCTCAAAGCCTATTCTATTCTCTTTATTGAGCTTATGGTTATTAACAAAGCAATTGATATTTGTTTGAATAGAGGTTTCCTCAACATCTAGATTGAAGTTGATGCTCTCTTGCTTCTAGATTTCCTTAATTCCAATAGAAAGGGGAATGTTGAATTATTTTATCTTCTTAATCATACTAAAGATATGCTTTCTCTAGTTTCTTTTAAAATTTCCCACATCCTCTGTGAAGGTAATGCTTGTGCTGATTATTTAGCTAATTTGGGTGCCAACTTAACTGAGTTCTCTTTATTTGACAACCAAACTTTGCCTGAATTATTAAGTGGTTTGGTTAATCTGGATAATATTAGATTGACTTATCTTAGATTATAATTTCTTTGATCCATTTGATCCTTTTTTTATGATATTTTGTTTTTTGTTTTTTGCATTGCTAAACCCTCTTTGGGTTGCGATCAACTTCTTATTTTCCCTCTTTAGGGTTTTGTTTTTAAATTTTTTTTTTGTTCTGGCTTGGTTTTTGCTCCCACATGGTTTTTATTAGTGTAGCCTGGGGTGTTTTGGTTTTTTAGCTTGGTGGTTGGTAACTTTCTAGCTGGCTTTTATTAAAATTTTCTCTTGGCTATTGTTATTTCCTTCTTCTATGACTTTGCTGCAATTTTCTTGTATGTGTTTTTCCTCTTTTCTGGCCTCCTACAAATCTATTATATCTGCTACTGTGGTGGTGTACTATGTGGCTTGGTTGGCTAGAAATTTTTACTATTTGGGTTAATTGGATTGTTGTTTTGGGTGGTTTATATTTGGCTTATTTTTGGTAGGGTGGAGGTGGTTCACCAGCTACTATTTACTTTATTTTATTGATTGGGGTTTGGTGGTTGTTGGGACTGTTTCTTGTTGGATTCTTTTGGTTATGGGTTGGACCTCCTCCTGTAATACTGAGGCTTTGGGTTTGGGTATTGTTCTAAAATGGCAGGTTGATGGCTGTTGTAAGGTTGTTATTGGGCCTTGGTTGCTAGTTTTATTTGTGTGCCTTTCTTGTGATTATTTTTATTATTTGGCCTGTTATCTATCTTACTGGGCTTTGTATCTTTCTATCTTTGGCTAGTTTTTCTACCCTTATGGATTGGTTTTCCTTTTGCCTTGATTGGGTTTAGAGACTATTATTTTTCTCTTACCATTCCAGTGCTATTTTGGATGCTTCTGGCTTGATGGCTGTTGTTGGTCTTGATACTAATGTTTTTGGGTTTGAAGACTTGGATCTTCTCTTGTTGAGGTGGTTGGCTAGGAGGATTAGTTGGATGGCTGTTTGGACTATTTGTTTTGGCTGGATGGACTGGTTAGAGGAGTGGCTATCTTGGCTATATTTTCCTTCTCCTTTGGTGACTGATCTAGGAAACTGCTGGTTGTCTTTCTGTGATGGTTTTCTTTTGGTTTCCTCTTGCTTGGTCTCATCTCTCTTGGCTGCAGTAGAACACCCTCTTCTTGCTAGGATGGCAGCCTTGCTCCCCACCCCTCTTGCTGTTAAGCTAAATTTTTCTATTTGGTGGTTGGAGGATCTAAGCACTTATGGTTTTCCTTTTTGCTCTTGTCTATCTCTTTTTAGTGCTATTACCCATATCATGATGGTTGCTCCTCTTGAATTGGTTATTCCCTTTTGGTGTTTGCTCTCATGGTGCTCCTTCTATTTTGCTACTATCCTTGCGAGTTGCTTAACTAGCTATCTTTTTAAGCTTGAATGTTGTGGTGGATTGGTGGTTGGCTGCTATATTTCTAATTTTGAGGATTTTATAGGCTTGTTGGAGGACCGTCTTTGGATTATATGTGACATGAGGTATGCTGGCAATTATTCCTTGATGTTTCCCACTCTTTATTCTTTTGGCTGGTAGCACTACATGTAATTGTAACCTGTTTCCTGAAGTATGGATGCTTACATATAGTGTTTCTCATAGAGATGATTGTATATGAGCTTGAGCCTTTTCTTTACTTTAATCCTTTTATCTGCTCTTACTCTTTATGCTTAATTAATTGTACTCATCCTTTCAAAAGTATGTTGCAGATTTCTTTTATAAGCTGGAAGACTCTTTTAGGTGGATCCTGCTGGCATGAAAAAAGAGATTTACTTTCTGAGGGTTTATTTTGTTATTTATTTGGCTGTGTTTCTTTTGCTCTAACCCCAAACCCTAAATCCTAAAACCTTAAATCCTAAACCCTAAACCCTAAACTAACCTTAAACCCTAAAAACCCTAAAAACCCTAAACCCTAAACCTAAACCTTACAAACCTAAATAACCTAACCCTAACTAACTAAACCCTAAACCCTAAACTTTAAACCACCCTAAGCCATAAACTAAAAACCCTAACCCTAAACCCTACACTAAACCCTAAACTCTAAACTCTAAACCCTAAACCCTAAACTAACTAAACCCACCTTCTTTAAAACTGAAACTGACCCTAACTCTAAAAGACCTAAAACCCTAAACCACAAAGACTACTAAACCCTAAACCTTGGAAATCTAAACCTTAAAACCCAACCCTACCAAAACTGAGCCCAAACTGTAAAAAACCTAAACATAAACAAATAAAATAAATAAATAAATAAATACCTAAACTAAAATAAAATAAAAATAAAATAAACCTACTCACTAAACCAAAAATAAAATAAAATAAAATAAAATAAAATAAAATAAAATAAAATCTTAACAACAACAACAACAACAACAAGCCTTAATCTCACTAGTGGGTTGGTTGCATGAATCCTTCATCTCCATTGTATCCTATTATGTGTCAAATTCTCATTTTAATTCAGTATACTAAGATCATTTTTATACATCTTAACCAAATCTATTTAGGTCTACCTCTACCTTTTTAACATAGGAAAAATCTAATGCATCTACTCTCCTAATCGGGTCATGAGATGGTCGACACTTTATGTGGCCAAACCATCCAAGGTGACTCTCTCTAATCTTATTTACCGAGCTACTCAACTTTTTCCCAAACATACTCATTTTGCATTCTATCTCTAAGGGTAAAGCCACTCATCCACCTGAGCATCCTCATCTATGTAACACTTAACTTAGTCCTATGTTTCTCTTTTATTGGCCAACATTCTGCACCATAAGTCATTGCAGGTCTTACCACCATCTTATACAATTTTCCCTTAAGTTTAAGTGGAACTTTTCTATCACATAATAGGTCAGATGCATTCCTCCACTTCAACCAACCAACTTGAATTCTACTAAAACATCTCCATCTATTTCACCATCATTTTGAACTAGAGCCTAAATATCTGAATCGCTCACTCTTATTAATGACTTGATCACCTAAAGTCACAACACGCCACTAAAACTTCTACAACTAAAATTACACTCCATATATTCAGTTTTAGATCTACTTAAACGAAAACCTTTAGACTATAAAGTTGACCTCCATAATTCAAGTTTACTTGGACTCCCTCTAGTCTTATCAACAAGAAGAATGTCATCGACAAAAGCATACAAAGGTACATCTTCTTGTAAATGCCTATAAGAACATCCATAACTAAAGTAAAAGATAAGGGCTTAATGTTGATCCTTGATGTAATCCCTGAAATAAGAAAATATTTTGTCAATCCTCCTTGTGTTTGGACACAAGTAATCTCTAGTATACATATCCTTAATGACTTGAATATAACTTCTTTCTTCTAGAACTCTCCAAAGAACATCTCTTGAGACTTTATCATAAGCTTTCTCTAAATCAATAAATATCATATGTAGATCCTTCTTATTTTCTATGCTTCTCCATCAAACCTCTTAACAAATGTATAACATCCATAGTAGATCTACGGCATGAAACCAAATTGATTATAAGAAACTTACGTCTCACATAAATGCTCAATTACTCTCTCCCATAATTTTAATGTATGGCACATTAACTTAATTCCTCATAATTTGCACTCTTGTGCATCACCTTTATTCTTAAATATAGAAACCAACAAACTCTTTCTCCACTCATCGGCATCTTTTTATCTTTAAAATAACATTAAAAGATTTGTAAGCCAAGAAATTCCATGATCTCCTAAACATTTCCACACCACATTGGAATATTATCCGGTCCTCTTTTCCACATTTCATTTTCTTTAAAGCTTCACTAACTTGATTTACTAATGATAAAATGAAATTCTCTATTTTTGTTTAGGGTATTAAGGTTGCTAAAATCAATCGTACTTTGATTCATTGAAAAGTTTATTAAAATACCTCATCCACCTATTTTCAATATCTTTTCTAAGAAAAGCACTTTATTATTTTCATCCTTAATACCCTCACTTGAACTATGTATTTACTTCTCCTATCTCTTTGGTTGGCTAACTTATACATACATCTTTCACCTTCTTTGGTATCCAATTTATTATATAAATCACTAAATGCCAAATTCTTTGCATCACATATTGCTTTCTTAGAATCTCTATGGGTCATTTCATATCTTTCCCAATTCTCTAAACTTTTACATCTAAATCAAGTTTTATAACAATGCTTCTTATTTCTTATCTTTTCTTGCACTCGACTCCACCACCAACTATTCTTATTAAAAAGCTTTTCCTTTTGATTCACCAAGCACATCTTTAGCAACTTGCTTAATTTCACTTGATATTTTTTACGTTAGCTTCCTTATGAACATCCCAAACTCTAATTTCTTGTAGCTTGATCTTAAAATATTTTATTTGTGTTCTTTAAGTGTCCCCATCTAATCCTAGGACAATAATTTAGTTTATTTTTCTCTTACAACCTTTCATTCTTAAAATCTAAAACTAATAGTCGATGTTGGGTACTTAAAATTTCACTTGGAATGACCTTACAATCTTTACAATCTAAGCGATCTATTTTTCTTATAAAATAATCAATCTGTGTTTTACTAGATCCATTTTATAAGTAATAATATGTTCATCTCTTTTCTTAAATAAAGTATTAGCAACTACAAAATCATAAGCTAAGGCAAAATCTAATATAGTCCTACCTTCTTCATTAGTCACTCCAAATCCATAACCACCATGAATACTTTTAAAATCTTCTACCACTCTACCAACATGTCCATCTCCCCAATAAATACTTTTCTTCAAGAGGTATCTTTTGTATTAATCCCACTAATTCATTCCAAATTTTTTTCTTTTGAGCTTACCTCCAAACCTACTTGAGGAGCATAGACACTTATAAAATTGATAATCTTAGTATCAACAATAATCTTTAAAGCTATAATTCTATCTCCACATATTAATACTTATAACATTATCCTTCAAACTTTTATCTATAATCACACCTACACCATTTCTAGTTTGACTTTTACGAATACCAAAGTTTAAAACCTAAACTATCAATCTCCTTGGACTTCTCACCCATTTAGTTTCTTGAACACATAAAATATTTATCTTTCTATGAACCATAATACTATTAATTCCATTAATTTACGTAAGAGTACCTATATTCCAAGATCCTAACCTAATTCTAGTTTCATGGACTAATTTCTTTGCCCGCATCCGTCCATAATGTGGAACCCTTTCTTATTTAACCTGCACAGATCGTGACTCTAGCACATTTTCCTATTCAAACATAAGCTTAAAGCCTAAGCCAATGATTTAAAGGATTCATGTCATGATTATTTGACAAATTTTATGACTACTACAACCCTCCACTTTTGCATGGGACTTGGGATGAAATGGTAGTGTTAAAACCTAAACCCTAAACTAAAGAATATAAAAACCTGAATAAAATAAAAACTAAATGTAAAATAAAAATAAAATAAACCTAAAATAAAATAAAATTAAAACTAAATAAAAACCTAAACCTAAAAATAATCTAAAAATAAATAAAAAATAAAACTTAAACCCTAAACTAAATAAAAAACCTAAACCTTAAATAAAAATAAAATAAACAAAATAAAATAAACCTAAACCTAAAAAAACTAAACTTAAATAAATAAATCATATAAACAAATATAAACCCAAAACTAAATAAAATAAAATAAACTAAAATTAGCCTAAACTTAAACTAAAATAAAACCTAAAATAAACCAAAATAAAACCAAAACATAAACCTAAAATAAAATGAAACCTAAACCTAAACCTAAAATAAAAAATAAAACCTAAACCAAAATAAATTAAACATGAAACTAAACTAATAAATAAACATAAACTTAAACACACACACAAAAAAATAAAGTAAAATAAGAAACCTAAACTAAAATAAATAAACTAAACTAAATAAAAAAAATAAAATAAACTAAAATAAATAAAAAATAACTAAATAAACCTAAAACTATAGGTTTACTTAATTTTTTTAAAAAAAACCCTAAACCCTAAACCCTAAATCCTAAACCATAAACCCTAAACCCTAAAACCTACAACCCTAAAACCTAAACCTAAACTTAAAATAAAATAAAATAAAACTCAACAAAAATAAATCTAAATCTAAAACTTAAACTACAAAATAAACTAAAATAAAAAACCTAAACTAAAATAAATAAACTTAAAATAAATAAACTAAATAAATAGAATAATAAATAAACATAAATAAAAATAAAAGTAAAATAAACTAAAATAAAAAAAACTAAATAAACAAAGAAGAAATATTAAATCTGATTCTCTCTTAAAAAAATAATAAAAAAAACAAAAAAAAAACCAATAACCCTACCAAAACTAAAACTTGAATCCTAAAAATCCTCTAAACCCTAAAATAAAAAAACCCTAAACCACCCTAAAACTTAAATCAAAACCTAAAACCCAAATGCTAAACCAAATAAAAAAAAAAAGAAAACCCTAAACCACAACCCCAACCTAAACCCTAAACCCTACACCTAAACCCTAAACTAAAACCCTAAAAAGCTAAAAACCTAAACCTAAACTAAATAAAACCTACAAATAAAATTAATAAAAAAATCTAAACCAAAATAAAATAAAATAAATAAAATAAAATAAAAACATAAACTAAAACCTAATCCTAAACCTAAAAAGTAAAAAAAAACCTAAACTAAAATAAAATAAATAAAAACCTAAACTAAACTAAAAAATGAAAAACCTAAATAAAATAAAAACTAAACCTATAATAAAAATAAAATAAACTTAAAATAAAATAAAATAAAAACTAAATAGAAATCAAAACCTAAATAATAAACCTAAAAATAAAACCTAACCCCTAAACTAAAAAAAATACTAAACCTAAAATAAAATTAAAATAAACATAAACCCAAACTAAAATAAACTAAACTAAAATAAATAAAACCTAAACCTAAACCTAAAATATGCTAAACCTAAACCTAAACTAAAAAGAAAACCTGAAAATAAACCTAAAATAAAAACCTAAAACCTAAACCTAAAAATAATAAAATAAAAACCTAAAACTAATCCTAAAAATAAAAAATAAAATCTAAACCTAAAAAATAAATTAAAAATAAAACTAAACTAAAAAAATAAACATAAACTTAAACATAAACCAAAAAATAAACTAAAATTAAAACCTAAAATAAATAAACCTAAAATAAATAAACTAAACTAAATAAAACAAACCTAAATCAAAATAAAATAGAAAATAAACTAAAATAATGAAAAGATAAACTAAATAAACCTTAACCCACTAGTTTACTTAATTTGTTTTAAGAAAAAAAAACTCTAACCCTAAACCATAAACCCTCAAAACCTAAAAATGTAAACTTAAACTAAACAAAACCTTAAAATAAAATAAATAAAAAATTTAAACCTAAATAAAATAAAATAAAATAAAAATCTAAACTAAAACCTAAACCTAAAAAAAATAAAATAAAAAATAAAAACTAAACTAAAATCAAATAAATAAAAATTGAAACTAAACTAGAAAATAAAATAAACCTAAATACAAAAAAAATAAAATAAAACTAAACAAAAAAAATAAAAATAAAATAAACCTAAAATAAAATAAAATAAAACAAAATTTAAACCTAAACCTAAAATAAATAAAAAAAACCTAAACCCCTAAAAAAACCTAAACCTAAAATAAAATAAACTAAAATAAATGAAAAATAAACTAAAGAAAGATAAACCTACGAGTTTACTTAATTTTAAAAAATTAAAAAAAAATGTGTAACCCTGAAACCTAAACCCTAAAATTAACCCTAAATCCAAAAATAGAAATTCTAAACCTACTACTCTAAACTCTAAACCCTAAACACTAAAACCCTAAACCCTAAACCTTGAAATCCTGACTCTAAACCCTAAACCCTAAACCCAAACTGACCATATAAACATGGAAACCAACATCCTTAAACAATCCAGGCCACTGAACAGTGAGCCACAGGGCAGGGACTTAGGCCACTGTGCCCTGATCCTCAAGACCCTGGCCCCAGGCCTAGACCTAGGCTGGGCCCAGTCTGACTGACTAGGCCCTGGCAGGCCTGAGAGCCTGAATACTGGGGCTGATACATGCTGAGCCATGAGCTGGGCCACTGGGCCACAGGCACTGGGCGGCCCTGACCTGGGCTACTGGGCCAGCTGCAGCCAGGAGGCTGGGCCAGGCCTTGTACCCTGAGGCCATGGGCCAGGCTGGGCCAGTACTGCAGGTGGGCCCCAAGGCCATGGGCCACTGAGGCCTGTACTGGCACAACCCTGACCCAAACCCAGCCAACACTACCACAACCCAAACCCTGACACTCCTCCCTAACTTAAACCTAAACTCTATAAAACTTAAAATAAATATATAAAATAGCCTAAATTTAAAATAAATAAAGAATAAAGATAAAACCTACCTAAACCTAAAATAAAATAAATTAAACTAAAAATAAACTAAAATAAAGTGTAAAAATAAACTTAACTAAAAATAAAATAAATAAAGAATCAAAACCTAAATGAAATGAAAACTAAACATAAAATAAAAATAAAATAAAGATAAACCTAAAATAAAACTAAATAAAACCTAAATCTAGAAAATAAACCTAAAATAAATAAAAAATAAACCTAAACCCATAACTATAAAAAAAACTTAAACTTATAATAAAATATAATAAACAAAATAAAATAAACCTAAACCTAAAATAAAATAAAATAAACTAAAGAAAGAAAACTAAAGATAAAATAAAACTAAAAAACCTAAACCTAAACTAAAATAAAACCTAAAATAAACCTAAAAAAAAACTAAAACCTAAAAATAAACCTAAAATAAAAAATTAAAACCTAAACCGAAAAAAATAAATAAAAACCTAAACCTAAACCTAAAAATAAAAAATAAATCCTATACCTTGAAAAGAAAATATAAATAAAAAATAAATAAACTAAAATAAACTAAAATAAAAAACCTAAACTAAAATAAATAAACCTAAAATAAATAAACTAAACCAAATAAAAATAAAAAACAAAATAAACTGAAATAAATAATAAATAAACCAAATAAACTTAATAAACTTGAACATACCGGTTTACTTAATTAAAAAAAAACCAATAAACCCTAAATCCTAAACCCTAAACTCTAAACCCTAAACCTAGAAAGCATTAAACTTAAACATAAACTAAAATAAACTAAACCTAAACCCTAAACAATTAAAGTAAATAAATAAAAAAAATCTCAACCTAAACTAAAAATAAAACTAAAATTAAACTTAAAATAAAACCTAAAAGCAGACTTAAGAAAATAAATAAAACCTAAGCCTAAAATAAAAAAAATAAAATAAAAATAAAACTCAACTAAAAAATAAACCTAAACTAAAAAAATAAACTAAAATAGAAAACCTAAACTAAAATAAATAATCTTAAAAGAAATGAACAATACTAAATAAAAATAAAAAATAATCCTAAATAGAAATATAAAATAAATTAAACTAAAATAATTAAAAAACAAACTAAATAAATTTAAAAAATCTAAACCTACCGGTTTACTTAATTTTAAAAAGAAACCCCATAAACCCTAAATCCTAAACCCTAAACCCTAAACCCTAAAAAAGCCTAAACCCTAAACCCTAACCCTAAACCGTAAATTCTAAACCCTAAACCCTAAAAGCATTAACCCTAAAACCCTAAACCCTAAACCCCTAAACCCTAAAACAATCCCTAAACCCCAAACCCTAAACTAAACCTAAAAGTAGTAAATTAAAAATAAAACTAAACCCTAAAACTTATTGGACCTAAACCTTAAGAATGGGTAGAACCTTGACAACAAGAACATCATCGTCAACCAGGCTCAGTCGATATCTGGTGATGGAGGTGAAGGCGGAGGTTGATGTAATCGCAATGGTGGTGGGGGAGTTTGAGGTGGTGGTCGAAGCAGTGGTGGTTATGGAGGTGGGAGGAGCAATGAAGGTTACATCCATTGTGGTGGCGGAGGGAGAGATCGGAGATATGATGGTGGATCCTGCTACTCGAGAGGCTGGGGTGGAGAAACTGCAGAATGGCTGATCCAATTTGCTGCATATGGAACTGTGACTTTACAGTAGAGACAGTTCTAGTTATCTAAGGTTTCCGATTTGCTCTATACGCGCTCATTTTTTATCTATGTCGTCGCTTGTGCCTTAGGAAACTTGGTGTGATACTTGTTGATGAAATCAAAAAGAAGAAATGTTGAATATGAATTTGTTCTCTATTAAAAAAAAATCAAAAACCTTAAACCTAAAACCTAAACCACAGACCTAAAACCAAAACCCTAAACCCTAAAACCTAAAACTAAACCCTAAACCTAAACCCTAAACTTGAAACCCTAAACCAAAAAAAAACCCTAAACCTAAAAAAACTTAAACATTAAACCCACATAACCTAGACTCTAAACCCTAAATCAAACCTACCTACCACTGACCTAAACCTCAACCCATGACCTAACCCTAAACCCTTATGCAGTCCTGACTTAAACCCTAAACAAAGCCTAGGGAAACCCTAAATAAATGCTGACCTGACCCTGAGCCACAGGCCTACCACACCCTACTGACACTAAACCCCTGACCCAACCCTGTCATACCCTAGATCTTAACCATAAACCCTAACCCCACCCAAAGGCTGAAGCTAAAAGAAAACTTAAACCTAAAGTAAATTAAAATAAAAGTAAACATAAATGAAATAAAATAAATAAAACCTAAACTAAACTAAAAAAAATAAAATAAACCTAAGAATAAAAAAATTGACATAAAATAAAAATTGAACATAAAGTAAAAATATAATAAACCTAAAATAAAATAAAATAAAAACTAAATAAAAAATTAAACTTAAAAAATGAACCTTAAATAAAACCTAAAAATAAATAAGATAAACCTAAACACTAAACTACAAAAAAAAACCTAAAATATAAATAAAATAAACCTAAACTTAAATTAAAATAAACTAAAATAAAATAAAAAAACTTTAACCTAAACCTAAAATATACTAAACCTAAACCTAAACTAAATAAAATAAAATAAACTAAAAATAAATCTAAGCCTAAACTAAAAAGTAAAACCTAAAAATTAACCTAAAATAAAAACCTAAAACCCAAACCTAAATAAATAAAATAAAAATCAAAACCTAAACCTAAAAATAAAAAATATACTTTGGGATTTTGACGGGAACTAGGGAAACTGAATAAAGGCCGATCCGATCTGCTGCTTATGGAATAATGTCTTTATAATAGAGATAGTTCTAGTTATCTAGAGTTTTTTATTTGCTCTATGCGTGCTCATTTTTGATCTATGTCATCGCTTCTATCTTAGAAAGCTCAGTGTGTTACTTGGTTGATGAAATCGAAAAGAAGAAATGTTGATTCTGAATTTATTCTCTGTTAAAAGAAAAAACCAAAAACCCAAAACCTTTAACTAAAACTTAAATTGCAAACTTAAAACCTAAATCCAAAATCCGAAACCCTAAACCCAAACCACCCACCCTAAACCTAAACCTACCTACCCTGCACACTACCCTAAACCTCCCTAAACCCTAGGCCCTAACCATAAACCTAACCTAGCCACCACTGAATGTATAACCACAAACCCTAAACCTTACCCACTAAATCCTAAAATAAAAGAAAAATAAACAAAAATAAAACCCAGGCCTTAATCTCAAATTAACCCTACCCACCTTAACCTACCTTTACACTCCTACCCTAACCCTAAGCCTTTGAAAACTTAAAGCATAAACCCTAAAACCTAAAATAGCACAAACTAAATAAAACCTAAAATGAAAATAAATAAAAGATCTAAACCTAAATAAATAATAAAATAAACAAAATAAATAAAACCTAAACTAAAATAAAATACATAAAGTAAAAAAAATGATAAAATCAAATAAAATAAAATGTAAAATAAACCTAAAATAAAATAAAAACTAAATAAAACCTAAACCTAGAAAATAAACTTAAAATAAATAAAAATAAAACTAAAATAAAAATAAACAAAATAAAATAAACCTCAACCTCACTATAACAAACTAAACTAAAATAAATAAACATAAACCTAAACCTAAAATAAACTAAACCTAAACCACAAAATAAATAAAATTAAATTAATTAAAAATAAACCTAAACCAAAACTAAAAAATAAAACCTAAAATAAACCTAAAATAAAACCTAAACATAAGCATTAAAAATAAAATAAAACCTAAACCTAAACCTAAAAAATAAAACTAAAACCTAAACCTAAAAATATAATAAAATAAAACTAAACTAAAAATAAACATAAAAAGCTAAACCTAAAAAAAATAAAATAAATAAAACCTAAACAAAAATAAAAATAAAAAAAACCTAAATAAAAAAATAAAATAAATAAATAAAATAATAAAATAAACTAAAAAAAAAATCTAAACCATGGGTTTGCTTAATTTCAAAACCCTAAACTTCCCTAAACCACAAATCTAAATACAAACCTAAACCCTGACACTAAAACTAATCCTAAACCACAGCTTAAACACCCTGATCTTGGACCACTGGCGCAGTGACCTAGGCCTGACCATGGGCCCTAGTCCAGGCCACTAGATGTTCTGACCTCTATCCTGGGCCACTGGGCCCCAGAACAGGCCACTGGGCCATGACCTAAACTACACCCTGGGCCCTGAAGACCATAGGCCACTTGGCCAGGCTGACCTGAGGCCACCATGATCCTAAAGGCCCTGAGGCCTAAACTGGCTGAGCCCCTGGGCCTGAGCCCTGACCCTGGATTGACACTGAGCCAATGAGGCCCTAGGCCACGACCACTGGGGCCCTGAGTGGGTGAGCAGGCACTGGGCCACTGGCCACTGACCCTGACCCTGGGCCTGGGCCCTGGGCCACCCAGGCCAAGACCACTGAGCTGTGCCAGGCCAGGCCTAAAAAGATAAAGATAGAAGCCCTGAGCCTATAAAGATAAACATAAACCTAAATAAGATAAAATAAAACTAAACTAAAATGAGCTAAACAGGCATAAAACTAAAGATAATAGATAAATAACCTGATATAAATTAAATTAAGTAAATAAAATAAAGAATCTAAATATAAAATAAAATAAACTAAAGAGAATAAATAAAACTAAATGACCTACCTATGGGTTTATGAATTTTAAAAAAATAAAAAAAAAAAAACTCTAAAGCCTAGGAACCTACTGACCCTAGGCCCTGACCCAAACCTAACCCAAAACCTAAACCCTAACCCACAACCCTACCTTGGCAAGCCAACTTTAAACCCAGGCCTAAAACCTAAACCTAACCCTAAACTCTAAACCCACAGGCCCTAAACTTTGGACCCCTAAACCCTAAAATAAAAACTGACCACAAAATCTAAAACTAAACTAAATAAAACCTAAAAATAAAATAAATAAAACTGGCTATAAAATAAGAAAGGAATAAATAAAACTAAAAACTAAACTAGATTAAAATAAATGAAACCTAAATTAAAAAAAAAAATAATAACCTAAATAAAATCAAACTAAACCTAAAATAAAATAAATTAAAATGAAATAAAACATAAACCTAAAAATAAACATAAAGTAATAAAAATAAAAAAAAATAAACCTAAACCCTAAACTAAAAAACCTAAACCAAAAATAAAAATAAAATAAACTAAAATATAATAAATAAAACATAAACCTAAGCCTAAACTAAACTTAACCTAATCCTAAACATAAACTACATAAAATAAAATAAATTAAAATAAACCTAAACCTAAACTTCAAAATAAAACCTAAAAATAAACCTAAAATAAAACTTAAAACCTAAACCTAAAATAAAATAAAACCTAAAACCTAAACATAAAATAAAAATAAAACATAAACCTAAAAAAATAAAATAAAAATAAAACTAAACTAAAAAATAAACCTAAACATAAACTTAAACCTAAAAAAGAAATTAAAATAAAAAAATTGAACTAAAATAAAAAAAAGCTAAAATAAGTAAACTAAACTAAATAAAAATAACAAAAACCTAAATCAAAATAAAAATAAAATGAACTAAAATAAATAAAAATAAATAAAATGATCTAAACCTATTGGTTTGCTTGCTTTAAAAATTAAATAAAATAAATAAGTAAAAGATCAAAGGCAAAACTAAATAAACACAAACCTAAACAAAGACCTGCAACCCTAAACCTGATCCTAAACCCTAAATACTAAAACCCTAAACCTAAACCCTAAACCTTAGGCCAACCAAATGAGCCCCAGGCCCCAGACCTGATCTTCCCTAAGGCTGAGAGCCATACCACTGGGCCAAAGGCCCTAAACCTCACCATTAACCTAAGGCCTCGGCTCTGGACCTGGGCCCTGGCCAATCACTGAGTGCTGGCTGACCTGCCACTGACTCTCTAGGCCACTGATCACAGTTGCTTGAGAGCCCTGGGCAAACCTTGACCTGGGCCCTGGGCTCACAGGCCCTGAGGCTGCCCTAAACCAAATAAAGATAACTAAATGGCTTGGGATGGAGCCTGGGCTCTGGATCCCAGATCACGGAGCCTGCGGCCTGAGCCACAGGCCTGGGCCCTACTGGGCTGCAGGCCCTGGGTTGACCTGAGCCCTAGGCTTGGGCCAGGCCCTAACCCTGGGCTTTAAAGGCTGAGCGCTGGGCTCTAAAGGCCCTAGGCCCAACCCTGGCTCTGGGCCATGACCTAAGGCCCTCACCCTAACCCACCCTAGGCCACAAAGAGGCCTGGGCACAGATAAAATAAAATACTCAGCTAAACAATGACCTGAGCTGGGCTTAAACCTGACAATAAAATAAAACCTAAACTAGAATAAATAAACCTAAGATAAATAAACAAACTAAATAAAATAAAATATATACTAATTAAAATTAAAATAAAATAAGCTAAATAAAAATAAATTAAGTAAACTAAAACATAAACTTGTGGGTTTGGCATTTAAAGAACCAAACCCTAAACCCTAAATGCTAAACCTAAACCCAAACCCTAAACCTAAACCCTAAACCCTAAAATTAATCCTACCACCCACTATAACAACCTACACACTGATCCTACCCTACCCTAAATCTTAAACCCTAAACCCTATACCCTAAACCCTAATCCTAAACCCTAAACCCTAAAAGCATAAACCTTAAACCCTAAACCCCAAACCCTAAACCTAAATAATTTTAAAAATAAACTTAAACCTAAACCTAACCCCAAACTTATACTCAGAGGCTGGGGTGGTTTTGATGGGAACTGGAGAAATAGAAGAACGACTGATCAGATCTTCTGCTAATGAAACTATGTCTTTATAAAAGAGATAGTTCTAATTATCTAAAGTTCTTGACTTTCTCTATGCGTGCTCATTTTTTATCTATGTTGTCGCTTGTGTCTTAGAAAAGTTAGTGTGTTACTTGGTTGATGAAATCGAAAAGAAGAAATATTGAATCTAAATTTTTTCTATATTAAAAAAAACCCTAAACCCTAAACAAAAACTTAAACCCTAAACCAAAAACCAAAACCCTAAACCATAAAACCTAAACCCTAAAACCCTAAACCCTAAACCCTAAAACATAAATCCTAAACCCTAAACCCTAAAACATAAACCCAAAACCCTAAATCCTAAATCCAAATAAAATCCCTAAATAATAAATCCGATCCCAAAACCCTAAACCCCAAACCCTAAATCCTAAACTCAATATAAACCTTAGGCAAAACTAAAAGCTAAATACCTAAACCTAAACTAAATTATACCTCAAAATAAAATAAATTAAAAAATTTAAATCTGAATAAAATAAAATAAAAAATAAAAAATTAAAAATTAAAACCTAAACATGAACCTAAACCTAAAAAGAAATTAAAATAAAAATTAAAAATTAAATAAAATCAAATAAATAAAAAACTAAACTAAAAATATAAAACTTAAATAAAATAAAAACTAAACCCAAAACCTAATTGACTAAACACTAAACCTACCACAAACCCACAAACCCTGTCCCTAAACCCCAAGCCCTACCTAAACCCTAAACCCTATATCCTAAACCCTAAGCCTTAAATCCTAAATCATAAACACTTAAAAACCTAAACCTAAACTAAATAAAACCTAAAAAATAATTAAAAAACATAAACATTAAAAAGCTAAACTAAATAAAACCAAAAATAAAATAATTAGAAAAACTTAAATCAAAATAAAATAAAATAAAAACCTAAAAATAAAATAAAATAAACTAGTAAAAATAAACTAAAATAAATTAATAATAACTGAAAACTAAACTAAAAAATAAAATAAACTTAAGAATAAAAAACCAATATAAGGGGCTATTTGGTTCCTGTAAAGTGTGTAATGTAATTTAAATACGCATAATTCTCCTTTTCCGTGTTTGGTATCAGGTAATTTAATTAGTGTAAAATTCTACTTTGAAATTCCTTTATTCTCAGGTAAATGAAATCGTAATTAGTCCGCGGTTAATAACATGTATAACTCCTCGTCTCCGCTATAATGTTTTGCATACCCCTTTTGCATACACCGTGAGAGAATAGAGCAAACCACATGACTGAGAGGTGGGATCGCCTCGATATTGCTCAGTAATTTTAGATTCTTTTTGAGCTTCTGTTGTCATGAGAACCCCTGGTCGGTGAGAACATACATTCGAGAACTCTTCCATATTCGAGATTTGGTACATCCCTTTTCCTCCCTTTCTCCACTTATTTATTTCTCATTCTCCTTCTCCCACTGTCGATTTCTTAATTTTTGCATTTGGGTTGTTATTTTATTCTTCTCCTTCCCTTTCTCCCCTCAACCAAGTGGAAGAAGGATTGAGGAGTTTAGACAGTTCTTTGAAAGAAATGATTTTGACGTTGCCAAGAGTGGAATGTTATCGGAAGGAAGATGGATCTGGAGAGAACGACCATCGAAGAGGTTTTGCGATGGATAGAGGTATCGGCTGGCGGGAAGAATAAAGGTGAAGGAGAAAGTGTCTGGCAGATGAAATGGGATTGTTTCCATCGTTAGGGATTCAAGGGTTTAAACCTCTTACAGTTCTTCATTTTGTCCTTTCTCTTTTCTATATGAAAGCTGAAAAAAATGAAACCTCATGATTTGCTTTGTAGATTGGATCTTTGAATGGAAATCATCCAATTGTGTGATAACTGATAAGATAACATGTAGTTGTAATTCTTGGATTTTGTGAAACTTGCTGATTAAATTTATACTGTTAATTCTTTTTTACTCTTTTGTGCAGTTACTGAGGACCAGGCATCAAACTTGCCAAGGAAGGTAATGCTCATTTTTACTTCAACAATATATCTTATCTCTCTCTTTGATGAATAATTATGGTAATTTTTTGTATTGATTTTGATTGTGCCGTTTAGAATGAATTCATGCAATGTTATTTGTGATCTTTAATTGCATTTCAAAATGTATATCTGCTTTCTCTTTGCGTGGAGATTCCTGTTTTATGTCTCAAGAAAATTGGAAGGAAGTAGAAAAAAAATATACTACAATTAGCGATCATTAAGGTCCTGACAATATCCAAGTCAACTTTATATAGGATTTGTTCTATTTTTGTTATTAAAGAAAGCAAAAATGGGGTAGGCATGGGCTAATAATAAAACTAGAACACAAGTTTGAAAATGGTTGTTTTGCTTTGTTCCATCATGTAGCACAGCTTCGTGACATCAGAAATCTCCAATTATGGTATTACTAGAAGTGCATAAAATGTCCATCCGCAAGCAGTCTTTGAATATCTGTCTTTAATGTTTAACATCAACGCTTTAATCAGTTAAAATTTTCTTTAGTTATTATTAAATTGTTTTATTATATTCATTTTTTTACTATTTATATTATTGTTGCAACAAGTTATATTAATTGCTTGATAAATTATGTGCAATCTTAGCCCATAGATGACAATTAATTTTAAAATTTTAAAATAATTTAATCTCTTATTAACTTTTTTTTTGCATTTTCAAGTAAATGAAATGTTTAAGAAAATTATTTTCGTAAGAGTAAGGGTTATTTCTTGCCATTATAGTTTGTGATTAATCTAAGACTAGGATTAAATTTATCGTTAATTCATTTTACTCTTTTGTGTGATTCGAGGACCGGGCATCAAATAAATGAATTCATATGAATAAATTAGATAAGATAAATCTTCTTGGAATTATTTTGTTGATTGATATTTTCATCCAATCGATCAATGTGTAATGATATTATCATGCAGTCTTAATGCTAAGTTTTGAAAGCCACTTTCCTTCACTCTCATATTGGTTTAGGGAGTTAGCATCAGAGCTGCACCACATGAGATAAGAAATCACGATCATCCTGTAGCTTGAGTGAGATGTCAGATCATCCTTTGCTTCCTCTATTTTTTCTAGTCATATTGGAATTGATATTGATGAAAGTACTTATTATAGGAGGGAGATTACGCTTACTGAGATGGAAAGAAACTAGCTCAAATTTAAGTTCTAATTTTAGTATATGATCTTGACAAATATAAGTTCTAATTTTGTACTTATTTGAGACTCAAAAAAATTGCAAATGCTCTTACATATGTTGTATGTTTCCCTCACATTCTGATTATTTAGGTCCATTGTGCTTAATCATTTTAGTTTATTTCCACTTGCTTTGCTGCATAGGAATGGTTCATAGGAATGTACTATTTTAACCATTGTTCAATGCCATATCCACATATACAAAAAATGATATTACTTTTTAAAATTTTTTTTATAATTCTATCTTTTCCTCAACTAATTTGATGGCTTTGATATGCTCCTAAACACTTTTTTATTATTTTTTTTGAGTATCAGTGAATCTTATTTGTAAAAACAAATGGTGACATCTGAAGAGGGTGAAGGATGGTCCTCTGATTACGATGACTATTCAAATGATGTTGAGATCAATGGAAATCAACTTGCTTCAACCATTCATGCATGCATAGCTGGCTCAATCACTATTATATATATATATTATTGGACACACTAAGAGAAATCAACAAAATTAATCGGCGAAATATTGACGTCGACATACCTTTTAGATTATATCTTAGATCGATTGATTGCGTGAATATGGTTGAATGAAAAAGCACCTTTTCAAATTATGCAATCTATTTAGAAGAGGTTTACTTGTAGACACGCTCAATGTAAAATTGAAGAACAAGTTGCTATATTTACATACCCTTGGGCGCGTGTCGATTCGATTCAACTTTCAACGATCTGAGAAAGCTTGAGTAGGTACTTTAATCTTTGCATTATATGTAGGAGGATTCGACATGAGGTGATAAAGCCTGCGACATTGAAAACTCCACATAAAATACAATCGAGCGATAGATTCATGCCTTTCTTCAAGGTATGTTAGTGATATTTTATATAAGTATTTTAATGCCTTTCTTCAATTTTTCACTTTTAAAATAAATATATAATAATTTTTTTAAATTAAGTAGTAAATTTTTATTTATAAAATATTTATATTTTAATATATATTTAATTTATTAATTTAATATTTCAATTAATGAAAAAATCTCACTTACCTCAAATATTTCAAGTTATGTAGAGGTACACCATATACATGTATTTACTTTACTTTATATATGCTCAACCAAACAGAAAATATAGTTTCCATGTATTTACTTTACATAGAACCAAACAACTGTAAAGTATTCAGAATTCACTGTATTCACTTTACACTGTATTTCTTTTACACTGCATTCCAAATATAGGCAAACAAACAACCCCTAAAATAAAAACTAAACATAAGAAAAAAAATAAAATAATATTAAAATAAACCTAAAATAAACCGAAAATATAATAAAATAAAAACTAAATAAAAAATAAAACCTAAAATAAATACAAAATAAAACATTAACCATAAAACTAAAAAAAGCCTAAACTTAAAATAAAAATATAATAAACTAAATAAAATAAACTAAACCTAAACTAAAATAAACTAAAGTAAAATAAATAAAACTTAAACCTAAACTAAATAAAATAAAATAAACTAAAAATAAACCAAAGTCTAAATAAAATAATAAAACCTAAAAATAAACCTAAAATAAAAACCTAAAACCTGAACCTAAAAAAACTAAATTAAAACCTAAACCTAAAGTTAAAAATAAAAAATTAAATAAATAAACCTAAACCTAAACCTAAAAAATAAAATAAAAATAAAACTTAACGAAAAAATTAAACCTAAACCTAAGAAATAAACTAAAATAAAATACAAAAACTAAAACAAACGAACCTAAAATAAATAAGCGAAACTAATAAAAATTAAAATTAAACATAAATAAAATAAAAAAAATAAAATAAATTAAAATAAATAAAAAATACTAAATAAATCAAAACTATCGGTTTTACTTATTTAATTAAAATTCTAAAAAATCTAAACCCTAAATCTTAAACTCACAGCCTAAATACTAAACCTTAAACCTAAACCCTAAACCCTAACCCAAAATGTAAACCCTAAAAACCCTAAACCCTAAACCACACCAAAACCTAAAACTTAAACATAAACTAAATAAAACCTAAAAAATAAAATAAATAAAATACCTGTTAATAAAATAAAATAAATAGTAAATAAAACCTAAACTTAAACTAAACCTAAACCTAAAGAAAATAAAATAAACTAATAAAATAAAACAATAAAATCAATAAAAGCTAAACTAAACTAAAAAAATAAAATAAACCTTAGAATAAAAACCTAAATAAAATGAAAACTAAACATATAAAGAAATTAAAATAAACTTAAAAAAGTTAAATAAAAACCTAAACCGAAAAATAAAAATAAAATAAAACTTAAACCCTAAACTAAATAAAAAACCTAAACTAAAAATAAAAATTAAATTAACAAAATAAAATTCACCTAAACCTAAAATAAAATATATTAGACTAAAGTACATAAAACCTAAACCTAAACCTAAAATAAATAAAATAAAATAAACTAAAAATAAACCTAAACAAAAAAATAAAATCAAAAAATAAACATAAAATTCAAACCTAAAACCTAAACCTATAAAAATAAATAAATTCTTAAACCTAAACCTAAAAAATAAACTAAAATAAAAAGCCTAAACTAAAATAAATAAACTAAACTAAATGTAAATAAAAATAAAATAAACTAAAATAAATAAAATAAACTAAAATAAACATAACACCATTTACTTAATTTAAAAAAAAGCCATAAATCCAAATCCTAAACCCTAAACCTAGGCCTACACTGAGCCAAACCCACTAAACCCTAAACCCTAAACCCACTAAACTACAAACCACAAACCACTGAGCCTGACTGACCCTGGCCACAGCCTTAAAGGATCACAAGACCTGATCCAAGGCTAAACCCCCAGACCCTGGCCACTGATCCTGGGCCATAAACCTGGGCCCTAGGCCACCCTGACCTGGGCCACTGAAAGGCATGGGCCAGCCAGGCCCTGGGCCAGGCCACTGGGCCCATGAGATGGGTGGAGTGGGAGCCCTGAGCCACACTGGGCCCTAAAACCCTGATCTTAGCCTAAGACCAGCCATGGGCCACTGAGCCCCAAGACCATGGGCCCTCAGTGACCTAAATTGACCCCAAAATATGGGCCATCCCTAAACCTAAACTGGGCCACTGGGCTAAACTCTGGGACCATAAACTAACCTAAATCTTAAAACCCTAAACTTTCTAAACACTAAAGCTGGATACAACCCTAAACCTAAATCCTAAAAGCATAAAACCTAAAACCCTAAACCCTAAACCCTCTTACCATAAACTATTATAACCATAACTCTAAACCCCAAACCCTAAACTGTAACAAAATAAATTAAAAAATAAACCATAAACCCTAAAACAAAATAAACTTAAACTAAACCTAAACCCAGAATGGGGAACCTTGGCGGGAACATCATTGTCAACCAGGCTCAGTCTAGATCTAGTAGTGGAGGTGAAGGCCGAGGAGGTGGTTATCACAGTGGTGGCGGGGAATCCAAAGATGCTGGTGGATATGGAGGTGGTAGTCGGAGCAGCAGTGGTTATGGAAGCAAGAACCATGGTTATGGCGGAGGGAGAGATCGGGGATATGATGGTGGATCCTGCTACTCGAGAGGTTGGGGTGGTTCTGATGGGAACTAGAGAAACTAAGAACAACCAATCTGATCTGCTGCTTATGGAACTATGTCTTTACAATAGACACAGTTCTAGTTATCTAGGGTTTTGATTTACTCTATGTGCTCATTTTTTATCTATGTCGCCAACATGTCTTAGAAAACTTGGTGTGTTATTTGGTTGATGAAATCGAAAAGCATAAATGTTTAATCTGATTTGTTCTCTCTTGAAAAAAAAAAACCTCTAAACTATAACTTGAACCACAAACCTAAAACCAAAACTCCAAAAAACTATAACTTGACCCTAAACCTAAAACCAAAAAACCCTAAACTAAACCCTAAAAAAACCCTAAACCTCACCCTAAACCCTAAACCCTAAACTACCCTAAACCCCACCAACCACAAAATCTAGTAAACTAACAAAAAACCAAAGGCTAAACTAAACCTAAACTAAATAAACCCTAAAACTAAAATAAATAAAAAAACCTAAACCAAATAAAGTAAAATAAAATTAAAACCTAACCTAAACCTAAATAAATAAACTAATAAATAATAAAATAAAACCTAAACTAAAAAAAATAAAAAACCTAAATAAAATAAAACTAAACCTAAAATAAAAAATAAAATAAACCTAAATAAAATAAAATAAAATAAAATAAAACCTAAACCTAAACCTAAATAAATATAAAATAAAACCTAACCTAAACTAAAAAAACTTAAAATAAACTAAAGATTGAACTAAAATAAATATCCAAAACTTAAACCTAAAATAAACTAAACCAAACTAAATAAAATTAAATAAACTAAAATAAACATAAAAAAACTAAAAAAATAAACTAAAACAAAGTTAAAATAAAACCTAAACCTAAAACTAAAATAATAAAATAAACACAACCTTAAAACAAAATAAAACTAAACCTAAAAGTAAAATAAAATAAAACTAAATTAAAAATAAACCTAAAAATAAATTAAAATAAAAAACCTAAACTAAAATAGATAAGTCTAAAATAAATAAACTAAATTACATAAAATTAAAAATAAACCTAAATAAAAATAAAAAATAAACTAAACAAACCTAAACCTACAAGTTTGCTTAAATTAAAAAGAATAAAAAATAAAATAAAATAAAATAAACTCCCAATCCTAAATCCACAACCCCAGACCCTAAACCTAACCAAAACCCTAAACCCTAAACCCTAAAACCTAAACCCTACACCCTGGCTAAACCATAATCACTAAATGCTAAAACTCTAAACCACACCCTACCCTAAAACCTGACCCTACCCTAAACCCTAAACCCTAAACCTACAAAAAATCTGAAAAAAATAAAACCTAAACCTTAAAAGATAAATAAATAAAATAAAATGAAAACCTAAACTAAAACCTAAACCTAAACCTAAACTGACTTAAACCTATACCTAAATAAAACTAAAATAAAATAAAATAAATAAAATGTTAACTAAACTAAAAATAAAATAAACCTAAAACCTAAATAAAATATAAACTAACTTAAAACCTAAAATAAAATAAAACAAAATGTGGACCTAAAAATAAATAAATAATCTAAACCTACTAAAAAAAACCTAAACCTCAAATAAAAAATCAAATAAACATAAACCTAAATTAAAATAAACTAAAAAAATGCATAAATGCTAAACCTAAACAAATAAACTAAACCTAAAGACAAATAAAATGTACTAAAATAAATCTAAACCTAAACTAAAACCAAAATTAAACCTTACTAAAACCTAAAAATAAAATAAAACTAAAACTAAACCTAAATAAAATACAACATAAACCTAAAAATAAAATAAAATAACACTAAACTAAAAATAAATCTAAACTAAACTTAAAAATAAACTAAAATAAAAAACCTTAAAGATAAATAAAGCTAAACAAATAAACTAAACTAAATAAAATAATTAAATAAATGTAAATAAAATAAAAAATATATAATTATAAAAAATAAATAAAACAAACTAAATTTACAAACTTGGTTTGCTTAATTAAAAAAAACTAAATCCTAAACCCTAAATCTTAAACCAGATCCAAAATCCTAAACCACTAAACCCTACCATAAAACTAATCCCAAACCACTGTGCCTACCTGCACCCTACCCTACCTGACCACAAACCCTAATCCTGACCACAAACTAAAATAAATAAAATAAACTAAATAAATGACTTGCCGGGTTTTTGATTTCAAAACCACTTTAAATCCTAAGCCATAAACCCTGAGCTGATCAAAAGCTCTGGGCCCTACTGCCTGGGCATCTCTGAGTCCTGACCTGATCAGAGCATGGATCTAAAGGCCCTGGGCCACTGGGCCACTGACCCTGACCCTGACCTGACTGGGCTGAGCCTTAGGCCACAAAGCATGATCCAGATCCTAAATCTAGGCCAAGATCTGGGCTCTAAACCCTGATGCTAAATCTTGGGTTGTACCTACCCTGAGCCATCCTGCATCCTGGGCCCTAAACCCTACCACAATGTCCCACACTTACACCACACTCTGCCATTACTCCACTCCCTAAACCTACCTACAGCTCTAAACCACACACTAAACCCTAAACCATAAGCATAAGCATCCTAAAACCCTAAATCCTAAATCTTAAACCCTAAATCCTAAATCCTAAACCACTAACCATAAACCACAAACTCTAAACCTAAACTAAAGTAACTAAATAAATTAAAAAATAAACCTAAACCATAAAACCTAATAAACATAAACCTAAACCTAAACCCTAAGAATGGGCAGAACATTGATGGCAGAAACATCACCGCCAACTAGGATCAGTCTAGATCTAGCAGTGGAGTTAAAGGCGAAGGTGGCAGTTATCACAGTGCTAGTGGGGGATCTGAAGGTGCTGGTGGTGGATATGAAGGTGGCGGTCAGAGTAGTGGTGGTTATGGAACCGAGAGGAGTGACACCAGTTACAACCTTGGTGGTGGCAGAGGGAGAGATCGGGGATATGATGGTGGATCCCACTACTCGAGAGGCACGGGTGGTTGATGGGAACTTCGATTGAAGAAATGATCGATGTCTTTGCTTATGGGCTGTCTTTCTGATAGAGATGGTTTTAATTATCTAGTTTTTTTGACTTGCTCTATGCGTGGTCATTTTTGATCTATGTCGTCGCTTATGACTTAGAAAAATTAGTGTGTTACTTGGTTGATGAAATCGAAAAGAAGAAATGTTGATTTTGAATTTGTTCTCTACTAAAAAATAAAACAAAATCTAAACCTAAACTAAATCTTGAACTCTAAACCAAAACCTAAACCCAAACCTAAACCAACCCTAAAATCCACAAACCCTAAAAAAATTTATACCTAAACCCTAAACCCAAAACCCTAAACTAAACAAAACTAAACTCTAAACCTAAAAAATAACCCTTAAACACTAAAGGCTAAAAACTTATACCAAAACTAAATAAGACCTAAAAATAAATAAATAAAAAACCTAAACCAAAATTAAATAAATAAAATTAAATTAAATTAAATTAAAACTTGAACCTAAACTAAAATAAAAATAAAATAAAAAATATAAACTAAACTAAAATAAAATAAATAAAAACCTAAACTAAACTAAAAAATAAAAACTAAACCTAAAATAAAATAAAATAAAAACTAAATAAAAACCTAGATCTAAAAAATAAACCTAAAAATTAATAAAAAATAAAGTATAAACCCAAAATTTAAAAAAAGCCTAAATCTAAAATAAAAATAAAATAAATCTAAACTTAAACTAAAATAAATAAAACTAAAGATGAAACCTAAAATAAACTAAACCTGAACCTAAGCCTAAACTAAATAAAATAAAATAAACTAAAAATAAACATAAATTATACCTAAAACATAATACTAAAAAAATAAAATAAACATCTAAACTTGAAAATAAAAAATAAAACCAAAACCTACAAACTAAAACAAAAATAAAACTAAACTAAAAAAATGAACCTAAACTAAACCTAAAATAAACTAAAATAAATAAATCTAAAATAAAATAAACTAAACTAAATAAAATAAAAATAAACCTAAATAAAAAATAAAATATAAAATAAAGTAAAATAAATAAAAATAAATGAAATAAACCTAAACCTACCACATTACTTAAATTGAAAGGAATAAAGAAATCTTAATCCTAAACCCTAAACCCTAAAACAAACCCTAGACCCAAAACCTACAACCATAAACCTTAAACCCTACAACTCTAAACCCTAAACCCTAAACCTTAATCCCTAACCCTTAAAATCACAACCCTAATCCTGATCCTAAACCCAAAACCTAAACCCTAGACCTGACTGGACCCTAAACCCTACCCTAGACCTACCATAAACCTAAACTAAATAAAACCTAAAATTAAAATAAAATAAAAAAACCTAAACATTAAAATAAAAATAAAATAAAATAAAACCTAAACTAAAAAAAACCTAAAATAAAACAAAAAATAAAATAAAATAAAAAATAAAATAAAATATAAAACCTAAACTAAACTAAAAATAAAAAAACTTAAAATTAAAACCTAAATAAAAAAATAAGCGTAAAGAAAGAAATAAAATAAACCTAAAATAAAATATAATAAAACTAAATAAAACCTAAACTTAAAATAAAACCTAAAATAAATAAAGATAAAACTAAACCCTAAACTAAAAAAAAAAAAAACATAAACCTAAATAAATAAAATAAAATAAACCTAAACTAAAATAAACTAAATTAAAATAAATAAAACCTAAACATAAAATAAACTAAACCTAAACCATTAATGAAATAAAATAAAATAAACTAAAATAAACCTAAAATATACCTTAAATAAAAAAAATAAAAAACCTAAATAAAATAAAATAAAATAAAACATAAACTAAATGTATAAATAAAAAATAAAACCTAAATCTAAAAATAAATTAAAAATAAAAACTAAATTAAAAATAAATATAAATCTAAAAAACCTAAAAAAACTAAAATAAAAAAACTAAAATAAATAAAAAAATAAATAAACAAAACTAAATAAAAAAATAATAAATAAACAAATAAAAAAAAAAATATAATTATCTAAAATAAATAAAGAAACTAAATAAACTAAGTAAACCTAAATAAAAAATAAAAATTAAAATAAATAAAGAAACTAAAATAAGTAAACCTAAACCAACCGGTTTGCTTAATTAAAAAAAAAAACTCTAAACCCTAAACCCAAAATCCTCCTAAACTCTAAATGCTAAACCCTAAACCCTAAATGCTACCAAGGCCCTAAACTACCTGGGTGGCCCTGAACCATAAACCCTAAACCCTAAATCCTACTAAACCACAAATCCTAAAACCTACCATAAACCCTAAATACCCTAAAACCATAAAAACCAAAACCTAAACCTTAAACCCTAGAAAAAACTAAAATAAATATAATATAAATTAAATAAATTAAACAAACTTAATTTAAAAAAAATAAAAATAAAATAAACTATAACCTTAAACCATAAAACTAAGATACCCTACCATCACAACCCTACTACTACCCTGACCCTACTCTCCACAAACCTAAAAAACTACTAAATAAACTTAAAATAAAATAAAACAAACCTAAACCTAAATAAAATAATAAAATAAAATAAAATATAAACCTAAACTAAAACCTAAACTTAAACCTAAATCTAAACCAAAAAATAAAATAAAATAAAAAATAAAAACTAAACTAAAATAAAATAAATTAAAACCTAAACTAAACTAAAAAATAAAACAAACCTAAAAATAAAAAGCTTAAATAAAATAAAAACTAAACATAAAATAAAAATAAAATAAACTCAAAATAAATTTGTAAAAAACTAAATAAAAACCTAAATCTAAATAATAAACTTAAAAGGAAATAGAAAATAAAACCTAAACCCTAAACTAAAAAAAAAAAAATCCAAAACCTAAAATAAACAAAAAAGTGAACTAAAATAAACGAAACTAAAATTAATTAAACCTAAACTTAAACCTAAACCCTAAACAAAATAAAAAAAAATAAACTAAAATAAATCTAAACCTAAACTAAAAAAAACATAAAAAAAACCTAAAATAAAAACCTAGAAACTAAACCTAAAAAACAAAATAAAAACCTGAACCTAAACTTAAAAATAAAAAATAAAACTTAAACATGAAAAATAAAATAAAAATAAAACTAAAGTAAAAAAAATAAACATAAACCTAAAATTATAAAAAAAAAACCTAAACTAAAATAAATAAATCTAAAAGAATAAACTAAAAAAAATAAAAATAGACCTAAATAAAAATAAAAAATAAAATAAACTAATATAAATAAAAATAAACTAAATAAACTAAATAAACCTAAATCTATGGGTTTACTTAATTAAAAATAAAATTCTAAACTCTAAACACTAAAGCCTAAATCCTAAACCCTAAACCATAAAATTAACCTAAACCACAAACACTAAACCTGACCCACACAAACTAAACCCTAAACCATAAACCACTGACCTTAAATTAAAAGACCCTTCAAAATCCTAAACCCAAAATCCTAAACCCTAAAATGTGCACCATAAACCCTAAACCCTAAACCCCAGGCCCTAAATCATTAACCCTAGGCAAATCTGGCCCAAAACCACAAAACTAAACTAAACTAAATAAAACCTAAAATTAAATAAATTAAAACCTAAACATAAATAAAATAAAATAAAATAAAATAAATTAAAACTAAACCTAAACAAACATAAAATAAAATAAACTAATATAAAATATAAAATAAAATAAATAAAATTTAAACTTAAAAAATAAAATAAACTAAGATAAAGACTAAATAAAATAAAACTAAATGTAAAATAAAAAATAAATAAACCTAAACTAAAATACAATAAAACTAAATAGAAAAAACTTAAAATAAACCTTAAAATAAAACCTAAAAAAATAAAAAAATAAAACCTAAACCCAAAATAAATAAATAAAAACCTATACCTAAAATAAAAATAAAATGAACAAAATAAAATAAACCTAAACCTAAAATAAAATAAACTAAACTAAAATAAATAAAACAAAAATGTAAACATAAAATTAAATTAAACAGAATAAAATAAACTAAAAATAAACCTAAATCTAAACTAAAATAAACCTAAAGAAAAAATAAAACTAAACCTAAAATAATAAAATAAAATCTAAACTGAACTTAGATGTAAAAAATAAACCTTAAAACCTACAAAATAAAATAAGAATAAAACTCAACTAAAAAAATAAACCTAAGCGTTAACCTAAACCTAAAAATAAAATTAAAACAAAACACATAAACTAAAATAAAACCTAAAATAAATAAATAAAACTAAATAAAAATAAAAATAAACCTAAATAAAATAAATAAAATAAAAACTAAAATAAATAAAATAAACTAAATAAACTAAATAAACTAAATGATGGTTTTACTTAATTTAAAAAAAAAAAAAATAAGCTAAATCTAAACCCTAAACCTACAATCCTTATCCACTAAACACTAAACCCTAAACCATAAAAAAACTCTAAACCACAGACCTACAAACCCTAAACCTTAAAGCCTAAACCCTAAACCCTAACCTAACCCTACAAACCCTAAACCTAGCCCCCAAACTCTAAACCCAGAAACCTAAAGTAACTAAATAAATTAAAAAATAAACCTAAACCTAAACTAAACCCTAAGATGGGCCTTGGGCATGAACATCTCCATCAACCAGGCTCAGTCAAGATTTGGCGGTGGAGTCGAAGGTGGATGCGTCAGTTATCACAGTGGTAGTGGGGCATCTAGAGGTGCTGGTGGGTATGTAGGTGGTGGTCATAGTAGTGGTGGTTATGGAGGTGAGAAGAGCGATAGAGGTTATAGCCATGGTGGTGGCGGAGGGAGAGATTCGCAATATGATGGGGATCCCACTACTCTAGAGGCTGGGGTGGTTCTGATGGGAACTAGAGAAGAAGAGCACCAATCATCTACTTGCTTATAGAATTGCGTCTTTATAAAGACATTTCTAGTTATCCGGGTTTATGATTTTTCATCGTTCATTTTTTTTTATGTCATAAACGTATCTTAGAAACTTGGTGTGTTACTTTATTGATGGAATAAAAAAGAAGAAATGTTAAAATGAATTTTTTTCTCTATTAAAAAAAAATAAAAACCCTATACCCTAAAGTAAAACTTGAACCCTAAACCTAAAACTTAAAGTCTAAATCATAAACCCTAAACCTTAAACCGTAAAAACCCTAAACCCTAGACCCTAAACCCTAAAACCCTAAACCCTAAACCCTACTAATGTTTAACCTAAACCCTAAACCACAAACCCTAAAAACTAAACCACAAAAACTAAAAACCAAATAAACCAAAACTAAACCCAAAACCTAAATAAAACAAAATAAAATAAAATAAAATAAATAAAGATCATAAATCTAAATAAAATAAAATAAAAATAAAATAAAACAAAATAAAACTTATAAAACTTAAAACATAAACTAAACTAAAAAAAAATAAAATAATAAAAATACAAACTAAACTAAAATAAAATAAATAAAACCAAAACTAAACTAAAAAAATGAACATAAAATAAAAAAACCTAAATGTAAAATAAAATAAAATAAACCAAAATAAAATAAAATAAAAAAACCTGAACTTAAATAATAAACCTAAAAATAAAACTTAAAAATATAAAACCTAAACCCTAAACTAAAAAAAACATAAACCTAAAATTAAAATAAATTAAACCTAAACCTAAACTAAAATAAACTAAATTGAAATAAATAAAATGTAAACATAAACAAAAAATAAACTAAACCGAAATCTAAACCTAAACTGAATAAAATAAAACAAATTGAAAATAAATCTAATTGTAAACTAAAAAATAAAACCTAAAAATAAACCTAAAATAAAACCTAAAACCTACACCTAAAAAAAATAAAATAAAAACCTAAACCTAAACCTAAAAAATAAAAATAAAACCTAAAACCTAAAATAAAATAATAATAAACTAAACTAAAGAAAACTTAAACCTAAACCTAAACTTAAAATAAACTAAAATAAAATCCTAAACCAAAATAAATAAACATAAAAAAATAATTTAAACTAAATTAAAATAAAAATAAACCTAATTAAAAATATAAAATAAACTAAATAAACCAAAACCTACCAATTTACTTAATTTAAAAAAAAAACCTAAACCCTAAAACGTAAACCCTAAACATAATTTTTAAAAAAAAATAAAATAAACTTAAAATAAAATAAAACCTAAAAAAAAATAAACCTAATTAAAATAAAAAATAAAACTAAAATAGGTAAAATAAACTAAAGTAAACCAAACATCTGGGTTTGCTTAATTTAAAAATAAAAATTAAAACCCTGACCATAAACCTAAAATTGTAAGACTAACCCTAAATCATACCCTAACTGCACCCTAAACCACAACCTAAACCCACCACAAATCCTAAACCCTAAAACCAACCTCCCTAAACCCTCTTCCTACCCTAAATCCTAAATCCTGACATTACCATGCCTACCCCAAACCTAAACCCTACCCTAAACCCAAAAAAATAAACTTAAACTAAATAAAACCTAAAAATAAAATAAATAAATAAAATTTAAAGAAATAAAATAAAATGTTAAAATAATAAAACATAAACTAAACCTAAAAAATAAAATAATATAAAACTAAACTAAAATAAATTAAATGAAACCTAAAATAATAAAATAAACTTGAAAATAAAAAATAAATAAAATAAAATAATAAAATAAAAATAAAGAAACTTAATTAAATAAAATAAAACTAAATAAAACCTAAACCTAAAAATAAACCTTAAATAAATAAAAAATAAAACTTAAACCATAAACTAAAACCTAACCCTAAAATAAACAAATATACATAAACCAAAATAAAATAAACTAAACTAAAAATATAAACTAAACCTAAACTAAATAAATCTAAACCTTCTTATTTAAAGAACCCTAAACCCTAAAATAACCCTACCCTAAACCTGACCCTAAATCTGCAACTCCTACTACCTTAATCTAAATAATAAATAAATAATAAATAAAACTAACCCTAAACCCTAAGCTAAATTAACTAAACCTAAACCCTAAACCCTAAATCTTCAACCTAAACCTAAAACCAACCTAAACCCTAAACTAAACCTAAAACCTAAACCCTAAACCTTAAACCCTAAATGCTAAAACCTACAACCACAACCCACTAAACCCCAAACCTAAACCAAACCCAATTTGACCTAAAGGATCAAGTTGGCTAAATCAAAACCAAATCCAAATTAATTGAAAACAAAGCCTACAATCATCTTCAATTGGTCACAACCAACCAAACACCCAACCCAAACCAATTTGGCCAATTTGGTCAAATTGGTCAACAACCCACTTGAACAAAATGAATTCAAATGAGACAAAATAAAATCTAAACCAAACTAAACCATTGAACCAAAACATCTCAAATGATCATATGAACTTGACCAAACCTTAGTTTGACCCAATTTGACCAATTGGTCAACTTGACTCAACCAAAACCAATTTGACCTAAATGAGTCAAATTGAGACAAAACCAAATCAACTCCAATTGACTTGGAATTTTGGTTAACCCACTTTTGGCTCATTTCAAATTTGCCCAAATCAAATCCAATGCCAAATGATCATTCTACCCTTGGGTTGAGGGTATCACATGAAACAAATCACTCATGTAAGTGGTCATTTCTATTCCTTGGCCACTTGGTAATCTCCTAATGGTCCACCTAGGCACCTAGGACATTATCCAACTTGACCCAAGGGGTGGTTGGGTTAGCCTTGACCCATGGGAGGTGAAATCACCTCACCCTCCCCATTCGAGCATTTAAAATCGATAGGACACCCATGATTCCTCCTTGGCAGCCACCTCCACACCTTCAACCAACTAAGTCATGCCAACTTACCTCCTCCCTTCCACCCACAATTACCTGAGATGGCCGGATAGCTACTAGAAGCCAAACATGATCCCAGTGCGATCAAGATGAATGGGGGGGGGTTGTATACACCCCTTGTTTCCATTAACACACACAAAATCATTCCTTAGAGCCCTAGCTACCTAAGATGACCCGCTAGAGCCAATCCTTAAGGTCCCAAGCTTGTTCCTCGATCAAAAAACTCCATTCCCATCCATCCCAAAATAGGACACTCCAATTTCTGACCTAACTTTCTCATTTCTCCAACAAACTCAAATTAACTTTGCACGCACCTTTCCTAGGCCTCGTCGAGCAAGAACAAATCCTCTCCCAAGCTTCTCAAGCACTAGAGGTGGGATTTGATCAAAGCTGAGCTCCAAATCATCAGTTCATGGCCTTCCGAGGGAACATCAAGGAATTGATCCAATTACTGCTCAATAGGGCTTCATCTCCACTAGATGAACCTTACTTATTAGCTACCGGTCTTGAGCTCGGTGAGGCTTCCAAAGCGATCCTTAGTGAGTTGGAGATTTTTGAAGAAAACTTGCATCTCATGTGATCTTGACCATTGGATCCCCTCCGATCGATATCTTGAAGGTGTGGGATCTTTTTGGAGTTGATCCGAGTTCGGGTAAGCTCGAATCATGTGAACAATGGTGGACGAGCTCCATACTCCCTCACTCGTGTGATGTTAGGTCACCATCCATTACGCATGATCGAATGGATGATTAGATCGCTAGATCGATCGATTTAATCCTATTAAGTTATGGAATTAATCATATCTGATCTTAGATGGGATGACGGATGAAAGCATTCACCACCGCCACATAGGCACTGAGTTGGATAAGTTTTAAGTAGCCAATCTCGCAGAGCCATGTGGAATTCGTGTCGCATCAGTGCGCCACATGGCGTTAATAGGATTAGGCTTTAAGTAGGATTAATTAATCATTTTTAATGGCTAAAATTTTTGAAAATAATAAAAAATCATAAAGAAATGAAAAATAAAATAAATACTCATTTTAAAGGTATTTTAGAGGAGAATTAATTAAAAATGACCTTAACTAATTTTAAATAGTAATTAATATTTAATTATAAAATTAATTAGCTTAATTACTCTTTAATTACTTGAGAAATTAATACCAAATTTTGTTGGGTTAATTTAGTGGGATGACCTCTACCTCCCATGATTTTCTTGGGATTTATTGCTCACTTAATTAGGAAAATTGACTAATTAAACCTTAACTACTTTTTAAAGTTAATTAATGATTAATTAATCCAATGAATAGTAATAAATTGGTTAATTAAGTTTATTAATCATTGTTCAATAGTAAGTGAACTATGGAATAGGGTTGGGACCCCTTTCCTAAGTTCATTTCACCATTTTTTTGAAATTAATTTAGGTTTAACTAATTAATTAAATCACTTAATCAAATTGAAATCATAATCACATCAGACCTTAATTAATTAACTCATGGGGTAGACTTTTAGGTGTTTAATAATGTAAAGGAGTTTATTGAAATTATGGTTAGTCTACATGTGTGGGAAAACCATAAGAGTAATTAATTAAGTCCTTTAATCTAATTAACTATTAATTATGAGCCAATTGCATTAGGCCCCTTTTATTTCTTAGGATCATTACAAGTTTATTTTCCATGCATATCATGTTGGCTCATAATTATTTAGTTAATTACTTTAAGGTGACTTCGGTAAATGTAATTAATTCATCTAATTAAGGTTCAACTTAACCCATAAAATCAACTTAATTACATATCTTAAATTAAATTAAATCATAATGTGGGAATGTGTTTAAAACAAGTGATGATTTCTCTTCTCCTCTTTAAATCAAATCCAATCCAAAACTTAATTAAAAAAGAAGCTTTGGTTTGCTTTGAATAATCTTATTTGATTTGATTATCCTTAAGAACTAATTTGGTTGAATGGATCACATGCTTATATTTGATTGTCCTCTTTCGAATCATGTTAAATTTGGTATGTCATTTGATTATCCATCTTTTCATAATCAAGTAAAATAAAATTGATTTCCTTTATGTAAGAATGCATGTGATGATTTAATTTAATATATGTGTGGCTATTATCACTATTAAATCCAAATATATTTTTCAAAAGCTTATAAATGAATAATAATATGTCTTATGATGCTAGTTATAAATAAATAAGAAATGCATGTGCTTATAGCTTAAGTGTATGAATGTTGAGTTCTCTTTCCTCTATTCATATGTTGATTTATATAAGATTCAATGGTAATGGGTATAAAGTCTGGACATCCCGGGAACTTAAGGTTTTAGCTAGCCCTTAGGAGGTCATTTGATTACCTCACCTCGCTGGTTTGTTACTTAGATGATGAAATCAAAAAGAAGAAATGTTGAATCTGAATTTGTAATTTGTTAAAAAAAACCAAAAATTGTAAACCCTAAACTAAAACCGGATCCTAAATCCTAAACCCTAAAAGCTACAACCCTAAACCCTAAATCCAAAATGGCAAACACTAAATCCTAAACCTTAAACCCTAAACCCTAAACCCTAAACCCTAAACCCTAAACATAAAACCTAAAACTTAAATCTAAACTAAATAAAACTAATAAATAAAATAAATAAAAAACCTAAACCTAAATAAAATAAAATAAATAAAATAAAATAAAAACCTAAACTAAAACCTAAACCTAAAGCTAAAAATAAAAAAATAAAAAAAGTAAAATAGAATAAAGTTAAATAAAACCTAAATTAAACAAAGAATTAAAATAAACCTAAGAATAAAAAACATAAATAAAATTAAAACTAAACGTAAAATAAAAATAAAATAAACATAAAATAAAATAAAATAAAAACCTAAACCTAAAAAATAAACCAAAAATAAATAAAAAAACAAAACCTAAACTCTAAACTAGAAAAATACCTAAACTTAAAATAAAAATAAAATAAACAAAATAAAATAAACCTAAACCTAAACTAGAATAAACAATAAATAAAACCTAAAAACAAAACCTAAAATAAAAACCTAAACCTAAACCTAAACTAAATAAAATAAAATAAACTAAAAATAAACCTAAACCTAAACTAAAAATTAAAACCTAAAAATAAACATAAAATAAAAACATAAAACCTTCACCTAAAAAAATAAAATAAAACTCTAAACTTAAAACTAAAAATAAAAAAGAAAATCTAAACCTAAAAATAAAAAACATAAAGCTCAACTAAAAAATAAACCTAAATCTAAGCCTAAACTTAAAAAAATAAACTAAAATAAAACCTAAGCTAAAATAAATAAATCTAAAATAAATAAATAAATAAATAAAAAATAAAGATAAACATAAATAAAATAAAATAAAATAAAATAAAATAAATAAAAATAAACTAAATATCTAAATAAACTTAAACAAAGCTTAATTTAAATAAAATGAACATTAAATACAAATCCTACTAAACCCTAAATACTAAACCCAAAACCAAAACCTAAACACAAAAAACTCTAAACCCTAAACCCAATCATAAACCATAAAAAAAGCATAAAGAAAACCCTAAACCCTAAACCTAAATCCTAAACTAACAAACCCTAAGGCCTTACCTAAACCCTAAACTTAAACCCCAAACCATAAACCTGCTAAAGTAAATAAATGGATTAATAAATAAACCAAACAAAACCTAATAAACTAACATAAACCTAAACCCAGATGGTAGAACATTGATGGTAGAAACATCAGTTAATAGCTGGGTCTAGATCCTCATAAATATATATCGTTTACTTATTAAAACTCCAACCCCACTGACCCTAAATCCTAACCCTGAGCCATCCCTCCACACCACTACCTAAACTGTCTCTACTGGGACCATGGGCTACCACTGAGCCCTAAAACTAAACCTAACCTAGATCATGACTTTAGGCCCTGACCACTCCCCACCACCCTCTACCACTAAACTCAAAATCTGAGCCCTACTGACCCCATAACTGAATAAAGCCACAAGCTAACCTAAGTCATTACTATCATAACCCTCTACCACTTATAAATACCCTGAAACCCACCCTGATCTCCACCACTCCCTTACACTCCTATCATCCCTAAATCCTAAACTAAACCTGGGCCACACCCAACCTAAACTCCTACTTACTAAATAAACTTAAATTTAAATAAATTAAAAAATAAACCTAAATAAAATAAATAAAATAAAAACTAAACCTAAACCTAAATATAAAATAAAATAAACTAAAATAAAATAAATAAAATTTAAACTAAAAAATAAAATAAACCTAAGAATAAAAAAAACCTAAATAAAATAAAACTAAAAAATAAATAAAATAAACCCAAATAAAATAAAATAAAACTAAATAAAACCTAAACTAAATAAATATAAAATAAAACCTAAACCAAAATAAAAATAAAATGAAGAAAATAAAATAAACCTCAACCTAAACTAAAATAAACTAAATAAAATAAATAAAACCAAACCTAAACCTAAAATTAAATATATAATAAACTAAAAATAAACCTAAACCTAAAATAAAAACTAAAACCTAAAAAATAAAATAAAAACAAACCTAAACTTAAAATTAAAATAAAACCTAAACCTAAAAAATAAAATAAGAATAAAACTCAACTAAAATAAATAAACTAAACCTTTTTTTTGTTTTATTTTTAATTTTTTGATTTAAATTTATTATTAGACCTAAACCTAAAAATAAAATAAAACACCTAAACTAAAATAAATAAAACCAAAAATAAAAAAATAAAATAAACTAAAATAAAAGTATATAATAAAATAAACTAAATAAATAAATCAACTTAAACTTATGGGTTTGGTTAATTTAAAAAAAACCATAAACCCAAACCTAAACCAAACCTATAATCCTTGGCCCTAAACTAAAACTAAACACCAAAATAAACCTAACCCAACTATACCCTAAAATAAATTCTAAACCACTAAACCCAAACCAAAACCTAAACCTAAAGTAACTAAATAAATTTAAAAAAACCTAAACCCTAAAACTTAATAAACATAAACCTAAACTTAAACCCTAAGAATGGGTAGAACCTTGACGGCATGAACATCTTCATCATAAAATAATTAAACTAAACTAAAACTGAAGCCTAAACCAAAATAAAACCTAAACCTAAAAATAAATAATAAAAAATAAAACTAAACCTAAACCTAAAAATAAAAAATAAACTAAAATAAAAATAAAAAATAAAAAATTAAACCTAAAAATAAAAAATAAACCTAAACTAAAACTAAAATAAAAAAATAAAACTAAACCTAAAAATAAATAAAATAAAACTAAACTAAAATAAACATAAACCAAAACCTAAACCTAAAGATAAACTAAAATAAAATAAACCAATAAAATAACATAAAATAATTAAATAAACTAAATTCAAATAAAATAAACCTAAATAAATATAAAATAAAATAAAGAAACCAAAATATTTGCTTAATTAAAAAAAAGAACCTAAACCCTAATTATCCTAAATAAAAACTAAACCTAAAGATCTAAGCTAAACTAAAACCTAAAAACTAAGTGACCTAAAACCCCAAACTAAAAAAAACTAAAATTTCTAACCCTAATCCCTAAACATAACTAAACCTAATAAACTAAACCATAAACTAAAAACCAAACCCTAAACTAAAAAAAAAAAAATAAACTAATAAAACTTAAAGAAATAAAAAATAAAACTTAAACTAACTAAAAAAAAAAACTAAACTATAAAATAAATAAATAAAATAAATAAACAAACCTAAACTAAAATAAACTAAACAAAATATGAAATCTAAATATAAACCTAAAATAAATTAAACCTAAAGCTAAACCTAAACTAAATAAATTAAAATAAATAAAAATAAACCTAAACTTAAACTAAAAAATAATACCTAAAAATAAGCATAAAATAAAAACCTAAAACCTAAACCTAAAAAATAATAAAACCTAAACCTTAACCTAAAAATAAAAAATAAAACCTAAACCTAAAAATAAAATAAAAATAGAACTCAATTAAAAAATAAACTAAAATAAAATATCTAAACTAAAATAAATAAACAAAACTAAATAAAAAAATAAACCTAAATAAAAATAAAAAATAAAATAAGCTAAAATAAATCAAAAATAAAATAAATATGTTAAATAATTCTAAACCTTCTCGTTTACTTAATTTAAAAATAAAACCTTCAACTCTAAATCCACAAAACCTAAACCTTAAATATAAAACTAAAATAGAAAACCTTCTATCCTCTCTCTCTCTCTGGCGATTTCATGTTCCTTTCATTTTTTTTTTTGTGGTTTTCTCACCTTCCCGATCATATTTTATGGTTTATTGCTCGGTTTGGGCTTATGTGATTTTACTTGATCTTACAATGGCGAAGGTGCTTTCCTGCAGCAAACTCACAGTGGCGTTGGCTAGCCTTCGATCTACAAGGTAATTTGGATCGACTTCATCCGTTCTTGCTTCTTGTTAAGTCCTTCAAGGATGCATTATCTAGTAAGAACACTTGCTCTAATGCTTGGTTAACTTAATCAACTTCCTTGTGGAATCTGTAATGTGCCGATCTTGATGTGGAAAAATTGGCAAAGCCCTTTGAATTTTCATTAGTTGGAAAATTTTCCTTACGTCGACTCTTGACAATATCCAATCCTTCTTTCATAGCCTAAAACTTTAGGAGTTTTCTTATCAGTTGATCGATCTAGGCATATCCTTATTATCGAATGATTTAGACTACTCAAGAGTCTTTGCTCGTCGCTCACTTTTACAATTGTCAAATGAGGCTCTTGAAATGGTCACCTCTTTTGATGTCAAAGAGGAATCCCTATTGTTCCTTTATGGCTATCCTTTCTAAACATGAGGATACATTATGTTACCCATCAAGTCTATTTGCGGTTGGGGCTCTCTTTAGTAGGCCCCTTCAAATTGATCAACCACTTCTGAGATCTCATCATCAATTGCCGTATCTTGGTTGAGATTGATATTACCAAAAGTACCTAAAGTTTGGATCGGTTCAAAAAAATTTGGGTATAATCAGAAAGTGATATTTGAAAATTTCCTTGATTTTGCACATTTGTAAGATCCATGGTCATGATCACTCTCGAATGCTTTGTGTTACACCCTAATCTTAAAAGAATAAATTGTGGATCCTAATCCCACTCTAAACTGAAAACCAATAAGTTCTTGTATGTTAAAGCTACTCATGGAACTCACCCTCCTACCCTACTCCTTCTTATCTCTGATTTCTATTGGAGAACAATCGAGCGTAAAAATAATGATATTGAGGTTTGTGAGGAAACTAATGATAACTTAATTAACATTACTCCTACTTGTACTAATTTGGCATCACAAGATAATCCCTTAACTCATATGAATCATAATGGTGATTTGAATGGGAATCTCAAGTTGGATCAAAATCTCAAAACTAATTACGAATTGTTCAAAAATGTTGATACTTTGGTGACGGACCAAAATCTGAATAATCATCATGGAAATGAGAATGAAATTTATGCTATTAATGGTGTCACAACCTCTCCTTCTATTACCCTGAGTGATATCCATGCTAATCCAATTTCTCAACTTTGATCAAGAAGGAGAAATCACCATTAGGAATGCTTGTGATCAGCCTATTAAATATCACCAACCACTCCCTTTCTGATGGAGATACATTGGACACAGATAGGCCTTTTCAAATAGTTATTAAAAAAAATCCCTTAAAGCTAGAATGTTCACTAATAGCTCCACTAGAACCACTCGATCTTCTCTAACTTCCCATAAATAATTGCTTCATGCTCTCTTTTTCTTCTCCTTTAATTTTTCCATTATCTCTTTTCTTTTCTTTCCACCTTATTATGATCAATTTTCTTATTTGGAATGCTCGGGGTATTGGGACTCTCACTTAATCATGTTAGGAGCCTTTTATCGCACTCATAACATAACCTTACTTGTTGTTATTGAGCCATTCATTCACTCTTCCAAGATCACCCATGTTGCTAGAATGCTTGGCTTTCAAAATTTCTTTTATAATATTAGTAATAAAATTTGGTGTTTTTGGAATAATTTAATCAACATTTCTATCCTTGATGATCTCGAATAATTGGTTAATGTTCAAATCTCATTGGGTGAATTTTCTGCTATTGGTTCCTTTATCTATGCTTCTTGTAATAGAGATGGTAGGAACATCCTTTGGGATCACTTAAGAACCTTCGCCTCCTCGGTTAACAAACCCTGGTTGGTTGGGGTGATTTCAACACTATTATCGGTTCTCGAAAGGAGGGAGGCTGCTCTCTAACATCCATTCCATGGAAGATTTCTAATATGATCCTCGATTGCAACGATTGATAGTTTTCTAGCTCATAGGTGGCATAACTCTAGACTTTGGCAGTGGATTGATAGGACCCTCTTTAATTCCCTTTGGATCAATCAATGGCCCCTCACTTCTTTTGAGCATTTGAGCGAACTTTGTCGACCATGCTCCTGATCTCTATCAAAACTTCTTCCGTCTTTCCTCTCCTACTCCTTTTAAATTCCAAAATATGTGGACCCAACATCGTGATTTCATTAATGTTGTTTCCATTAATTGGATGGCCCCTATTCACCAGGACAATTCCGTTAAAGGCATGATTCGACTTTGGCTTAAGCTCAAAAGACTTAAACAAAACCTAAATTGGTGGAACAAGCATCATTTTAAAAATCTTTTTACCAATCTCAAAATTACGGAACAATTAGTTTGCTCCCTTGAAGATGTTGTCTTAACCGATCCTAATAAGCTTGATGAGTTGAACACTGCTAAAGATAACTTAATAAATTATCAGAATATGGAGGAAACCTACTGGCGTCAAAAGGCCGCTAGCAAACATATTGCTGATGGTGACAGAAATACAAGGTATTTCCATGCTCTTTTCAAAAAAAAGCCTTAAACTCTATTCAAAAAATCAAAAATATTAACTTTGGATCAGCGATAATAATGAAATTAAAGATTCTATCATACAACATTTTCAAAATTTATTAAACATCAACCCTTGAAGCCCTCTCCAACACACACGATCCCTCATTACTAATGATGAAAATCATTTACTCACTTTTGCTCCTATGAAAGTTGAGATTAATAGTACTCTCAATAGCATGAACACGACTCTATTGCGTACGATGGCTCATTTCTTTCAACATTGTTGGCCTTTTATTAAGTCGACCTTGTTGATCTTGTTGTTGACTTCTTTGATGGCGTCTTTACCTAGATAATTTTTTAGCACTTCAATTGTCCTCATTCCCAAAACTAATAATCCTGATTCTTGGGGATATTTTAGACTATCGACCTTTACACCTTCTTTCAAAACTCATTGCTAAATTAATTAATAATAGGATAAGTCTGCTCCCTAAAATTATTTCTAACCAAAGCTTCATTAAAAATAGAGCTATATCGACAATATCCTTCTTGCCCAAGATGGTTCATGACATTGATGTTCCTACTAGAGGTGGCAACATCCTCCTCAAAGCGGACATCTCTAAAGCTTTTGATAACCTCTGGGATTTTTCTTTCAAATCTTACATTTGTTTGGGTTTTCGATAATTTCATCGCCTCATCAAAAGCGTATTACTAATGTTTGGTTCTCTATTATTATGAATGGTGAGTCCCTAGATTTCTTTACTTCAAGACATGCTTGAGACAAGGAGACCCCCTTTCACCCTCTCTTTTTATTATTGCTATTGAATATCTTTTGAGGAGCCTGAATGATCTTTTCAATAAAAATCCTACCATGTTATTTAAAACTCCTGATGGTCTCCCTGTTTCTCATCTCAGTTTTGCTGATGATTTTATAATCTTTTGCAATGCCTCTATTCAGCACATTAAAACTATTAAGAACCTTTTAAATGAATTTGGCAAAGAAAGTGGTCTCTTTCTCAATTAAGGAAAATGTTATTTCATTCCTTCCTTAAAATCCCTACCAATAGGCTCACAAATCTGAATTACTAATTTTCTACATCAACTTCCTAATTATCTGGCTCTTTTTTAAAGGTCGAAAAGATCTCATCTTTTTGATGATCTTATCCAAAAAATCTCTAATAAAATTTCTATTTGGGAATTTCATTTACTCTCTTTCGGTGGTAGGCTCACCTTGATTAAGAGCACTCTTAATTCCATGCCTTTATATCTCATCCAAACCATTGTGCCGACCATTTCTATCATTAATAGAATTGAGCGTCTCCTTAACAAATTTTTTGGGGCTCTAATAACTCCTCTAAAAGAATGCACTAGACCTCTTGGTTTAAAAGTTGTGGCACTCTCACTGAAGGTGGTCTTGGATGTAAGCCAATCAAAGAAGCTATCACTGCCTTTTCCTATAAACTCTGGTGGAATTTTAGGAGTAACAATAGTCTTTGGGCTAATTTCATGACTGCTAAATATTGTCAAGGTAAGCACCCCCTCATTTGTCCTTATAAAGCAAAAGACTCTCCTGTTTGGAAAAGACTTTGTTCCGTCAAATGGGATGCATAATCCTTAATTTTTTGGGGGATTAACTTTGGCTCCTCCTTCTTTTGGCAAGATAATTAGAGTGGATGTGGGTCCATTGACGACTTACTCTCTACCAATACCACTACCGCTATTAAAGTGAAATATTTCTAGCAAAATAATATGTGGAACAATAATAAGCTTACTAATTATATTCCTTCTTTTCTCTTGAACAAACTTACTACTATTCCTATCATTCCTACCAATCAAGATCATATCCTTTTTAAGCTCTCATAGAATGGTGATTTCAACTTTAAAATGTTTATTCACATTAAAGAAACTCATGATTCTTCAATGTGTTTCTCAAACTTTGGAATAACACTATCCCTACTTCTTATTCTATTCTTGCATATTTTGAAAAACTTCATCCTGTTGACTCCTTGTTGTGGGGTAAAGGTTTTCAATTACCTTCAAAATGTTAATCTTGCTTTCACATTGAGAATGTGAATCATGTCTTTGTTAATGGCCATTGCTTCTAAACTTTGGATTTGGTATGATGATCTCTTTAACATTGTCATTTTCAATGGCTCCTAACTTTATATCAACTTCTTGAAGTTTATTTTGACAACACTATTAAAGGTCACATTAAAGTCATAGCTTCTATCACTCTTATTTGGTTCATATGGTTGGACGAAATGATGCAAAATAAGATCCCATGAACCACATGAGGATAATTGCTAGAATTAAAAACAAAATTCATGACTTGTTTAATGCCAATCTCATTCACTACAAACAATTCAAAGCTTGTAAATTTGTGGCCAATAAGCTGGGTCTTAACTTATCGAATCAACCCTACTGTAGAAATGGCAAGATTGTTTATTGGGTAAAGCCTCATTATCATACTATTAAAATTAACTGGCTCTCATCTCTCATAAAGGTTCAGTTGTGGTGGCATTTTAAATCTTAATGGTAAAGTCCTATGTGCTTTTGCTTACCCCTTAATTCTTGCTTTGTTCCTTTTTCTTTGGCTTATGGTAGTACAAAGCTCTTGAGATTTGCCTTCAAAATGGTTGGCTCAATATTTGGATTGAGGTGGATGCCCTTCTGATTGATCTTTTGACTTCCACCAAAATGAGCAACGCTGAATTATACTACCTTCTCAAGCAAACTAGAGCTCTTCTTACCCAATTTAATTTTAACATCACTCATGTATGGCGTGAGGGTAATGCATGTACTGATTACCTTGCCAATCTGGGAGCTAGATTGGATGGTATAATCTTCTTTGATCAACTCACCCTACCCAAACATTTGTGGCTTGGTTAATTTGGACAATCGGGCTCCCTTATCTCAAATTAATCTAACCTATGGGATTGATCAGGTTCAATATCTTTAACCGAATGCCCATTTTATATTGGTGTTGTTGTTCTCTTGGTTTTGCTCACCTAGATACTACTTGCTATTTTGATTTCGTGACATGTCTTTGTTGGTTTAATTGCATTTCCTTTAATTGGGGGCTTCTACTTTTGTTACTGCGATAAAGTGTTGTTGTACCTCTCAATTTCTTGATGCATCATCCTAATACTCCACTTGGTCAATTGAGTTGTAACATCTGTTGGTTTACTACCCCAATCTTGATTGGGGTCTTACTATCAATACTGCCTCCATTGTTAATGATAAGGGGTTTACTCATTGCTGGAGGGAGATATACTTAATGCTCTATTTGTTGATGCTATTTTTTTGATCAAGGACATATTTCTTTCCTTTTTTGGAATTATAATCAGGATCCTTGCATCAATGCTTAAGATATCCCTCTGTTCAACTTTACAGTGATCTAACTTATCGATATTCTTCTCCTTATTATGGATTGGAATTACCTCAATTTCCAATTTTAGTGATCTTGTGGGATTAGGCTGGCATTAAATTTTGTGTCTTCTTTGGTTATCAAAGATGAAGCACTTGGAACCACTTAGTAACCTATGTTGTATCAATGTTACTTCCTAGTGTTTCTTATGTAGGATGCAATATTTATTCTGATGTTTTAATGTTTGGTTGTTGGATTTTTGGGCCTTTTATCATGCAGGCTGCTCTTAGGGTTGGTTTGCTGATGGTAATTGCTAATCCCTCTTCCCATCCTGTATGGGCAGAATCAACACTTCCTTTGTTGTAATTAATATCTATTTGTAGGCTAACCTTGTGGTTTTTGGTTGTTTGTTGCCTATTTTTATCTTGACTAACTTTTCTACTTGCTTGAGGCTCGATCACCTAATATGTTGTCTTCTCCCTTTAGCTCTGTTAAAATTGTACTGCTGTGATTACCAAGCGCATAATTGGATTTTAGCTTATGCTTATGGGGTTTTGGATTGTCTTGATCAGTTGGACCTTTTTGAGGTTATTGAATGGTTGCTGGCTTTTGCTTTGTTGCTTATCTCTTTTATTAGCTTTTGGGCTACTGCTGATCATCTCATTTCAGCTAGCTTTGGCTTGATCCTTTCCCTATCCTTCTGGGACTTTACTTTTGTTTTGTATATTTGCATTGGGGTTTTTTTTGGCCAATTTGCTATTAATTATCATCTTGGTTGTTGGCGATTGATCTGTATCCAAGTTGAGCTATTTGGGTCCTTCTTGTCCAGTGGTGTTTGGAGTTACTTTCGATTGTTTTGGGTAACTTCTTCTTCCAACTCGCCAGAGTTGTCTCAATTCTTATTTATCCTTATCTCCTGCAGTTTGGACTTTCTTAATGGTTTTCAGTTTGATTTCTATCAGGGTTTTTTTGTTGGTTCTTTTTGGGTTTTTTCTAAGGCATTATCTATTTGTGTTAGGTGGTTCTTTGGCCAACTTGATGTTCTTTATTATCTTGTTTGTTGGCTTCTCTGGATCTTTGATTCCTTTGTTTAGCTAGCTGCTTATGGGGTTGTCTTTCTTGTTCAGCAGGGTGCTATTGTTTTGCTGATTGCTTTGGCTAATTTATTTTCCCCTTTCTTCCAGGAATGTGTTTTCTTGTTTATTCTTATCTCCTTACAGAATCGGGTTTTCTTCATGGCTTCTCAGTTTGCCTACCTCGTGGTTGTTTTAGTCATCCTATTTTACCATTTCTGAAGGGATTTTCTATTGGGCTTGCATGCATCACTTTCACGATTTTCTCTTTCCTTGGCTGCCTTTTCCTCTTATTTGGAAAGCATCTTCCATTTTGATGGGTTGGTTTACAACTTTGTTCTATTCTATCTTGTAGTTGGTTTATGGATCATTGAATCTTATGTTCAAATTCTCCTTCTATTGTGGTTGTCTATCCTATTTTTCCGATTTTGATGTTATTTTGCTTAAATTTGGTGGGGTAATAATTGCATTATTTTTTCGATGGTTTTTAAATTTTTGGGTCCTTTATCAGATGTCTTTATGGTTCTCGGTTGTTTTCTTATCTCTCGTTATGGGCTTTTGGTTTTGTCTATCATATTCCTTTACCTTCTTCTTATCTTATTGTCCTCCCATTTCTGGTCATTTATTTGGGGTATGCTATTTCCCTTATCCAGTTGGTTGTTTTGTGGTTATTGGTTATTTCGCAATTTGCTTATTGGTTTTGGTTTTTGTCGTTGCATTTGACTATTTGACTTCATATGCTACTATTTTTTACCTCTAGCTTATGCTATATTTATGCAGATCATTATGATTATACTTTTGCCTCTCTTGATTTTAATCTTTGCATTATTTAATCTCATTGGGTGGATTCATGGCCACCTTGTTGGCTATTACTCTCAGGATTGTTGGCTGAACTGGATTAATGAGTTTGATCATAAGGAAACTATTTCTGTGGTGTTATCTCTGACATCTCTTATTGGATTTGTTTGTGGTGGGAGCCCTTTACCTATTTCTTTCATCTCTTGCATTCTCCATTTCTGTGGTAATTTGGGCTTGGGGAATGTCATTTCCTTTATATTGCTGTTCAATTTTCAAATAAGGAGGTTGTTAAGAGTGCATTACTTACATTCTTTGCTTATCTTTTGATGGGGAATAACCGAAGCTTATGACTGCTTACCAAGAATGTATATTTATTAATGTCCTACAGTGATTGGAATGGGGTTAATTCCATGCTCTTGTCTTGCTGGCCGGTTTGTAGTAGATTTCAAAATTTGTCGCTTATTATCCTTTAGATCTGATTTATGGATGACTGACATTGATGGTTCTCTTTCATTTGAGTTGGGATTATCATGCCATGGAGCCTAATATGATGACATATATTTGGCATGGGATCCCCTTACCCACTTTGCTCTTTCGCTCTTTCCACTGTATATTTTTGCCTATTCTGCGTGTATTTTGGCTCAAAAGATCTTCATCAAATGGTCGCTATACATGTTTGTTGGCTATGATGGTCGGATGATTTCACCCATTTTGGTTTGGTAGTAGCTCTTGTGATGTAACCCTTCTCAAGTTTGGATGCTCATATTTGCATCTCCCCAACTTGGTGACCGACAGCCTCCTATCACACTTCTTATTATTACCATTTCAGATTTTGTCGCTTTCACTTATCATTTTCTCTCATTACTTTAACGCTTCTAGCTTCTTTTTTCTAATCTTGTGGTGTTTTTTCTCTTTTCTCTGTGTTGCTCCATAGTGTCATGCATTCTCACTTCCTGAACATTGGCCCTCATCCTTCATTTGCTTACTTTTGTTAATCACTTTGTATATTTTGCTTGTTTTTACTCTTTTCTTTTCTTTGATGTACTTAGATAGGATTTACTCTAGGATGATTGTAGCTCTTGAAGTTCTGAGTTTATCCCCTTTAAGGACCTTGTAACCCCTTTTTTGTGGCAATAAAATTCCCTCTATACGGGGTTTCCCAAAAAAAAAAAAACCCTAAACCCTAAACACTAAACCCTACACCTAAAAAACCTAAACCCTAAACCCTATACCTTGAAAGCATAAACCCTAAAATCCTAAACACTAAACCCTAAACTCTAAACCCTAAATCTAAACCCTAAACCTAAACCTAAGTTAACTAAATAAATTAAAATAATAAACTTAAACCATAAAACCTAACAAACCTAAACCTAAACCTAAACCTAAATAATAAGAATGGGCTAACCTTGAACATCACCATCAACAAGTCTAGATCCGGTGGTGGAGTCTAGGCCTATCAAATGGAGCTAGAGGTGTTGGTGGATATGGAGGTGGTAAAAAATGGAGGCATAAACTAAACTGGTGGAGGAGAGAGTGGGATATGATGGTGGACCTAAAATAATAATGGAAAATGGAGAAATTGAAGAATGACCAATCCAAAATCTTAAACTATGCCTTTATAGTTGAGATGGTTCTATTATCTAGGGTTTTAATTTGCTCTATGCTCATTTTATCTAAATAACTTATGTCTTAGAAAACTTGAGTGTTACTTGTTAAAACCCAAAAAACTCTAAACCTCTAAATCTTAACCCTAAACTAAAACCTAAACCCTAAGCCTAAATGCTAAACCCTAAAAACCATAAACCTTAAATCTTAAATCGTAAACCATAAACCCTAAAAAACTTTAAATCCTAAACCCTAAACCCTAAAACCCTAAACCCTAAATCCTAAACCCTAAACTCGAAAACCTAAACCCTAAACCCTAAACCCTAAACCCTAAGCACTCAACTCTAAACCACAAACCATAAACCCTAAAGTAAACATAAACCCTAAACCCTAAAAAGCTAAATGCCTACACCTAAACTAAGTAAAACCTAAAAATAAAATAAATAAAAAACTGAAACTGAAATAAAATAAAAAATAAAAAAAATAAAATCAAAATATAAACTAAAACCTAAACCTTAACCTAAACCTAAACCTAAACCTAAACCCAAAACTAAAAAGAAAATAAAATAAAAATAAAAACTAAACTAAACTAAAATAAATAAAAACTAAACTAAAAAATTAAAATCTAAATAAAATAAAAATCTAAACCTGAAATAAAAATAAATAAAACTAAAATAAAAAAATAAAAATTAAATAAAAACCTAAACCTAAAAAATAAGCCAAAAAATAAAACTTAAACCCTAAACTAAAAAAAAGTTAAACCTAAAATAAAAATGAAATAAACCTAAACTTAAACTAAAATAAACTAAACTAAAATAAATAAAATCTTAACCTAAACCTAAAATAAAGTAAACCTAAACCTAAACCTAAACTAAATAAATTAAAATAAACTAAAAATAAACCTAAACCTAAAATAAAAAAATAAAACCTAAAAATAAGCCAAAAATAAAAACCTAAAACTTAAGTGTAAAAAAATAAAATAAAAACCTAAACCTAAACCTAAAGCTAAAGCTAAAAATAAAAATAAAACCTAAACCTAAACCTAAACCAAAACCTAAGAAAAACTAAAATAAAACTAAAATAAATTAACCTAAAATAAATAAACTAAACTAAATAAAAATAAAAATAAGCCTAAATAAAGATAAAAATAATATAAACTAAAATAAATAATAAATAAACTAAATAAACAAAACTTACTAGTATAATTAATTTTAAAAAAACTAAAAAACTAAAAAAAAAACCCTAACCCTACCTTAAACCCTAAAACTAACCCTAAACCCTAAACCATAAAACCCTATACCCTAAACCCTAAACCCTAAACCCTAAACCTAAACATTAACCCCTAAAACTCTAAACCCTAAACCCTAAACCTTAAACCCTAAAAACCTAAACCTAAACTAAATATAACCTAAAAGTAAAATAAATAAAAAAACCTAAACCTAAATAAAATAAAAAAATAAAATAAAATAAAAACCTAAACCTAAAACTAAACCTATAAATAAAATAAAATAAAAAATAAAAAATTAAACTAAAATAAAATAAATTAAATGAAAACATACACTAAACTAAAAAAAGAAAATAAACCTAAAAAACCTAAGTAAAATAAAACTAAACTTAAAATAAAAATAAAATAAACCTAAAATAAAATAAAATAAAAACTAAATAAAAACCAAAACCTAAAAAATAAACCTACAAATAAAACTTAAAAATAAATAAATAATAAATCCTAAACCCTAAACAAAAAAAACTAAACCTAATATAAACAAAATAAAATAAACCAAAACCTAAACTAAAATAAACTAGACTAAAATAAATAAACCTAAACCTAAAGCTAAAATAAACTAAACCAAACCCTAAACTAAATAAATAAATTAAACTAAAATAAAAACCAAAACCTAAACTAAAATATATAAAACCAAAAAATAAACCTAAAATGAAAACCTAAAACCAAAACCTAAAAAAATAAAATAAAAACTAAAACCTAAACCTAAAAATAAAAAATTAAACATATTCCTAAAAAAATAAAATAAAAATAAAACTAAACTAAAAAATAATCATAAACCTAAACCTAAACTTAAAAAATAAACTAAAATAAAAAACCTAAACTAAAATAAATAATTTTAAAATAAATAAACTAAACTAAATAAAAATAAAAAATCTACCGAAATAAAAATAAAAAAATAAAATAACCAAATATAAATAAAAAATCAACTAAATAAATGAAATAAACTTAAACCTACCCGCTTTACTTAATTTAAAAAAAAACCCTAAACCCTAAATTAAACCCTAAACCCAAAAAACCCTAAACTAACCCTAAACCCTAAACCATAAACATACACCCTAAACCTAATCCTAAACCTAAACCTAAAACTTAAACCCTAAACCCTAAAACCCTAAACCCTAAAACCTAAACCCTAAACCTAAACCCAAAACCCTAATCCCTAAACCTAAACACTAAAACCTAAACCCTAAACCCTAATCTAATCCTAAACAAACCTAAACCATAAAACCCAAAATTAACCCTAAACTAACTCTAAACCTAAGAATGGGTAGAACCTTGATAAACATCATAAACTCCTAGATCTAAATAAATGCAATTATCGTGGTGGTGGTAGGGAGAGTATAGAGGTAGTAGTGGTGGTTATGGAGGTGAGGAGATGGAGGTTAATGGTGGATGGAGGGAGAGATGATATGATGGTGGATCTATTTGAAGAGGTTCTAAAACAAAATTGAAAATGACCGATCCAACTATGGAATTATGTCTTTACAATACTAATGATTCTACTTATCCAAGGTTTTGATTTGCTCTATATGTGCACATTTTTATCTATGTCATCGCCAGGTCTTAAAAACTTGGTGCTACTTGGTTGATGAAATTGAAAAGAAGAAATGTTGAATCTAAATTTATTCTCTATTAAAAAAAATTTTAAACCATAAACCCTAAACTAAAACTTAAACCTAACACCTAAAACCTAAACACTAAACCCTAAACCTTAAACCCTAAACCCCAAACTCAAAACCCTAAACCCTAAACCCTAAACTAAGCCTACACCCTAAAGGCCAAAAAGCTAAATCTAAACTAAATAAACCTAAAATAAAATAAAATAAAAATAAACTAAAATTTAAACCTAAACCTAAACCTAAAATAGAAATAAATAGAAAATAAAACTAAACCAAAATAAAATAAATAAAACTTAAACTAAACAAAAAAAATAAAAAACTTTAATAAAATAAAAACTAAAGCTAAAATAAAATATAATAAACCTAAAATATAATATTATAAAAACTAAATAAATACCTAAAGCTAAAAAAGAAACCTAAAAATAAATAAAATAAAACCTAAACCTAAAGTAAACAACCTAACATAAAAGAAAAAATAAAATAAAAAATAAATAAACCTAAACCTAAACTAAAAAAATAAACTAAACTAAAATAAATAAAATAAAAAAACCTAAATCTAAAAAAAAAACTAAACTAAACCTAAACCTAAACTAATAAAATAAAATAAACAAAAAATAAACCTAAACCTAAACTAAAAAAATAAACCTAAAAGTAAACCTAAACCTAAACCTAAAAATAAAAATAAACCTAAACCAAAAAATAAAATAAAAAATAAAACTAACAAAAAATAAATCTAAACCTAAAAAACAAACTAAAATAAAAGACCTAAACTAAAATAAATAAACTAAACTAAATAAAAATATAAAATATACCTAAATAAAATAAAAAATAAAATAAGCTCAAAGAAATAAAAAATAAACTAAATATATTAAATAGACCTAAACCTACTGGTTTACTTAATTTAAAAAAAACTCTAAACGCTAAATCCTAAAACCTAAACCTTAAACCCTAAACCTTCAAACTAACCCTAAACCCTAAAACATAAAACTACAACCCTAAACCCTAAACGCTAAATCCCTAAATCCTAAACCCTAAACCATAAACCCTAAATCTTAAACCTTAAAACCCTAAATCCTAAACCATAAACCATAAACCCTATAAACCTAAACCCTAAATCCTAAACCCTAAAACCTACAACCCTTAACCTTAAACCCAAACCCTTAAACTAACCCTAAACCCTAAACTAACCCTAAACTAAACCAAAACTCTAAGAATGGGTAGAACCTTGATGGCAGGAACATCACCATTAACTAAAGCTAGATAACCAAAGTGGAGAGGCCTATTATCATGGTGGGGATCTAGAGGCCGTGGATATGAAGGTGGTGGTGGAGATGGGAGGAGATGAAGGTTATATGTGGTGGTGGTGGAGGAAGAGATCGAGGATATGATGAGGATCCCACTGAGAGTGGGGTGGTTCGATGGGAACTGAGAAATCAAGAATGACTGATCATCTTGTTACTCATGGAACTGTTTTTAGAGACAGTATATCCAAGGTTTTTGATTTTCTCTATGGGTGTTCATTTTTTATCTTTATCATTGCTGGTGTCTTAAAAAACTTGGGGTGCTACTTGGTTGATGAAATCAAAAAGAAGAAATGTTAAATCTAAATTTTTTCTCTATTAAAAAAAACCTTAAACCATAAACCTAAACCCTAAACTCTAAACCCTAAACCCTAAACCCTAAACCCTAGAAACACTAAACCATAAACCCTAAACACTAAACCTTAAACCCTAAACCCTAAACCCTAAACCCTAAACCCTAAACCTAAACCCTAAACCCTAAACCCTAAACCATAAACCCTAAACCCTAAACCCTAAACCCTAAAACCATAAACCTAAACCCTAAACTTTAAATCCTAAACCCCAAACACTAAACCCTAAACCCTAAACCAAACTAACTAAACCTAAACCTAAACTAAAACCTAAACCCCAACCCTAAACCCTAAACCTGAATAAATATGTCAGAGTAGATCTAAAGAATGGCCTAATCCTAACATAGTTATGGTAGCTAAAGAAAATGTCTTCAAGAGACTTTCCCTTGACTATTAGAGATTTGAATACCCTAAACCCTAACCCTAAATCATATTATAGTATAATGTAGCATCATATATTTGAGCATGTAGTGTTGTGTTTTTGGATGTTATAGAATATCTAGAAATGTTTTAGTATATTATGCTATTTGCACTATAGTCTATTAATATAAATCATAAAAATATTGATTTAATAAATCGATGAAATTTGTTAAATTTGAAGTGGGAATTAGGTAGTAAAAGGTGTGCCACGCCACTTGTAGTCTAAAAAAGTAAGATTTTATGTTCAAAATAAATATTATATGTTGTAGCATATATAGCATCATATATCATAATATATTGTTCTTTGCCTTTTAAATTCTTTTAGTATTTTACAATCATGCAGTTGAGCCTACACTATCATTATTTATAAAAAAGTTGATTTAGACTTTAAAATGGTGGAATTCGGCCAAATTCATAATAGGTAGAGCATGGCATCATAATATATTATTTCAATTTAAAATATGTAAGTGATATGACTAAAATATATAGTTTTTTATTATTTATACTAATTTTATGATTTTTTATTTTAAGCAATCCATTGTGATGTGATTTGCAATATAATATAATATGTTATAGTGTATTATAATATAGGATGCCATAACATAGTGTAGCATCATGCATTATAGCATACTTATGTATTACTACTTGTTATTTAGCATATTTTAGTTTGTTATAGTATGATGTAGTAGTTTGTATAGTATAATTCATAAAAATATTAATTTATAGTGAGATGATGGATTTGGCCAAATTTAAGGTAAGCTTTAGGAACTTCATTGGGGTGGGTCATTTAATCAAAAGAATGTAATTTTGCATCCAAAATAAATGTTAACTTTTCAACCAAATTTTATAAATTTTTTTTTAAAGTGTTCATTTTTGTAACAAGATAATATATATTATATGAATTATTATATAATGTACATTATAATAGTACACACATACATATACAAATAATAATATATATATATATATATATATATATATATATATATATATATATATATATATATATATATATATATATATATATGAATGTGGTGGTGTGTTACTAAATGTTATCGTAAATTTTAGTATGCTTTAATTTTGTTATAATACAATGGGTAAAAACTCATAAAAATGTTAATTTTAAGGTTGAGATGGCAGAATTTGGCCAAATTCATGGCACATACCAAAAAGCAAAACCAAAATTATGCAATTTTGTACCATTTCTAATAGAAAATTAACAATTTTACATCCAAAATGAACATTATTCATATTTTGAGAACATTTTATTATTTGCTCCTTTTAAGTGATTCTAATGAGCTGTAATGTTAGAATATAGTATATTATAGCAAATTATAATATAACATCATATTTTATAATATAATATATTGTGATAATTCACACTATAATATGTTTAGCATGATATTGTATAGTTAGTTTGAGCTTGCACCATCACAAATCATAAAATGTTGATTATAATGTTAAGATGATGTAATTTGAATGAATACATTATTAGGCTTTTGGTTGAAGTATTAAAGGTGTGCATAAGAAAAAATAAGATTTGATGAGAATCCATGTCAAGGACATGGAGGGAGATCTACTAGGGATCACACATGTATTGGACATGACATGTGAGGGGTCTATGTCAAGGCACAAGAAGAAAATATATTGGGATAAGGTTTGAATTTGATTTGATTATATGATTTATGGAAAGAAGATGCTAGGATAAGAATCTATAATCCACCATGGATTAAGATCAAATCAACTTTAATTTGTTTTATTTTAATTGATGTGGAGGCATATCTAGAGATATGGATCGAGTCACTGGGATCAAGTATATGAACCTTCCACTTGGAAGTAGTTTCAAGCTATCCACTGGGATTGGATTTGAGTTTGATTTCATAGATTTTGGGGATGTACTGGAATAAGAGTTTGGTTGATTTCTTTGATTTAGACTCTATGGGAGTTGGTTTAATTTGGCTCCACTAAAGGTTGGTTTTGAATTTGATTTCTTTGCTTGACTTGTTTATATATATGATTTGGGGCTCCAAGGAGAAGGGTGATTTAACTCCAGAAAATCGATTGGGTTTAATTTAATTTGAGTTAATATAACAATTGGTGTGATGAACCCACTAAGAAGGGCTATATCGCCTTTACCTACATGTTTACAAATCCAAAGGGATAGTCTACCATGTGTGAACCAAGCCTAAGGGTAGAAGAAGGTGTGCAACGACTATGCTAGAAAATGCATAGCAAACTTACATCTTCCAAAGCAAGGAATAATCACTAGGGTGACCTATTGGATGCACAGCAAATCCAACCTAACCTAGGGCGACTACTGAGTGAATGTCGTTGGGACTTATGTTAACTCAAAAGTAGTCATGATTAATTTTATCTTAATTTTATATGATTTGATATGGTTTGTTTGGTTTAGTTTGATTTCAAATTGAGGGCATGTCCGTTAGGGATGTGAGCTCGGTCAAATTTGATATATTTAATTTATGGACCATGTCGGTGTGCTATGGACCCACTAAGAAGAGGCTATATCAAACTTATCCTATCTCTAATTTACAAATCCAAAAAGGGATTATCTATAGGAGCTAGCCAACCTAAGGGGTTTCCTTTTGGTGTAATGGATGCTAGAAAAGGCATAGTGAACTTACATCTTCAAAAGGGAACAATTGGTGACCGTTGGTAGAACAAATCAAACTACTTAGGGAGACCATCGAAAGTGAATGTTGGGACTTATATCAACTCAAGAGTAGTGATTCCTATAAAGAGTTTTGTTAATAATGCCCCTAAAGATAAGATGCGCGGAAAAGTACGCTAGGGGTGTCCTCCTAATCCACAAGTGAATATATATTTTGTTTATATTTTGTGGACCATGGTGTGAGGGATCACACCGAGAAGGGGCTATTAGCCTTGACCTATCTAAAATTTACAAGGGAGAATCGCACATCCACAAGATGGATTCTCCAACCATAGTGGTTACTAAGAAAGGGGACTATCCAATGATATTAACTGGTAGTGTCTAAATGGGGCAAAAGGATTGATCCAAATATAGTGCCCACGTGGGATGTCGCTAGGGTTATCATGAGCCCTAAAAAAAAGAAAGCTTATAGGTGAAATGACCAACTCAAGGAGAAAGTGTAGCGACTTACATCCGCCATGAGTGGTGTATCCTAAGGTGTAAAAACCAACCAACCTAAGGTGTATCCATCAAGATGAGTGGTGTATCCACAAGATAGTGAGAACCACCAACCTAAGGTGGTGTGCAATAATATGGAAAGAAAGCATGTAGGCTTATAACTTTCCAAGAATTTCATCGAGATAGTTTGTCATCATGGATGGGGATGTCCCGACCTAGAGCGACTACTAAGCGAGGAGCCGAGGAAGGACTAGACCTAGACTTGAAGCAAGAGGGAAGGAGTCACTAGGGACTTATCCTAAACTCAAATATACTTAACCCGGCACACAAAGTCTAATCCAAGAAGAAAGCATAGCAGACTTACATCGTCTTAAACGAAGCCAACATGAGGTAGCCTACTGGCCACATAGAAAGGCCTACCAAATAAACAAGGTGCTCATCAATGTGTAGTGACCAAGCAAAGAAGAAAAGCATATAAGACTTACATCCTCCAAAGAAAGAAGACCATTGGGGAGACACACTAGTAGGGTATGTTAGCCGACCTGAGTAGCTCAGTGAGTGTCACTGGCATCTCAACTGAGAGATAAAAGATATGTATTTTTTATATATGCATGTGTAGTTTATGTTTGTGTTGTGTCGATGAAGGATAGGATGCTACTCAGGTTCCTTACACCTACCCTAAAACACATTATGGCAGATTCCTAAATAAGAATACTTTCAACATGGAAGAGATTGAATTCAAAATGGAATTTTCATTGATAATTATTTTCAAACATGATTTATAATATTTCTTTAAGTACAACACATTGATTGGAAGCATTGGGCTCCCCTTATGATTAATAAGATAAGATCCTCCTTGGTAAGCCTTCTCTATGGCAAAAAGAGTCCTTCCAAGTGGGTTCAAACTTATCTCCCATCTTACGACGCACAAGCGTACTTAGAACTAAAATAAGCTCTCTACTCAAAAAAGCTCTAGGATTTATTGTGAGCTTGAATCATTTTAGCTTTGTACAATTCAAAGTTTTTACATGCCTGCAGGCATTTCTTCTCCAAACTTTTGAGCTCTTCTAATCGTAACTTGGCATTCTACTTTATTGTGATCTTGCTACCCAACACTATCCTTAGTGATGGGAGTTGGACTTCTAATGGTAGACCAGTTTTAGACCCATTCACTAAAGAGAAAGGAGTAGACTGAGTTGCAGTTATATATATGGTGTGGTAGGCCCACAAGGCTTCATCTAATTGCTCATGCCATTATTGCTTATTGTTGTCGAGTGTCTTCGACAGTATTTGGATAATGAGTTTTGTTGAAGGCTTCTGCTAAGCTGCTTTCCCTCGGGTAGTTGATGGTAGAATATTTCTAGTCTATGTTGTGTCTCTGAGCAAAGTTTTTTATCTCAGTGCTCTTGAATGCAATACCATTATCGATATAATTTGTCAAGGCACTGGGAACCTATATACAATATGATTCTTGAAAAACTGTAGCACTTGTTGAGCTATGACCTCTCTAAGTAGAATAACCTTCACCCATTTGTAAATGTAGTTAGTAGCAGCTAAGATGAACTGATGACCCTTAGAAGATGGAGGATCAATCAGACCCACTATGTCGGTACCCCAATAATCGAATGGCCATGAGGCCAATGTAGGATGTAGAATGTTTTGGTGTAGATCACACCATGTATTTGATATTGGTGGCATCCGTATCCATGCAATCTTTGATGATGGGTAGTATCCTAGCCTCTTAATCTTGGCTTCCATCATGGGACCATATTGGTTAGCTCCACATAATCTTAAGTGTACCTCAGTCACGATCTTACGGGCTTTGTGCTTGTCTAAACAACGTAACCACATATGATCAAAAGATCGATGGTATAAGACAACATCCACAATAGTGTAGGAAAGTGCTCTCTACTTCATCTAGTGTGCTTGGGACTTCTCTTGAGGTAGTTTTCCTTTATTAAGGTAATCCATGAATAGTTGCCTCCAATCTAACTCCTTGTCCTTCTTGGCAATGATGACCTCCTTTCAAGAGAGTACTTTTTGATGAGTTCAATATCAATAAGGGATAAGACTTGTCTATTTTGGACCTTTATTGATATGGACTCATCTTCCGAACATGCCAACTCCTTGGAAAGCTTGGCTAAAGCATACACTATGACATCCTCTCCTCGAGGAATCTTATAAATGGTAACCTCTAGGATTTGGGCCAATAACTCCATGGTGTACTTATGGTAGTGATGGAGCTTAGGCTTTATAACCTTATAGGACCCAATGATTTGATTGATAACTAGCTAAGAATATTCAAAGATGTTGATGTTGGAGTAACAACTAACCACAGCAATGAGCATCATATTCAACTTCATTGTTGGTGGATTGGACATATGATATGAAAATTTTATCACATCATCCGTTAAGAGAACTATTCCTACCTGCCTTTTGAATAGTAGATTGTGGTTCTTCTCCTCTCTAAGAGGAAGCCACGCCATCAAAGTACATCTCCCAATGGTGAATGCTAGTATCCCCTAAGTTCATGATTTGTTCATCAAGGAGATCATCACTAAGCGAAGAGTCAGCAGGAAGTGGGTGTGCTGCTAAAAAATTTGTTAGTACTTATCCTTTCATTGCACATAGGGGTATGAATGTAGTGTGAAATTGTGAGAGGATCATGGACCATCGTGCCAACCGTTTGGATATCGTCAGTCATGAAATGAGATACTGTAGTGGATTGATCCTAGAGATTAATTTCACCTTATGAGGAAGCATGTAGTGTTATAGCTTTTGGGATGCAAAGATTAAAGCTAGGCAATGCTTCTCAATGGGTAGATAATTAGCCTCAACAAGGATTAGATGATAGCTAAGATAGTAAAGTGTATTTTCCTTCCCTTCATCATTGGCTTGGGCCAACAAAGCACCAAGGGAGTCATCTAACATAGTAGTGTAAAGTATGAGTGGCTTGCCCAGGATAGGGCGCTAGAATTAGTGTTATCACCGGTAATGGTTGATGTCTTCAAGGCATGCCAACACATCATCCCACTTGAACTTGGCATCCTTTTGACAAGTGCTGAAAATGGTGACATTTCCTATAAGTTGGACATAAAGCATCTTAGATATGCCAACTGCACTTGGAATGATCTAAGTTAAGTTAAAATTTTAGGGGGTGGCATTTCTAATAATGCCTTGATCTTCTCTGGATCAATTTTGATTCCCTGGTGTTAGAAAATAAACCCAAGGAATTTCCCTGAAGCTTCTGAATGCATAGTTTAGGGGGTTCATTTTGAGGTTAAATAGTCTTAACCATTCAAAAACTACTCTCAAGTTAAAGAGATGGTCTTCCTTTTCTTTACTTTTGACCACAAGATCATCGACATAGCACTCGACTTGATGATGAATGAGTTCAACTATGATTTGAGTCATAACCCACTGGTATGTAGTACCGACATTTTTAAGGCTGAAAGGCATGACGATATAGTAATATATTCTAATCGGGGTTCTAAAAGTAGTGTTTCTTTCATCTTCAAGGGCCATCTTTATTTGGTTATATCCAAATGAGCCATCCATGAAAAAGAAGACTGCATGAGATGAGGCAATGTCTACCATCAGCTCTGGGATTGGTAGTGGAAATTCATCTTTTGGACATGTCTTATTTAAATCCCTAAAATCGATGCATATGTGAATTTAGCCATTCTTTTTCTTAATTGGGATGACGCTAGCTAACCAGGTAAGGTATTTTTCATCTCGGATGAAGCCAACATCAATCTTTCATAAATGGCCTATTATTCTATGTCTAATCACATGCCTAGGAGCTTGCTTGATAGGGTTAGAAGTAGGCTTTTGTTAGTTTATGGATCCTATGTGAGACCAATCCAAGCATCTCTCCATAACTCCATGCAAAGTAGTCCTTAAACTTAGATAATAGCTTAACTAAGTCAGTTTTAATTTCATTCAATAAAGAATAGATGTATGTCAGGCATGGATCTTCTTCTGTTCCTAAGTTGATTTCCTTGAGCTCATCGATGGTTGACATGATCTCTTCTTCAAACTCTGATGGTGCATCTTTGACTTCAAAGTTATTTAGATCATCTGAAGTTTCTAAGCACAACTCTAAATATGAGTTAATGTGATTTGAAAAGAATCTATTATGATTGGTGATGACTAAGTAGTAATTATCATCATTGACTGGACCCACTGTACTGAATCCTAGTATTGATCTTGATTGAGAGCTTTTGCATTTGTTCTTTCATATTCGTTTGAAGTAGTCTGACCTGCACTTTGACCAAGTATGTGGGATTAACCCATTTTGTCCTAAATTATGAACACAAGGTAAGTACCAATCAAAAGGTAATTCTATTAAATCTTTATATAAATCATCCTCAAGTTCTACATCAACTTCTTGACTTAAGGATAATGCTTCTAAAAAGAACCTCTAGGTTTTCACACCTGTGGATGACTTAGGGGCTTCCTTAACTACTAAAACCCTCAGTTTTTTGAGAGGAAAGTGGGGTTAGAGCTAAGGTTCTCAACTGATGCCCAACTGTTTCATATATAGACTTGGATCCATTTATTCTTTTCTTTGGAGCCTTGTCTTCATTGTTATCTAGCTCAAGTGTCACCTCCAAGGGAATCTACTATTGAGAAGAGCTAGCTGGTGTGCTAATGATATATGACTCATCCTATGAACTACATTCTAAGTCTATATGGATACCAGGGGTACTCCTGGTAGCTGGGACATATCTTCTATGGATAAAGCAGTTTTTCACCCCTAGGACCTTTGAACTGGCCTCTTCCTCTACCTGGTGGAGGTTAGCTCATCCTACCCATATGTTTGAATAGAGTAACAAACTGTGGAGTGGAATCTAATGTCAAGCTCGACTTCCTCCTCAAAGTTTATTTTCGCTCTCTTTTATTTTCTCTTTTCTTTCCTTTTTATTTTTCTCTTTTCTTTTCTTTCTTTTATTTTTTATATTTTTAAACTTTGGCCAAGTTTGCAAGAATAGACTTGTTGATTTTGAAGGAGGTAGTAAGCCGTATCCTAATATATGCCGACCTCATGAACTATAAATGGCTTGAGATCTCCTTTGACATAGTAGAAGATCCCACCACTTATGAACTTCATACACTAATGTAGAGAGGATGGAACTATGTTGTTCTCATGTATCCATGGTCTCCCAAGCAAAGCTTTGAAAGATGTATGAGTCTATAATGTGAAACTTGGCTTTGATCTTCTAATCATCTATCTCCAAGGGCAACACTATGGAGCCTAAGGCTTATTGACCTCACTTTTGGAATGTAGATTTAATCTTCCCATCTTGGACTTAGGAGTCTTATGGACACTAAGAGTTCCCTAATCATGAGACACTTCTAATAATTAGGATTTAATTAAGCTTAATTAATCATTTTTAATGTTTAAAACTTCTAATAATCATAAAAAAATCATAGAGAAATAAAAAAAAGCAGATAAATACTCTTAAAAGTATTTTAGAGGAGAATTAATTAAAAATGATCTTAACTAAATTTGAGTAGTAATAAAGATTTAATTATAAAATTAATTAGCTTAATTACTCCTTAATTACTTGAGCAATTAATCCCAAATTTTGTGGGTTAATTTAATGGCATGACCTCTGCCTCCTATGATTTTCTTGGGATTTATTGCTCACTTAATTAAGAAAATTGACTAATTAAACCTTAACTACTCTTTTAAGTTAATTAATGATTAACTAAACCCATTAATAATAACAAATTGGTTAACTAAGTTTATTAATCATTGTTCAACGAAGTGAACTAAGGAATAGGGTTCCTATTTCCTAAGTTCATTTCACCCATTTTTAAATGAAATTAATTAAGATTCAACTAATTAATTAAATCACTTAATCAAATTGAAATCATAATCACATCAAACCTTAATTAATTAAATCATGGGGTAGATCTTTAGGTGTTTAATAACCTAAAGGAGTTTAATGAAATTATGGTTAGTCCACATGTGTGGGAAACCATAAGAGTAATTAATTAAGTCACTTAATCTAATTAACTATTAATGATGAGCCAATTGCATTAGGCCCCTTTTATTTTCTAGGATCATTGCAAGTTTATTTTCCATGCATATCATGTTGGCTCATAATTATTTTGTTAATTACTTTAAGGTGACATATTTAAGGGTAATTAATTCATCTAATTAAGGGTTCAACTTAATTAACCCATTAAATCAATTTAATTACATTTCCTTAAATTAAATCAAATTACTAATGTGGGAATGGGTTTAAAACAACAAGGGTTGATTTCTCTTCTCCTCTTTGTATCAAATCAAATCCAAAACTTAATTAATAAAGATACTTTGGTTTGCTTTAAATAATCTTGTTTGATTTGATTATCCTTAAGAACTAGTTTGGTTGAATAAATCACATGCATATATTTGATTGTCCTCATTCCAATCATGTTAAATTTGTTATGTCATTTGAATTCATTCATCCATCTTTTCAAAATAAAGTAAAATAAAATGCATTTCCTTTATGTAAGCTTGCATGTGTTGATTTAATTTAATATATGCATGGCTATTATCACTATTAAAACCAAATGTATGTTTCAAAAGCTTATAAATGAATAATAATATGTGTTATTTTGCTAGTTATAAATACATAAGAAATGCATGTGCTTATAGCTTAAGTGTATGAATGTTGAGTTCTCTTTCCTCTATTCATGTGTTGATTTATTTAAGATTGAATGGTAATGGGTATATAGTGACATCCTGGAATACAGGCTTTAGCAAAAGGAGGTCATTTGATTACCTCACTTCCTAGTTTAACAATGGCATGTACCCATTTGATTTCATTCTTATGTATTTCAATATTATAATTTGGATAGAGCTTTAATCCATATATATAAATGATTAAATAAAAAATAAACAATCTTTGCATTGTTTTTTTCCCTCATTTATGTATACATCCATGTGTGTCCAAGAAAAGCAAGTATATAGTCTAGACCTCCTGTGAATATGAGGCTTTAGTTAGCCCAAAGGAGGTCATTAGATTACCTCACTTTCCTAGTTTGACAATGACACGTACTTGCCCATATCTTTGTACATGTATATGTATATGTGATTAGTGAATGAAAATTCCATTTTACATTAAAATTGCATGCATTCATAATTGACTAAGTGGTTGAATTAATTAGCCATATGATTTGGAGCTTACTACGAATTTACATATGTTTGAATGCAAATGGGTATCTAGTCTGGATATCACGAGAATATGAGGCTTTAGCTAGCTCCAAGGAGGTCATTTGAGTACCTCACTTCCCTGGTTTTACAACATAACTTGCCTATTTAATTTCATTCTTATATCCTATTTGTATAAGAATTTGGATAAAGTTTTAAATTAATATGTTTGAATAATTCAATCAAATAAAATATAAATTTTGAACATACACATACATTCATCATTTAAGTGTGCTAAAATATGTTGCATGTATAAATACACTTACGATTAAATCATGTGCATGTTACATGTGATGGAAAGGAATGATTTAATATATGTCATGTGGTAGTAATTTAATTAAATTAATCTTAAGATGCCTTTCATTTTGAATAGGATTGTTTAAAGTGAACCAAAACTTAGGAATAATTAAATCATTTAATAAGTCATTAACAAAAGAGAAATAAATCAAATTAATATACTTTAGAAAGTGACTTAAGGTAGGTATGAAAGAGGGCAATCCTCTTTTCCTCTCTTTATAACATTTAATTGCTAAGTGTAATCAAATGAAACAAAAGAAAACACAAATTAAAATTCTCAAATCAATTAAACTACTTCCAGTGAAATCTACCTTTCATGTTTAATTGAATCCTTCTACACTTAGAAAATACAACACTAATGCCTAATAAGACTTACAACACATGCCTTAATACACACATTAGAATTAACTCACCACTTCTAGCTCTGAGTTAGGACAGTGTATGATGTGATGTATATTTTGTTTTATGATGTATTATTTTAGATTGGATGTTAGGGTGTATACTTCATAAACTGGATGATAGGCCAATATTAGCCTAATCATATTTTTTGCAGGAGATTATGCTTAAGGGATGCTTAAAAATAAATGTGAATGCTATTTTTCAGGTTGCTTAAATCCTCAAGCAAAATCCATGTTAGGTCAGGTGGGCTTAGTTACCCATGTGTAGGGTGTAAGTCCAAATTATAAACACAATTGCTTAGGATTATATGTATATTTAGCTAACCTCTATTTTGTAAGTGTAGTTAGATTTACTTTTCCCACATAAATGTAATTTTGTAATAGGAATTATGATTAGTGCTCTAGAGATTAGGATGAGCAGTGGCCAGAAGGCTTTATCTTGGGGTGCCCTGTGATGCCTTTGAAGTCAACATCATCCAAATCAAAGAATGAACCAAATCAAAAATGAAGATATGAAGAAAGAAGACCCTCATAGTAATTAATACAATTATAATTATTCTTTCATATTCTAGGTTGTATAATGGTAGAGCTCGGCTACCAATCTTTTCTCTCTGGTTATAATGATGACTGATGACCGACCTTTTATTTTTTATTTTTGATAGTTTATATAATTGTTTGACGTTATGATTACATTATGCATTAGGACGACATGCTTTTCATAGTTTCTTAAATGATTGATGCTTTAATGTGTGGCTTGGATAATATTAAGCTTTTAGGATAAAAATAACTTTTCTACCCAACTAATCACTCATAACTAAATTTTAAACAACTCATAACCTCATCATAAAGCCTAAGACATAAAAAAGATAATTAGAAGATTTAGCAACACCTTAACTGTATGGTTGTATGTTTCACATCATGCATGCTCATTCTTTCTCTCTTAAACATGAAGGATCTCCATCCTTGCATGATAAATGAATGCTTGACCTGTGAGGGAATCCCTTGTAGTGGAGAACACCTTCTTCTAGCTGATTTGACCCATAACCTATTTCATCATGCATTTAAGCATATCAAATCCTAAAGCCTCTATCAAAATAATGTGTCTAAAATGAAATAAAATTTTAATATAAACCCTACTTTATTCATCCATGTAAATTGGGGGAAAAATCTCTTATACATTTAAAGACCCATCATGCCTTCAGAGTCCTTATTATATGATTAGGTCCATTGTAGGGTGATGCCCCTATCTTTTGATATAGTACATCATACCTCAATCTTATACCCGATCACCTCAAAAAGTAATCCACTAAGGTCTGCATGGTGACCCTCCCCCCTACATCCAAAAATAAATACACCACAAGGCCCTCTCACCTTTGTTCATTGAATCCTCTCAACATATCCTTTCTTTTTGGAGTTTGGAGATCCTGATCCTCAAGTAAGCAAGGTTCTTAGACTCATAATGTTGACTGATAGACTTGGGTCATCCAAAATTCTGGATAGCATGTATCTTCCAACATCTACTGTAACGTAAAGAGGTAGTCGTGCCGATCATCCCTAGGAGTAAGTCTTCATCACTGAGTAAATAAATAAAAACCTAAACCTAAATAATAAACCTAAAAATAAATAAAAAATAAAACCTAAACCCTAAACTTAAAAAAACTAAACCTAAAATAAAAATAAAATAAACCAAAACCTACACTAAAATAAACTAAACTAAAAAAAACTTAAACCTAAACCTAAAATAAACTAAACCTAAACATAAACCTAATCCTAAACTAAATAAAATAAAATAAACTAAAAATAAACTTAAACCTAAACTAAAAAGTAAAACCTAAAAATAAACCTAAAATCAAATCATAAACCTAAACCTAAAAAAATAAAATAAAAACCTAAACCTAAACCTAAACCTCAAAATAAAAAAATAAAACCTAAACCTAAAAAATAAAAATAAAACTAAACTAAAAAATAAACCTAAACCTTAACCTAAAAACAAAAAAATAAACTAAAATAGAAAACCTAAACTAAAATAAAAAAATCTAAAATAAATAAGTAAAGTAAATACAATAAAAATAAACCTAAATCAAAATAAAAAGTAAATTAAACTAAAATAAATAATAAATAAACTAAATTAATAAATAAAAAAAATGAAAATATATACGAGTTTACATATGAGTTTACTTAATTTTAAAAAAATAATAATAAATAAATAACAAAACCCTAACCCTAAATAGTAAACCCTAAAACTAACCCTAAACCCTTAACTCTAAACCCTAACCAAAAACCCTAAACCCTAGACTCTAAACCCTAAAACCCTAAAACCTATACTATAAACCCTAAACCCTAAACACTAAACACTAAACCCTAAACCCTAAATACTAAACCCTAAACCCTAAAAACCTAAAAATGTAAACCTAAACTAAATAAAACCTAAATATAAAATAAATAAATATCCTAAACCTAAATAAAATAAAATAATAAAATAAAATAAAAACCTAAACTAAAACCTAAACCTAAACATAAAAATAAAATAAACTAAACCAAAATAAATTAAAAAAAAAACTAAACAAAACTCAAAATAAAATAAACCTAATAATAAAAAACCTAAATAAAATAAAAACTAAACATAAAATTAAAATAAAATAAACTAAAATAATCCTAAACCTAAAAAATAAACTTAAAAATAAAACTAAAAAATAAATATAAAATAAAACCTAAACCTTAAATTAAAAAAACCTAAACCTAAAATAAAAATAAAATGAACAAAATAAAATAAACTTAAACCTAAACTAAAATAAACTAAACTAAAATAAATAAAAGCTAAACCTAAACCTAAAATAAACTAAACCTAAACCATAAACTAAATAAAACAAAATAAACTAAAAATAAACTTAAATCTGAACTAAAAAATAAAACATAAAAATAAACCTAAAATAAAAGCCTAAAACCTAAACCTAAAAAAATAAAATTAAAAACTAAACCTAAACCTTAAAAAAAAACTAAACTTAAAAAATAAAATAAAAATAAAACTCAACTAAAAAATAAACCTAAACCTAAAAATAAACTAAAATAAAAAACAAAAACTAAAATAAATAAAACTAAAATAAATAAACTAAACTAAATAAAAATAAAAATTAAACATGAATAATAATATAAAATAAATTAAACAAAAATAAATAAAAAATAAACTAAATTAACAAAAGAATAAATGTTGAATATGAATTTATTCTCTGCTAAAGAAAAAACAAAAATTAAAAACCCTAAACCCTGAACTAAATCGTTAACCCTAAACCCTAAACCTTAAAACTCGAAACCCTAAACCCTAAACCCTAAACTCTACACCTTAAACCCTAAACTTTAAACCCAAAAAAATCCTACACCTAAACTAACCCTAAACCTATAAAGAAAATAAATAGGAAAATCTAAACCAAAATATAATAATAAAATAAAATAATATAAAATAAAAACATAAACTAGAACCTAAACCTAAACCTAAACTTAAAAAGAAAATAAAATATAAAATAAAAACTAAACTAAAATAAAATAAATAAAAACATAAACTAAACAAAAATAATAAAAAACTTAAATAATATAAAACTAACCTAAAATAAAAATAAAATAAACCTAAAATAAAGTTAATTAAGAACTAAAAAAACCTAAACCTAAATAATAAACCTAAAAAAAAACTAAAAATAAAGAATAAATAAAACTTAAACCTTAAACTAAAAAAAAAATTGAACCTAAAATAAAAATAAAATAAACCTAAACCTAAACTAAAATAAATAAAACATAAACCTAAACCTAAAATAAACTAAACCTAAACCTAAACCTAAACTAAATAAAATAAAATAAACTAAAAATAAATTTAAATCTAAACTAAAAAACAAAACCTAAAAATAAACCTAAAAAAAACTTAAAACCAAACACTAAAAAGTAAAAGAAAAACATAAACTAAAACTAAAAATAAAAATCAAACCTAAACCTACAAAATAAAATTAAAAGAAAACTACACTAAAGAATAAACTTAAACCTAAACCTAACCCTAAAAAATAAATTAAAATAAATAAACATAAACTAAAATAAATAAACCTAAAATAAATAAATTAAACTAAATAAAAATAAAAAAGTAAAACTAAATCAAAATAAAAAAATAAAATAAACTAAAATAAATATAAAATATATTAAATACACCTAAACCAACCTGTTTACTTAATTTAAAAATAAATAATAAATAAAAAAAATGAAAACCCTAACCCTAAACCATAAACTCTAAAACTAACCTTAAACCCTAAACCCTAAAACTAACCCAAAACCTACAACCGTAAACCCTAAGTCCTAAACCCTAAAATCATAAACCGTAAACCCTAAACCCTAAAACCTAAAACCCTAAACCCTAAACCCTAAACTAAACCATAAACCCCAAACTTAAACCCCTAAACCCTAAATCTTAAACCTTAAACCCTAAACCCTAAAACATAAAAACCTAAACCTAAACTAAATAAAACTTAAACCTAAATAACTTAAAAAAAATTTTAAAAAAATAATAACCTAAACCTAAACCTAAAAATAAAAGAAAAACTAAAATAAAAACTAAAATAAAATAAATAAAATCCTAAACTAAACTAAAAAAAAAAGTTAACGTAAAAATAAAAAACCTAAATAAAATAAAAACTAAAAGTAAGATTAAAAAATAATATAAAGCTTAAATAAAATAAAATATAAACTAAATAAAAACTTAAACTTAAAATAAAACCTAAACCCTAAACTAAAAAAAACCTAAACCTAAAATAAACAAAATAAAATAAACCTAAACCTAAACTAAAAAAAAACTAAACTATAAAAAATTAAACCTAGACCCAAACCTAAAATAAACTAAACCTAAACCCTAAACTACATAAAATAAAATAAACTAAAAATAATCCTAAACTTAAACTAAAAAATAAAATCTAAAATAAAAACCTAAACCTAAACCTAAAAAAATAAAATAAAAACTTAAACCTAAACCTAAAAATAAAAAAAATATAACCTAAACCTAAAAAATAATATAAAAATAAAACTAAACTAAAAAATAAACACAAACCTAAACCTAAACCAAGAAAATAAACTAAAATGAAAAACCTAAATTAAAATAAAACTAAAATAAATAAACTAAACTAAATAAAAAATAAACCTAAATAAAAATACAAAAGAAAATAAACTAAAATAAATAAAAAATAAACTAAATAAACCTAAACCTACTAGTTTTTTTAATTTTAAAAAATAATAACATACATTAAATCCTAAACCCTAAATCCTAAACCCTAAATCCTAAACTATAAACCCTAAACCCTAAACCCGAAATGCTAAACCCTAAACCCTAAAAGCTTAAACCCTAAAACACTAAACCCTAAACCCTAAACCCTAAACACTAAACCCTAAACTTAACCCTAAACCCTAAACCCTAAACCCCAAACCTTAAATCTAAACCTAAAGTAACTAAATAAACTAAAAAATAAACCTATATCCTAAAGCTAATAAACCTTAACTTAAACCTAAACCCTAAGATGGGTAGAACCTTGATGGCAGGAACATCACCCTCAACCAAGCTCAGTTTAGATCTAGGGGTGGAGGTTAAGGCAGAGGTGGAAGTTATCACAATGGTAGTGGGAGATCTGGAGGTGCTGGTGGACATGAAGGTGGTGGTCGGAGCAGTGGTGGTTATGGAGGCGGGAGGAGCAATGGAGGTTATAGCCGTGGTGGTGGCAGAGGAAGAGATCGAGGATATGATGGTGGATCCTGCTACTCGAGAGGTTGGATTAGTTCTGATGGGAACTAGAGAAACTGAAGAATGACTAATTCAATCTACTGCTTATGGAACTATGTCTTTATAGTAGAGGTGATTCTAGTTATCTAGGGTTTTTGATTTGCTCCATTCATGCATATTTTTATCTATGTTGTGGCTTGCATCTTAGAAAACTTTGTATGTTACTTGGTTGATGAAATCAAAAAGAAGAAATGTTGAATATGAATTTATTCTCTATTAAAAAAACCCAAAAACTAAAAATCTTAAACTAAAACTTGAACCCTAAACATAAAACCTAAACCCTAAACCTAAAACCCTAAACCTTAAACCATAAATGTTAAAACCCTAAACCCTAAACCTAAATCATAAACCCTAAATCCTAAACCCTAAAACTAACCCTATACCCTAAACCCTAAACCTACAACCCTAAACCCTAAACCCTAAACCCTAACCCTAACCCTAAACCCTAAACCATAAAACCCTAAACTAAGCCTAGATTCTAAACCCTAAACCCTAAAAACCCTAAAACCTAAAGCCTAAACCCTAAACCTTAAACCATAAACCCTAAACTAACCCAATCCCTAAGCCAACCCTGAACCCTAAACCCTATACTCTAAACCTTAAACCCTAACCCTAAACCATAAACGTTAAACCCTAAACCCTAAACCCTAAACCTAACCCTAAAGTAATTAAATATATTAAAACATAAACCAAAATCCTAAAACACAATAAAACTAAACCTAAACCAAAACCCTAAGAATGGGCAGAACCTTGACGGTTGGAACAACCATACAGCTAAGGGGTTGCTAATTTTAATTATCTTATTTATGTATTAGGCTTTATGATGAGTTTATGAGTTGTTTAAAATTTAGTTATGAATGATTATTAAGTAGAATAGTTATTTTTATCCTAAGAGCCTAACCGTATCCAAGCCACACACTAAAGAATTAATCATTTAAGAAACTATGAAATACATGCCATCCTTATGCATAATGTAAACATAACATCAAATAATTATATAAACTATCATAAAAGAATAAAAGGTTGGTGTGGTTGGGTACCACCATACAACCCGAAGTAAGAAAAGATGGGTAGCCGAGCTCTACCCTTATACAACCTCGAATATGAAAGTGTAATTATAATTGTATTAAATGTTATGGGGGTCTTCTTTCTTCATATCTCTATTTTATATTTATTTCCTTCTTTGATTTGGATGGTGCTTGCTTCAAAGGCATCATAGGGCACCCCAAGGCCACTGCTCATCCTAATCTCTCATAGCAGTAATCCTAATTCATATTACAAAAATTATATTTATGTTGGAAAAGTAAATCTAACTAAACTTGCAAAATCATGGTTAGCTAAATATATATATAATCCCAAGAAGTTGTATTTATAATTTGGACATAGAACCACACATAGGGTAACTAAGCCCACTTGTACTAACTTGAATTATGCTTAATGATTTAAGCAACCTGCAAAAAAAGCATTCATATTCATTTTTAAGCTTCCCTTAAGCATAATCCCCTACAAAAAACATGATTAGGCTAATATTTTCCTATCATCCAGTATACGAAGAATACACCCAAACATCCAATCTAAAATAATACATCATAAAATAAAACATACATCATATCATACACCGTCCTAACTTAGAGATAGAAGTGGTGACTTAATTCTAATGTGTGTTTTAAGGCTTGTATGGTAAATTTTGTGAGGCATTAGTGTTGTATTTTCTAAGTGTAGAAGGATTCAATTTAACATGAAAGGTTGATTTCACTTAAAGTAGTTTAATTGATTTGAGAATCTTAGTTTGTGTATTCTTTTGTTTCTTATGATTACACTTAACAACTAAGTGTTATAAAAAGAGGAAAAGAGGATTGCCCACTTTCATCCTTACCTTAAGTCACTTTCTAAAGTATGTTAATTTGATTTAGTTCTCTTTAGTGAATGACTTATTAAATGATTTAATTAATCCTAAGGTTAGGTTCACTTTAAATAATCATATTCAAAATGAAAGGCATCTTAAGATTAATTTAATTCAATTACTACCACATGACCTATATTAAATCATTCCTTTCCATCACATGTAACATGCATATGATTTAATCTAAAGTGTATCTATACATGCAACATATTTTAGCACACTTAAATGATGAATGTATGTGTATGTTTAGAATTTATATTTTATTTGATTGAATTATTTAAACATATTCATTTAAAACTTTATCCAAATTCTTATATAAATAAGACATAAGAATGAAATTAAATAGGCATGTGTCATTGTTAAACCAGGGAAGTGAGGTAATCAAATGATCTCCTTGTAACTAGCTAAAGCTTCGTATTCTCGGGATGTCTAGACTATATACCCATTTGCACTCAAACATATTTAAATTTGTATACATGAACATAGGAAGTAAGCTCTAAATCATATTGCTAATTAATTCGACCATTAGTCAATTGTGAATGCATTCAATTTTAATGTAAAATGGGATTTTCATTCACTAATCACATATACATATACATATACATGTATAAAGATATAAACAAGTATATGTTGTTAAACCAGGGAAGTGTGGTAATCAAATGACCTCTGTGGGGCTAACTAAAGCCTCATATTCTTAGGATGTCCAGACTTATACTTGCTTTTCTTAGACACACATGGATGTATACATAAATGAGGGAAAGAAAACCATGCAAAGATTATATATATTTTGTTTGATTGAATCATTTATATATATGAATTAAAGCTCTATCCAAATTCTAATGTTGAAATACATAAAAATGAAATCAAATGGGTACGTTCCGTTGTTAAACTAGGGAAGTGAGGTAATCAAATGACCCCCTTGGGGCTAACTAAAGCCTCGTATTCCCGGGATGTTCAAACTATATAAAAATTACCATTTAATCTTTTATAAATCAACACATGAATAGAAGAAAGAGAACTCAACATTCATACACTTAAGCTATAAGCACATGCTTTTCTTATGTATTTATAACTAGCATCATAACGCATAGTATTATTCATTTATAAGCTTTTGAAAAATACATTTGTATTTAATATTGATAATAGCCATGCATAAATTAAATTTAATCAACACATGAAACCTTATATAAAGGAAATCCATTTTATTTCACTTGATTTTGGAAAGATGGATGCATGGATTCGATTGACATACCAAATTTAACATGATTGGAAAGAGGACAATCAAATCAACCCCAATTCAATTGATTTTATGAAATATCCATTCAATCTCAAATTAAATTCCAAATCAAATCTAACTGCAAATGATTGAAACCCAAATTCAAAATCAAATTTATAAATCCCTTCCTAAGGCATATTAACCACCTTCATATGCTTAGCCAAAATCCCCTTTAAACCAAACCAAACTTGATTGATTTCTTTAAAAATCAATCATTCCTTCATTTATATTCACAAATATAAATGAAATCTAAATTCAAACCAAATCAAGACCTTTCTTAAGCCATATGGGCTTACCTCCATAAGCTTAATCAAATCTCAACCCCAATCAAGCCAAACTCAATTGATTTCTTTATAAGTCAATCATTCCTTCATTTATATTCACAAATATAAATGAAACCCACCCTCCAATGACCAAAAATAAATTAAACTAAATCAATTCCCTACTTAAGCCCTTTTGACCTAAATCCTTAAGTTGGTCAAATTTGCTTCAAATCACACCAAACTCAAGTGATTTTGTAAGAATCACTTATATCTTCATTTATATTCACAAATATAAATGAAATATAAATCCAAATAGCCAAAATCAAACCCAAATCAAATAAAATTTCCAATTTTAGCCTTTTTCTTGAACTTGGCTGAATGATACCCAAATCAATTCAAAACCCATGGTTTTCTTCATGATTCAATCATTACTTCAATCATTGTTCTAAATATAAAAATAAACTACAATTATGAAACCAAATCTAGGTCAACTCAAATCAAGCCCATGTTGACCCCTTTTTAATTGAAATTATCATATGAAACAAAATCCATTTGATTCCAAACCAATTGTAATTGGATTTATATTTCAATCCTAGGCTCATATGTGAGTTCAACTAAACTTGAATCAAGCCAAAACCAAAGTAATTGACCCATTTAGGTCCACTTGACCCAAAGTGACCTAAGGACCCTTTTTGAGCCAAGTTCTAATCCAACCCAAATTCTATTGAACTAAGCTCATCCAAACCTCATATCATGATCATCATCCTAGGGTGATTAACGCCTTGAATTGGGTCAAACCAAGTCAACCTTTAGCCCAAATGAAACATAAACTAGCCAAATCCTACCATATACCAAATTAATTGAAAATATTGATTCAAACCAATGCCTAATCAATGATTGAACATGATCAACCTTCAATTGAGCTAAACCAAGTCCAATTGGTCATTTGACCTAAGTTGATCCAAATTGGCCAAAAATCCAAAAATGGGACAAATCATGATTTTGATCCAAATTGATTACAACCAATGGCTCAAGTTTATTTCAAATCACTGATTGAACTTGACTAAAGCTATGATTGAGTCCAATTGGACCAATTGGTCAACTTGACCCAACCTAGCCAAAATTGACCTAAAAGGTCAAACCAAACCAAAGCCTACAATCATTTTCAATTAGCCAATTGAACATGAACCAACACCTAACCCAACCCAATTTGGTCAAATTGCTCAAATTGGTCAACAACCCATTTGACCTATTTGAATCCAAATGAGCCAAAATCAAACCTAAGCCAAATTAATCAAAACCACTTGAACCAAAACTCTTAAGATCATCATTTTAACCTAACCTAAGTTTTGGTTTGACACAATTTGACCAATTGGTCAACCCAACCTAACCTAGCCCAAATGAACTCATTTTGATCAAATGAAGCCAAATCACCCAAAACCAACCCATGGGATCCTAGGAGTTGGCCAAACCCGACCCAAACTAGTCCTAGTTCACTCCCAAATCAGCCCAAATCCATAGTGGACCCCACCCAAGGGGATTAGCCATTGGACACTCCCCATTTATATTGGATTCTTTCCATAAGAGGAGAAGTCCACTTTCTCTCCATCCATCCAATTGCCAAATAAGGTATTCCTAAACTCGCCTAGCCCAATGTAAGCTAGTTTAACACTTGCCATGGACTAAGGGAAACAAACCAAGCCACTTCACTCATGGTCAAACCCCATGTGCAAAAGGAAGAACCAAGCCAACCCAATCTCCCCATTTCTTGCCTTGAGCTCCCTACCACAGCTTCCTCCACTCCTGGTGAGCCATGTGGAGCAGAAGGTGACCCCTTTGATGCCTCGATGGTGGTGAATCAGCATAATTTTAGGGACAAATCTCATCCATCTATCACACACAATTTTGGGGTATACTCCCTCAATTCGAGTGGCAATTCTTACAATTCACACTGTTAGAGTTTCCTAAGCATTTTTAAAACTCCTCAGAGCCTACTTTAAGACTCTCTAAGCTCCCATAATTGGAATTCTCCATTCTAGTGCACAACTAAAATAGGCATCTTTCCTTGGATTCAAACTCCTCCCCCACTCAACCAAACCTCAATTAAACTTACCCACACCATTACAACACGTAGTCGAGCAATGCCAAACCATTTCCCAAGATTCCAAACCATCAAAAGCTATACTTCAATCAAGACTGAATGCCAAAAGGGAGGAGCTTGGTCCATAAAGTAAACCACCTCAAATCAAAGCTTGTGCAGCTCAACAGAGCTTCTTTTCTACCAAATGAATCTACCTCAATCATTGGAACCATCGATCACAAGCGCCGGTGAGGTAATTTCTCAAAATTGATTCTTAGATGAAAATGTGTTGCTCCTTTTTGAAGAAAATTTGCATTTGAGCCCATCCTAGCCATTGGATCCTTGTGAATCATTCACGTGAAGGTGTGGGTTGAGTTTGGAGTCGATTCGAGCTCGAGTGAGCTTGAATTGAGCGACTCATGGCAGACGGGCTCCGTCGTTCATCGCTTGTAGAAAGATGGATCATGGGCCATCCATTTTACATGATTGGAATGAATGGCCATGTTCAAATTGCGTAGAATCCCCCTCTATTTGCTTCTTAACCGAGAGATCTGATTGTGATCGTCTGATCTTAGGTTTAGGTTTATCTTATTTTCTTTATTTTATTTTTATTTTAGGTTTAGTTTTTTTTTAAGTTTAGGGTTTAGGTTTTATGTTTTATTTATTTGTAAGTTTATTTTAGGTTTATTTTTTAGGTTTAAGTTTTTATTTATTTTATTTTATTTTATTTTAAGTTTTCTTTACATTTAGATTTTATTTTATTTAGGTTTTCTATTCTTAGGTTTATTTTATTTTTCCATTTAGTTTTTTTTTATTTTATTTATTTTTTTTATAACTATTCTATTATTTACAGTTTAGGTTTAGTTAGTTTATTTTATTTTATATTTATTTAGGTTTAGGTTTATATTTATTTTATTTTAGGTTTTATTTAGTTTAGGTTTAGATTTTTAGGTTAGGGTTTAGGATTTGTTTAGGGGGATTTGAGTTGCAGGTTTTAGGGGTTTAGGGTTGGGTGGTTTGGGTAGGATTTAGTTGAGGGTTTGGGAGGCCTAGTAGTGTGTTTAGGGTTTATGGTTTAGGGTTTAGGGTTTAGCATGTCAAGGTTTTGGGTTGTAGGTTTAGTGTTAGGGTTTTATAATTTTTCAAAGTTTTTTAATTTTTTTCAATTTTTAAAATTAAGTAAACTAGTAGGTTTATGTTTTTTTAGTTTATTTAGTTTAATTTTTTTATTTTAGTTAACTTTATTTTTATTTTTATTTAGATTTATTTTTATTTAGCTTAGTTTATTTATTTTAGGTTTATTTTTTAGTTTAGATTTTTTATTTTATGTAATTTTTTAGGTTTAGGTTTATTTTTTAGTTTAGTTTTATTTTTATTTTCTTTTTTAGGTTAGGTTTAATTATTTATTTTAAGGTTTAGGTTTAGGTTTTTATTTTATTTTTTCTAGTTTAGGATTTTAGTTTTTTATTTTAGGTTTTATTTTTTTAGTTTAGGTTAATGTTTATTTTTAGTTTATTTTATTTTATTTAGGGTTTAGGTTTAATTTATGTTAGGATTTAGGTTTAGGTTTTATTTATTTTAGTTTAGGTTTATGTTTATTTATTTTATTTTAGGTTTAGGTTTTTTTTAGTTTATGGTTTAGTTTTTTTTTAAATTTATTTTTATGTTTTATTTTAAGGTTTATTTTTTTGATTTAGGTATTATTTTATTTTATTTTATTTTCTTTTAGGTTTATTTTATTTTTATTTTAGGTTTAGTTTTTGTTTTATTTAGGTATTTTTTTTTAGTTTAATTGAAATTTTTATTTATTTTATTTTAGTTTAGTTTTTATTCTATATTTTATCTTCTTTTTAGGTTTATGTAGTTTAAGTTGGTTTTATTTATTTTATTTTTATTTTTTATTTTCATTTAGGTTTATTTATTTATTTTATTTTAGGTTTTATTTTGTTTAGATTTTGGTTTTTAGGTTTTTAGTGTTTAAGGTTTAGGGTTGAGGGTTTACGGTTAGTATAAGGTTTATGGTTTTATTTTATGTTATTTTATTTTTAATTTTTTATAGGGTTTAGGGTTTAGGGTTTAGGGTTAAGGTCTTAGGGTTTAGGGTTTAGGGTTTAGGGTTTTAGGGTTTAAAATTTTGGATTTAGTGTTTAGCTTTAGGGGTTAGAGTTCATTTTTAGTTTAGGTTTAGGGTTTTTAAGGTTTAGGGTTTAGGGTTTTTAGGATTTAGTGTTTAGCTTTAAGGGTTAGAGTTCATGTTTTAGTTTAGGGTTTAGGGTTTTTAGTTTTTTTAATAGAGAACAAATTCAGATTCAACATTTCTTCATTTTGATTTCATCAACCAAGTAATACACCAATATTTTTAAGAGATAAGCGACAACATAGATAAAAAATGAGCTCACATAGAGCAAATCAAACATCCTAGATAACTAGAATTATCTCAGAGTGTAAAGACACATTCCATAGCAAGAAATCGACATTCTTTAGTTTCTCGGTTCCCATCAAAACCACCGGCCTCTCGAGTTGTGTGTGATCCACCATCATATCCTCGATCTCTCCCTCTGCCACCACCACATTTGTAACCTCCGTCGCTCCTCCCGCCTCCATAACCACCACTGCTCTGACCATCACCTCCATATCCACCAACACCTCTAGATCCCCCACCACCATGATAACTGCCTCCTTTGCCTTCATCTTCACCACAAGATCTCGATTGAGTCTGGTTGACGGTGATGTTCTTGTTGTAAAGGTTATGCCCATTCTTAGGGTTTAGGTTTTTTTAAGCAAATTAGGGAAATTTTATTGCCATAAAGAAAAAGTACAAAGTCCTTAGAGGGGGTAAATCTCTAAACTAATGCTCAAAGAGCCATAATAAGTCCTAAAGAGGTAAACCCCCTAACTGTTACAATAATGTAAAGAAAAAATAAAGCAAAAGAAAAACCAAATCTACAATAACAACAGATCCATGTACGCAACAACAACATCCACTAGGTCCTTTTGATACCAGCAAGATCCACCTACAAGATTCTCCCAACCTATAAAAGGAATCTACAACATACTAATGAAAGGATGAGTACAATTAAGCAAGCATAAAGAGTTTGAGTGTAGAAAAGGAGCAAAATAGAGAAAAGTCTTAGACTTAGTTACAATCATCTCAAGGAGCAACACTATATGTAAGCATCCAAACTTCTGAAGAAGGGTTTCAATTTTATATAGTGCTACTAGCCAAAAGAAGATAGAGAGGGACACATCAAGGACATCATTGCCAGCATACCTCTTGTAGCCCATCATCCCATGTCCATCATCTTTCAAGGCTGTAAACTCCTCCAAGCAGCAGACATAATAGCCAACCACAATGCCACAAAAAAAATAAGCCCAATAAGGAAAAAAATCAACCAACCACCAGGGATAGCAGCAGTACAGTAGGAACACCACCAAAGCCACCACCAAAGAGGAATAGGAACATCAAAGGGAGCAAGCATCATGACCTTAACAATACAAACTAGAAAACCAAGACCAAAAAAGAAAAAAACAAATGTGCTCCACAAGAAACAAAAAGGAAGCAAGGCTATCACCCAAATCTAAAAAAGGGAAACAACAGTAGCCAAGAGAGGAGAACCATAGTAGGAGCATGCCAACCAGCATGTCACCAAGAGAGTAAGAAAGAAAGTCCAAAATAGCCACCCATCCGTCCAACCCATCCAACCAAAATAGCCAACCAACCCAGCCAGCCAACATAGCCTCCTAGCCAACCCCCATAGTAGTAAAAAATCCAAATCAATGAAAAGACCAATAGCATCCATCATGCCAAGCCACCCAAGATAACCAGGAAAAGTGTAGAAGCAAATAACAGCATCCACCAAACCCAACCAAAGCAGCATAAATTCTAATCCAGGTGAGGTGAATAGCTAGCCAAAAACTAAATGAAGCAAAGACCAGTAAGACAGATTAAAAGCAATCCATCAAGAGTAGTAGCAATACAATAGGAACACCACCAAAGCCAACAACAAAAAGTTGGAGAAATATCAATGAGTGTAAGCATCATAACCATAGCCAAGTTAGGCACCAATACACCAAACCAAGTCACCAGATCCCAAAGAAAAACAACATCCACTAAATAGCCATCAACCAGCTAACTCAAAATAACAACAAAAACAAAAGCATCTACAGCGAAGAGAGGAAGACTATAGGAAGAGGCCGAAACCACAACCAAAAGAAATAAACCCAAACTGGCAAAATCGACCACCAAAATCTAATATGCAAAAAAAGAAGAAATAATAGTCAACAAATAACCTCCACCTTCCCAAATCTAATCCAAATTTAGACCACCAACATCCCTCTCGCCACCAACAAAGCGGATAGCCATAACACAAATGACCAACCAACCTAGCCAGCCCACCAAACTAGCCAATAATGCCACCTCACCAACCACCACAGCAGCAAAAAATCTAACTCAATTAAAGAAGCAACTAGCCCATGGATATGGCAAACCCCATATAGAAAACAACAGGAAAAGCCACCACCCAAATGAAGGTCACCAAAAACAACCAAGCAACAATAATAACCTTGACAAACCACCAAGAAACCATAATAACCTAGGCTGAGAAAAAACAAAACCTAGAATAGGTCCAAGAGTGAAAATAAGCAAATGGACACAACCTAAAGAGGGTTTAACAAAGGGGAACCAAAAGCAATGGCTCATCAAAAACAAACTAAAAAAAATAAGCCAAGAAAATTATAATCTGAAATAAGGTAATATAGTGTTATCCAGATTGACCAAACCCCTTAAAATTTTAAGCAAATTTTGATTATCAAATAAGTTGGCACCTAAAGTAGCTAAGAAATCAATATAAGCATTACCTTCACGAAGGATATAGGAAATTTTATAATAAACTTGAGAAAGAAGATTTTTAGTATGATTAAGAAGATAAAATAAATTAGTAATTATTGTTCTATTAGAGTTTAGCATGTCAAGATGCAAGAGCGCATCAACTTCAATCTAGATGTTGAGGCAACCTTTATTCAAACAAATTTCAATAGCTTTATTGACAACCATAAGCCCAGCATAGATAACAAAATAGGCTTTGAGAGGATAGGCAAAAGCATAGATGACAGTACCTTTAGAATCCCTAAGAATACCACCATAGCCATATTTATTGGAAGCAATAGAACCATCAACATTCACTTTAATCAAATTTTTTTGGGTTTGATCCAATGGATAATCTTAGCTCTTTTATAAGAGTCAACATCAGGTAGAATGATACCCAATTTTTAGCCATAAATTTATAACCTCTATAATGAATGTTATTAATAATATTGGAATTAAATAGAGCATGAATTTTTTCTTTGGTTCTAGCCAGGATCCTTTTATGGCTCATAGGAATAACATGATATTTAGCATCATTTTTGTCCATCCAGATGAACCAGATAAGGGTAATAGCAGTTAGAACTTTAATATGACCTTTCATAATTTTTTGGAAATAGACTTCAAGAAGTTGATATATGGAAAGAGAGCCATGAAAGTAGTTCATATTAAATAAATCATCATATCATAATCATAATTTAGAAGCAATAACACCATTGACAAAAAATGATTAACATTTTCAATATGAAAGCAACAATAACATTTTGAAGGCAAATAAAACCCTTTATTCTTGAGCAAAGAGTCCACAGGAATAAAGTTATTCAAAATCCTCCAAGCTAAAATCGAATAAGAAATGGGAATGATATTGTTCTAAATTTTAATGAAAACATTAGAGTAGTTTTTCTTATCTCTAATAAAATTCCAAACCTCTTTAAGAACAAAATCACCATTGTAAGAAAGCTTAAAGATAATCAAGTTTGTTAGAGAAAATAGGATATTTCTAAAGTTATCTAAAAGAGAAATAGGCATATAATTCTCAAGTTTGTTTTTATTTCAAGTGTTATTATTCTAGAAAGAGTTAACTTTGATAGTTCAATAGAGTGGGTAGATAAAAGGGAGGTAATAGAGCCATTGCCAATCCAATTGTCTTGCCAAATGAAAGAAGAACCCGATTGAATACCCCAAGATATTAAAGGTTCAACAACCCATTTGATGGAGCAAAGCCTTTTCCAAACTAGAGAGTCACCAACTTTATAAGCATTGATAAGAGGGTGTTTACCTTGGCAAAAATTTTTTCATCATAAAATTAGCCCAAAGGCTATCATTCTTTCTAAAATTCCACCAAAGCTTATGAGAGAAGATAGTAATAGCTTCACAAATTGGATTGCAACTGAGACCACCTTCACCCAAGGGACCACAACATTTATGCTAGGAAGTCCAATGCATTATTTTAGTAGAATTATTAGATCCCCAAAATAATTTATTAAGCAAGCGATCAATAATGATAAGAGTAGCATTAGTGGGGATAATAGTTTGAATCAAATAAAGAGGCATTGAATTGAGAGTGCTTTTAAGAATAGTGAGCCTACCACCAAAGGAAAGTAAATGAAATCACCAAACATAAATTTTATTTAAATTATTTGAATTAACTCATCAAAAAGATGGGATTGTTTCGGACCTTTAAAAAGAGGAGCACCCAAGTACTTAAGAGGAAGGTTTTGATGTTTAAAGTTAGTGATATGTAGGATTTGATTAATTTTATTATTGGAGATACTTGAAGAAGTAATAAAATAACTTTTATTATCATTGATAGATAGACCACTTTCTCTACCAAATTTATTTAAAAAAAAATTGAGATTCTTGATATGATGAATAGAAGCATTGCAAAAAATAATGAAATCATCTACAAAGCTTAAATGAGAAATAGGAAGACCACCAAGAGTTCTATAATACATACTAGGATTGTTTAAGAATAGATCATTGATGCTCCTAGATAAGTACTCAACAATAAAATAAATAAGGTAGGAGATAGAGGATCCCCTTGTCTTAGGCCATGGGAAGAAGGAAAGAAGCACAAGGCCTCCCCATTAAGAAAAATAGAAAACCATGCATTATTAATACAATTTTTAATAAGAAAGATAAATTTATTAGAAAACCCAAATAAATTTAGAATATGGATAAGGAAATCCCAAGAGATATTGTCAAAAGCTTTGGTAATATCTAATTTGAATAAAATGTTGCAACCTCTAGTCCTAGCATCTAAATCATGAATTAATTGGTGAGCAAGTAGAATATTAAAAAATAGATCTACCTCTAACAAAACTAGTTTGGTTTAGAGAGATAATCATATGAAGTAAAGGACTGAGCCTATTGGTTAGAATTTTGGAAATCAGCTTATTGAAGAAAGTACAAAGACTAATAGGCCTAAAATCACTCCAATAGTCTGGATTATATTTCTTAGGTATGAGAACAATAGAAGTGCTAGAAAAATAACTAAGAAAAGGATTACCAATAAAAAAAAATCAACCACAGCCTCAACCAAATCATTTTTAATAATAGACCAGCATTTTTGAAAAAATTGGGTAGTGAAATCCTCCGGACCAGCAACAAAATCTATGTTCATGCTATTAAGAACTATAAAAATTTCCTCTTCATTATGTACAATAGTAAGAAAATCATTGTCATTATAATTTATAATAGAAGGAATCAAGTGCAATTTAGAAATATCTTCATTAGAGCAACTCTTATTAAGCATATTTCTAAAGTAATTAATGGTTGAATCCTTAATCTCATTATTCTCTATAATCCATTCTCCATTATCATCTTTAAATTTTGAATATTATTTAAAGCTCTCTTTTTATTAACTAAAGCATGGAAATATCTAGTATTTCTATCACCATTCGTAATATGTTTGCTAGTAGCTTTTTGGAGCCAATATGTATCTTCCAAATTTTGAAAATTAACAAGTTTATCTTTCACTCAGTGAAGTCCTTAATCTTAGTAAGATACATAAGAGACTTCAAGATCACAAACCAATTTTTTCCATTTGTTTGATATTAGCAAAAAAGTTTTGAAAATAATGCTTGTTCCACCAACCTAGATTTTGTTTAAGTCTTTTAAGCTTAAACCAAAATCTATTCATCCCCATACTCGAATTGTCAGGATGTAAGGGAGGTTTCCAATTACTAGCCACAATAGTAAAGAAATCAATATGCTGAATCCACATGTTTTGAAATCTAAAATGAGAGAAATTTTTTATTCTATTAGAGTTATCTTTAATAGAAACCAAAAGAGGAGCATGATCTGATAAGGTTCTACTTAAATGATCGACAAAAGTAATAGGCCATTGAGTAATCCACTGAGTATTATAAAGAATCTGGTCCAACCTTTGCCAAAGTCTAGAGTTTTGCCAAGTAAAATTTGAACCCTTAAAGCTAATATCAATCAAATTGCAATCAAGGATCATTTAAAAAATTCTTCCATTGAATGAATATTAGAGAGCCACCACTTCATCGTAAGAGAATAAAATAGTGTTGAAATCCCCACCAACAAACCAAGGTTTATTGATAGAAGTAGCAAAATTCCTCAAATTTTCTCAAAGAAAATTTCTACCATATCTATTACAAGATGCATAGATAAAAGAGCCCAAAACACAATAGTCACCATAAGATATTTGAGCATTGAGAACTTGTTGAAAATCATCAAGAATAGAAGCCTCCACAAAATTATTCCAAAAACATCAAATTTTATTACTATCATTAGAGAAACATTTATTGAAACCGATCATTCTAGCAACATGGTTAATTTTGTTTGAATGAATAAGAGGCTCCAAAATAATAAGTAAAGAAATATTATGAATATGATAAAGGTTTCTAATACTATGAATAGAGAGGGTACCGATCCCTCTAACATTCCAAACAAGAAAATTAAACATAAGGAAATAAAAAAGGGGTTAAGAAAATGTTAATTAAGAGAGGAGAGGGAGGTCACAACAGATCTAGTGTTTTTGGACAATTTAGGAGGGAAGTTTTTAACATTCTTTATCTTTTTAGGATGATAAGTTTGGAAACCATTTTATTTTCCCATAAAATCATCATCGGAGAAGAATTTATTAACATTAATCATAGATTTAGGGGAAATCTCTATATAGAAAAGAGTTCTTCTTCTTCCAATCCTTTAGAATTTATTAAAGGAAAATGAGCATCGAGCAAGTAAGTAAGAGCTAAAAAAAATTATTAATCGCAAGTGTGAACATCAAGCTCTTCTTCTTCTTCAATACCTAGATTATTAGATAAAACCAAATCTTTTTGAGAATTTAAATCATCCTAAATTACTAAAGTAAAGTCGGTTTTCAAACTAATATCATGAGAATCCAAGCCCATATTCTCCATTGAATTCAAATGATACATAACATTGATATCCTTATTAATATTTTCAATTAAAGCTTTTTTTTTGTCAATCAAAATCGAAGGATGTAGGATTGACTCGAGGAAAAAGAATTGTCATCCAAAAGTTTAGAGAAATTATTATTTTTCACATTAGAAACATTCAATTTCTTAGAAAAAATAAGAGGTAAAATATCCTTATTAAGAACATTCAATGAATCATTTTTTTTTTGAATTAACTTTTTGATATTTAACAATGGTAGACTTAGGTTAGAAATAATAATTTTCTTAACAAGAATTTTTTTTAGGTGAGGATGCATAATGAAACATTCAAAATTATCATGCCCATGGATTTTACAATGAGAACAAAAGATAGGGAAATTTTCAAAATCAACTTTCTACAAATAACCATAATTTTTAGATCCCAACCAAATCTCTTTGGGGTGTTTCTTGGTAATATCCAATTCAATAAGGATTTTAGCCATAGAAGGTCGATATTTTGTAGCCGTTGCCTATCAATTTGCAATGACTAACTAAATAAAGCACCCACATTAAAGAGGAATTGATGATTAATGAAATGAATTTGCATATTAGGGAGAGAAATCCAAACCAAAATGATTGGGGATTCTTTCTTAATATCAAATAGTGGAGTCTATTTTAGCAACCTCATTTGATTAAAAATACAATAAGAACGATGAGCAAAAACACACGAGTAATCCAAATCATTCATTAATCAAAAATGTATGAATTAAACCAATTGTAAAAGCACCCAAAAGTTTTAGACTATGAAGAAAGTGTGAATGTTTTCCAGATTTGGCATACGAAAAGTAAAATTTCCAACCAAAGTTAATTTAAATGGCTTAGCAAACTTTCTCACAATCAGATCAGAGCACATAATCACAGGCATGTTCAAAAAGAAGTCAAAATAAGTTCTAGGGATTTACTTGAATAATTATCTTTACCAGTGAGGATGTCTTTGAATGATTTCAAAGTAACCAAAGCCAAGGTAATTGATGCCCTAGTAGGATCCATTGATCCATCGCTTTCCAAGGAATCATCATGGAAGATGCCACATGTCACCCAAGTAAAACACCAAAGTGCCATCCATTCCAAAAGGAATCCAGGAGAATCAAGACCGATAAGCAAAGTATAAGTCCAAAAAAAGAGGGAAAAGAGGGAAAAGGGGAATCACTAGAGCATGAGGTCGAGGGCTCGGGTGATGGGTGGGCATGATGATGTGCAAAGGGGCGTAGTCAACGCGTGATGACTCATTTACTAGGTAGGGTTTAGGTTTATTTTTAGGGTTTATTTAAGGTTTATAAACCTAAAACTAAACCTAAAATAACTAAATAAATTAAAAAAAAAACTTAAATCTTAAAACCTAATAAACCTAAACCTAGGGTTAGGGTTTAAAGTTTAGTGTTTAGGCCTTTAGGGTTTAGGTTTAGGGTTTAGGGTTTAGGATTAGGGTATAGGGTTTAGGGTTTAGCATTTAGGGTTTAGGGTTTAGGGTTTAGTTTAAGGCTTAGGTTTTAGGGTTGTAGGTTTAGGGTTTAGGATTTATGGTTAGTTTTTGGGTTTAGGGTTTTTAAAAAAAATTAAGCAAACTAGTAGGTTTAGGTTTATTTAGTTTACTTAGGTTATTTATTATTTATTTTAATTTTTATTTTTATTTTTATTTAGGTTTATTTTTTATTTTTATTTAATTTAATTTATTTATTTTAGTTTAGGTTTTTATTTTAGTTTTATTAGGTTTAGGTTTAGCTTTACGTTTACTTTTTAGTTGAGTTTTATTTTTATTTTAGATTTTTAGGTTTTTATGGTTTAGGGTTTAGGGTTTTTAAGGTTTAGTGTTTAGGTTTAGGGTTTGGGGCTAGGGTTTAGGGTTTAGAGTTTAGAGTTTAAGGTTTAGGATTTTATGTTTAGGTTTTAGGGATTAGGTATTTTAGGGTTTAGGGTTTGGTATTTTGGGTTTAGGGTTTAGGGTTTTGGGTTTTGGGTTTAGGGTTTAGGGTTTTAGGAGTTACGGTTTAAGGTTTAGGGTTGTAGGTTTAGGGTTTTGGGTTTTGGGTTAGTTTTAGAGTTTAGGGTTAAGGTTTTTTTATTTTTTTTTTTATTTTAATTTTTACAGTTTAGGGTTTAGGGTTTAGGTTTTAGGTTTAGGGTTCAGGTTTTAGTGTAGGTTTATTTTTAGATTAAGTAAACTTGTAGGTTTATATTTTTAAATTTGTTTGGTTTATTTATTATTTATTTTAGTTTATTTTATTTTTTTTAATTTTATTTAGGTTTCATTTTTAGGTTTATTTATTTTAGTTTAGGTTTTTTATTTTAGTTTATTTCTTAGGTTTAGGTTTAGGTTTATGTTCAATTTTTTAGTTTATTTTTATTTTTATTTTATTTTTTAGGATTAGGTTTATTTTTATTTTAGGTTTAGGTTTAGGTTTTTATTATATTTTTAGCTTTAGGTTTTAGGTTTTATTTTAGGTTTATTTTTAGGTTTTATTTTTAGTTTAGGTTTAGGTTTATTTTTAGTTTATTTTATTTTATTTAGTTTAGGGTTTAGGTTTAGTTTATTTTAGATTTAGGTTTAGGTTTTATTTATTTTAGCTTAGGTTTAGGTTTATTTTATTTTATTTATTTTAGGTTTAGGTTTCTTTAAAGGTTTAGGTTTTATTTTTATATTTATTTTTAATTTTATTTTTTAGGTTTAGGTTTTTATTTAGTTTTTATTTTATTTTATTTTAGGTTTATTTTAATTTTATTTTTCATTTACTTTTTATTTTATTTAGGTTTTTTATTTTTAGGTTTACTTTATTTTTTAGGTTTGTTTAGGTTTTTATCTTTTTATCATAGTTTAGTTTTTATTTTATTTTATTTTATTTTATTTTTAGGTTTAGGTTTGATTTGTGGTTTAGGTTTAAGTGTAAGTTTTAGTTTAGGTTTTATTTTTTTTTTATTTTTTTATTTTATTTAGGTTAAGGCATTTTCACTTATTTTATTTTTAGGTTTTATTAAGTTTTGATTTAGGTTTTTAGGTTTTCAGGGTTTAGTGTTTAGGTTTAGGGTTAAGGGTTAAGGGTTTGGGGTTTAGGGTTGTAGGTTTTACGTTTTAGGGTTTAGGGTTAAGTTTTTTTTTGGTTTTTTTATTTTTATTTTAGGTTTTAGGGTTTATGGTTTAGGTTTTAGGTTTAGTGTTCAGGCTTTAGTTTAGGGTTTAGAGTTTTTGGTTTTTTTTAACAGAGAACAAATTCAGGTTTCATCAACTAACTAACACACTAAGTTTTCTAACACAAGCAATGACATAGATCAAGAATGAGTACACATAGAGAAAATGAAAAACCATAGATAACTAAAACCATCTACTATAAAGACACAGTTCCATAAGTAGCAAATTGGATCAGCCGTTCTTCAGTTTCTCTAATTCCCATCAGAACCACCCTAGCCTCTCGAGTAGTAGGATCCACCATCATATCCCTTAGCTCTCCCTCCACCACCACCACGATTGTTACCTCCGTCACTCCACCCTCCTCCATATCCACCACTGCTTTGATCAGCACCTCTATATCCACTAGCACCTCTAGATCCCCCACCACCATTGTGATAACTGCCACCTCTTCCTTCACCTCCATTGTCAGATCCAGACTATCACTGGTTGATGGTGATCATCCTTCCATCAAGGTTCTGCCCATTCTTAGGTTTAGGTTTATTTTTTTTTAATTTATTTAGTTTCTTTAAGTTTAGGTTTAGGGTTTGGGTTTTTGGGTTTTGGGTTTTGGGTTTTTGGTTAGGGTTTAGGGTTAAGGGTATAGGGCTTAGAGTTTAGCATTTTAGGGTTTATGCTTTTAGGGTTTAGGGTGTATGGTTAGATATTAGGGTTTAGGTTTTACGGTTTAGGGTTTAGGGTTTAGGGTTTTTTATGGTTTAGGGTTTAGGGTTTTTTATGGTTTAGGGTTTAGGGTTTATGGTTTTGGGTTGTAGGTTTAGTGTCGTAAGTTTTGGGTTTAGGGTTTTGGGTTTATGGTTTAGGGTTTAGGGTTTACGGTTTAGGATTTTAGTTTATTTTAAATTAAGTAAATAATAGTTTATTTGAATTTATTTTTTTAGGGTTTATGGTTTTAGGATTTATGCTTTTACGATTTAGGGTTTAAGGTTACAATTTAGTTTAGGGTTTAGGGTTTAGGGTTTAGGGTGTAGAGTTTATGGTTTAAAGTTTTTTAGGGTTAAGGGTTTAGGGTTGTAGGTTTTCTATTGTAGGTTTATGGTTTAGGTTTCAGGGTTAGTTTTAGGTTTTAGGGTTTTGGTTAGGCTTTTTTTAGTTTTTTATTTTTAAGGTTTAGGGTTTAGGGTTTAGGTTTCAGGTTTAGGGTTCAAGTTTTAGTTTAAGGCTTAGAATTTTTATTTTTTTAATAAAGAACAAATTCATATTCAATATTTCTTCTTTTCGATTTCATCAACTAAGTAACACACCAAGTTTTCTAAGATACAAGCGACAACATAGATAAAAAATGAGCATGCATACAAATCAAAACCATAGATAACTAAATCTCTACTATAAAGGCATAGTTCTATAAGAATAGATCGGATCTTCTTCGCTTTCTCCAGTTCCCATCAGAACCACGACCTCTCGGTAGTAGATCCACCATCATATTCCGATCTCTCCCTCACACCACCACCATGAATATAAATCTCCATCCTCTCCTCTTCCACTACTCACCACCACTACATATCCACCGAACCTCCTCCCCCACCCATTGTGACATCGCCACCTCACTCCCTCTCCACCACCAAATTTAGACTGTGCCTGGTTGAAGGTGATGTTCATGGCATCAAGATTCTACCCATTCTTAGGTTTTATGTTTAGGTTTAGGTTTATTAGGTTTTATGGTTTAGGTTTATTTTTAAATTTATTTAATTACTTTAGGTTTAGGTTTAGGGTTTATGGTTTAGTTACTATTTAAGGTTTAGGGTTTAGGGTTTATGGTTTATGGTTTAGGGTTTAGGGTTTAAGGTTTTAGTGTTTATGCTTTCAAGCTTTAGGTTTAGGGTTTTTTATGGTGTAGGGTTTATGGTTTAGGATTTAGGGTTATAAGTTTAGGTTTAGGGTTTTGGGTTTAGGGTTTAGGGTTTAGGGTTTAGGGTTTTAGGGTTTAAGCTTTTAGGGTTTAGGGTTTAGGGTTAGGGTTTATGGTTTAGTGTCTATGGTTTTTTAGGGTTTAGGGTTGTAGGTTTGGGGTTTAGGGTTTAGAGTTTAGGATTTAGGGTTTAGTGTTAGGGTTTTTTTTTTTGTAAATTAAGTAAACTGGTAGGATCAAGTTTATTTAGTTTATTTTTATTTATATTAGTTTATTTTATTTTTTACTTTTCTTTAGGTTTATTTTTATTTTTATTTATTTAGTTTATTTATTTTAGTTTAGGTTTTTCATTTTAGTTTATTTTTTTAATTTGGTTTAGGTTTATGTTTATTTTTTAGTTTAGTTTTTTTTTATATTTTACTTTTTAGGTTTAGGTTTAGGTTTAGGTTTTTATTTTTATTTTTTAGGTTTAGGTTTTAGGTTTTTATTTTAGGTTTATTTTTAGATTTTATTTTTTTGTTTAGGTTTAGGTTTATTTTTACTTTATTTTTTTTATTTAGTTTACAGATTGTTTAGTTTATTTTAGGTTTAGGTTTAGGTTTTATTTATTTTTGTTTAGTTTATTTTAGTTTATAATTAGGTTTAGGTTTATTTTGTTTATTTTAGGTTTAGGTTTTTTTTTTACTTTATGGTTTTATTTCATATTTTTGTTTGGTTTCATTTTAGTTTAGGTTTTCATTTTATTTTATTTTTTATTTAATTTATGTTTAAGTTTTTTTATTTAATTTATTTTAGGTTTTATTTAGTTTAGGTTTTAGTTTTTAGGTTTTTAGTGTTTAAGGTTTAGGGTTTAGGGTTTATGGTTTAGGGTTTAGGTTTGGGGTTTAGGGTTTGGGTTTAGGGTTAGTTTTAGGGTTTAGGGTTTAGGGTTAAGGTTATTTTATTTTTATTTTATTTTTTTTAGTTTTAAATTTTTTTTAATTTAGTAAACTAGTATGCTTAGGTTTATTTAGTTTACTTAATCTATTTTTTATTTATTTTAATTAATTTTATTTTTTATTTTTATCTAGTTTTATTTTTATTTTATTTAATTAGATAATTTATTTTAGTTTACATTTTTATTTTAGATTATTTTTTAGGTTTAAGTTTTGTTGTATTTTTTAGTTGAGTTTTATTTTTGTTTTATTTTGTGGGTTTAGGTTTTATTTTTTATTTTTAGGTTAAGGTTTAAGTTTTTAGTTTTATTTTTTTAGGTCTAGGTTTTAGGATTTTATTTTAGGTTTATTTTTAGGTTTTATTTTTTTAGTTTAGGTTTAAGTTTATTTTTAGTATATTTTATTTTATTTAATTTAGGTTTAGTTTAGTTTAGGTTTAGGTGTGGGTTTCATTTAATTTAATTTAGTTTTTTTTAGTTTAGGTTTAGGTTTATTTTATTTTTATTTTAAGTTTAGGTTTTTTTTAGTTTAGTGTTTATGTTTTATTTTTATTTATTTTTTAGGTTTTATTTTTTGTTTAGTTTTTAGGCTTAGGTATTTATTTAGTTTTTATTTTATTTTATTTCAAGTTTATTTTATTTTTATTTAAGTTTACTTTTATTTAATTTAGGTTTTATTTTTTAAGTTTAGTTTAGGTTTTTATTTATTTTATTTTAGTTTGGTTTTTATTTTTTATTTTATTTTCTTTTTAAGTTTAGGTTTAGGTTTTAGTTTATGTTTTAATTTTAGTTTATTTTTTATTTTAATTTGGTTTAGGTTTTTATTTATTTTATTTTTAAGATTAATTTAGTTTATATTTAGGTTCTTAACTTTTTAGGGTTTAGGGTTTAGGGATTAGGGTTTGGGGTTTAGGGTTTAGGGTTTGGGGTTTAGGGTTTAGGGTTTAGGATTTAGGGTTTAGGCTTTAGGGTTTTACGTTTTAGGGTTTAGGGTTTAGGGTTTAGGGTTTATAGTTTAGGGTTTTTAGGTTTAGGGTTGTTTTAGTTTAAGGTTTAGGGCTTTTGATTTTTTTTTTTTACAGAGAAAAAATTCAGATTCAACATTTCTTCTTTTTTATTTCATCGGCCAAGTAACACACCAGTTTTCTAAGACACAAGATGACATAGATAAAAAATGTGCATTCATAGAGCAAATCAAAACCCACAAATAATAAAACCATCTCTATTAAGACAGTTCCATAAGCTGATCGATGGTCATTCTTGGTCTGTCTTGTTCCCATCGAGCCTCGACCTCTCAGTGGCGGGATCCACCAAAATACCCCAGATATCTCCCTCCACAACCACCATGGCTGTAACCTTCATGGCTCCTCCTTCCTCGATAACCACCACTACTTCGACCACCACCTCCATGTCCACCTCGGATCCCCACATCACTCGATAGAGCCTCTGCCTCCACACATCTAGACTAAGCTTGGTTGACGGTGATGTTCCCGTCGTTAAGGTTTTTCCCATTCTTAGGGTTTAGGTTTAGGTTTATGTTTTTTAGGTTTTAGGGTTAAGGTTTATTTTTAAATTTATTTAGTTACTTTAGGTTTAGGTTTAGGGTTTAGGGTTTATGGTTTAAGGTTTAGGGTTTAGGGTTTAGGGTTTAGGGTTTTAGGGTTTATGCTTTTAGGGTTTAGGGTTAGGGTTTAGGGTTTAGGATTTAGGATTTATGGTTTTAAAAAAATTAAGTAACCGGTAGGTTTAGGTTTATTTAGTTTATTTTTTATTTATTTTAGTTTATTTTATTTTTATTTTTATTTAATCTAGTTTATTTAGTTTAGGTTTATTTATTTTAGTGTAGGTTTTTTTATTTTAGTTTATTTTTTAGGTTTAGATTTAGGTTTAGGTTTATTTTTTAGTTGAGTTTTATTTTTATTTTATTTTCTAGGTTTAGGTTTTATTTTATTTTTTTAGGTTCAGGTTTAGGTTTTTATGTTATTTTTTTAGGTTTAGGCCTTAGGTTTTTATTTTAGGTTTATTTTTAGGTTTAGTTTTATTTTATTTTATTTTATTTTATTTAGTTTAGGTTTTGATTTAGGTTTAGTTTATTTTATTTTTAGGTTTAGGTTTTATTTATTTTAGTTTAGTTTATTTTAGTTTAGGTTTAGGTTTATTTTATTTTGTTTATTTTATTTTTAACTTAGGTTTAAGTTTAGCTTTTCTTGTTTAGGGTTTGGGTTTTTTTTATTTATTTATTTTTAGGTTTTATTTTTAGGTTTAGGTTTTATTTATTTTAGTTTGGTTTATTTTTGTTTAGGTTTAGGTTTATTTTATTTTGGGTTTAAGACTTTTTTTTTAGTTTAAGGTTTAGGTTTTATTTTTTATTTATTTTTAAGTTTTATTTTTAGGCTTATTTTTTAGGTTTAGGTTTTTATTTGGTTCTTATTTTATTTTATTTTAGGTTTATTTTAGGTTTATTTTATTTTAATTTTATGTTTAGTTTTTATTTTATTTAGGTTTTTTTTTCTTAGGTTTATTTTATTTTTTTAGTTTAGTTTATGTTTTTATTTATTTTATTTTAGTTATTTTATTAGTTTATTTTAATTATTTTTAGGTTTAGGTTTAGGTTTTAGTTTAACTTTTATTTTATTTTATTTTCTAATTTTATTTAGGTTTAAGTTTTTTTATTTATTTTATTTTTAAGTTTAGGTTATTAGGTTTTTAGGGTTTTGGGTTTAGGGTTTATGTGTAGGGTTTTAACGTTTCAAGTTTTAGGTTTGAGGGTTTAGGGTTTAAGGGTTTAGGGTTTAAGGGTAGGGTTTAGGGTTTAGGGTTTATGATTTAGTGTTTAGGGTTTAGGTTGTGGGTTTAGGGTTGTAGGTTTTAGGGTTTTAGGGTTAGTTTCAGGGTTAGGTTTTTTTATTTTATTTATTTTAATTTATTTTTTATTTTTTTATTTTTTTGTAAATTAAGTAAACTCATAGGGTTATTTATTTAATTTATTTTAGTTTTTTTAGTTTATTCTATTTTATAGTTGATTTATATTTTTATATATTTTTATTTAGTTTAGTTGATTTATTTTAGGTTTATTTATTTTAGTTTAGGTCATTTATTTTAGTATATTTTTAGATTTAGGTTTAAGTTTAGGTTTATCTTTTAGTTTAGTTTTATTTTTATTTTATTTTTTAGGTTTGGTTTTAATTTATTTTTTAGGTTTAGGTTTAGGTTTTTATTTTTTTTTAGGTTTAGGTTTTAGGTTTTTATTTTAGATTTATTTTTAGGTTTTATTTTTTAGTTTAGGTTTAGGTATATTTTTAGTTTATTTTATTTTATTTAGTTTAGGTTTAGGTCTTGGTTTAGTTTATTTTAGGTTTCATTTATTTTAGTTTAGTTTATTTTAGTGTAGGTTTATTTTATTTTTATTTTAGGTTTAGATTTTTTTTAGTTTAGGGTTTAGGTTTTATTTTTATTTATTTTTAGGTTTATTATTTAGGTTTAGGTTTTTATTTAGTTACATTCAGCGATGAAGACTTACTCCTTCGGACGACTAAGCACAACCGCCTCTTTACATTATAGTGGATGTTGCAAGATACAGGCTATCCACAGTTCTAGTTGACCCATGTTTATCAATCAACATTATGAGTCTAAGAACCCTTACCTACTTGAGGATCGGCATCTCCAAACTCCAAAAGGAAAGGATGATGTTGAGAGGATTGAATGAACAAGGCGAGAGGGCCATGTGTTGTTTATTTTTGGATGTAAGGGTGGGGGGGTACTTTTCGAGGTGATCGAGTACAACATTGAGGTTTGATGTACTATCTTGAAAGATAGAAGCATCACCTTACAATGGGCCTAATCATGTAATAAGGACTCCTAAGGTATGATGGGTCTTTGAATGTACCTAAGATTTTTCTCCTACTTTACATGGATGAATAAAATAGGGTTTATATTAAACCAGGTTCTTAAGTTCCCTATGGAGGTAAGCCTCTATAGTTAATTACATCTTAGGAAATGAAATTTTCTAAGAATACTATCGATTAAAGTAGACAATTATCATCTCCAAATATTTCAAAGTTAGACTATCAAAGGATTGGTTGTATTTAGAAAATCAATTGGGAAAGTTCAAGGAGAAGAATTATTTTTGGAATCCAAATGAAATAAGTTAGAAGTGCTCACGATACTAGGAAGCCTAGTGAGCATTCCAATCAATCCTATGGTTGGGCTTTATAATTTTGAAGTTGAGGAGATTTATATGTTTTGAGTTGAAATTTAATTAGATTACTAGAGCTTATAATCCACCAACACAAGGTTGTGGGAATGCCTAAGAGGTGAGGATTTATGCTTGTAGCCCTAAGGAAATAGCTATCTCGGATCCTAAATCTAAGGAGCTTTAGTATGAGCTAAATGACTAATGTGGATGGATAAGGGTTTACCTCCAGAGAGAATAAATTGTGGACTTAGGACTTAACCACCTTGAGTGGATGCCAGCTAACTCCTACAATTTTAAAACCATGTAGTCCAATCTTATGAATTGCAAGATAGTTAGGGTAGTTATTTAATTAGAAAGAGACTAAAGTCTTAAACACACTCCCTAAGAGACTAGAGCATGAGGGGTATGAGCATATGACTTAATCTAAAGATGCAAAATATTTTCAAATTTTATTTCATTTTAGACACATTAGTTTGATAGAGGCTTTAGGTTATGGGTCAAATCAGCTAGAAGAAGGTGTTGTCCACCACAAGGAAAGCCCTCACAAGTCAAGTATTCCTTTATCATGCAAAGATGGAGATCTTTCATGTTCAAGAGAGAAAGAATATGCATGCATGATGTGAAACATACAACCATACAGCTAAGTGGTTGCTAAATCTTCTAATTATCTTATTTATGTCTTAGGCTTTATGATAAGGTTATGAGTTGTTTAAAATTTTGCTATGGGTGATTAGTTGGGTCGAAAAGTTATTTTATCCTAAAAGCCTAATAGTATCCAAGACACATATTAAAGCATCAATCATTTAAGAAACTATAAAAAACATGCTGTCCTAATGCATAATGTAAACAAAACATCAAACAATTATATAAACTATCATAAAAGAATAAAAGGCTGGTGCGGTCAGGTACCACCATACAACCCGAAGAGAGAAATATGGTAGCAGCTCTACCCTTATACAACCTAGAAGAATAATTTTAATTGTAAATGCTATGGGGTCTTCTTTCATCATATCTCATTTTTTTTGATCTGGTTCCTTCTTTGATTTGGATGGTGCTTACTTCAAAGGCATCATAGGGCACCTTAGGACAAAGCCTTCTAGCCATTGCTCATCATAATCCCCCATAGCACTAATCATAATTCCTACTGCAAAAATTATATTTATGTGGGAAAAGTAAATCTAACTACACCTATAAAATAGAGGTTAGCTAAATATACATATAATCCCAATAGTTGTATTTATAATTTGGACTTAGCACCCTAGACATGGGTAACTAAGCCCACCAATCCTAACTTGGATTATTCTTAAGGATTTAAGCAACCTGCAAATAGAGCATTCACCTTATTTTTAAACATCCCTTAAGCATAATCTCTTGCAAAAAACATGATTAGGCAAATATTACCTATCATCTCCTACAAAAGTATACACCCTAACATCCAATCTAAAATAATACATCATAAAACAAAACATACATCACATCATACACCTTCCTAACTTAGAGCTAGAAGTGGTGACTTAATTCTAATGTGTGTATTAAGGCTTGTGTGGTAAGTCTTATTATGCATTAGTGTTGTATTTTCTAAGTGTAGAGAGATTCAATTTAACATGAAAGCTTGATTTCACTTGAAGTAGTTTAATTGAATTGAGAATTTTAATTGGTGTTTTCTTTTATTTTATTTGATTATACTTAGAAACTAAGTGTTATAAAGAGAGGAAAAAAGGATTGCCCTCCTTCATCCCTACCTTAAGTCACTTTCTAAAGTATAATAATTTGATTTAGTTCTCTTTAGTGAATGACTTATTAAATGATTTAATTAATCCTATGTTTAGGTTCACTTTAAATAATCTTATTTAAAATTAAAGGCATCTTAAGATTAATTTAATTCAATTACAACCACATGATATATATTAAATCATTCCTTTCCATCACATGTAACATGCATATGATTTAATTCTAAGTGTATCTATACCTGCAACATATTTTAGCACACTTAAATGATGAATGTATGTGTATGTTTAGAATTTATATTTTATTTGATTGAATTATTTAAACATATTAATTGAAAACTTTATCCAAATTCTTATACAAAAAGGACATAAGAATGAAATTAAATAGGCATGTGGTGTTGTTAAACCAGGGAAGTAAGGTAATCAAATGACAACCTTGGAGCTAGCTAAAGCCTCGTATTCTAGATGTCCAAACTATATACCCATTTGCATTCAAACATATGTAAATTTGTATACATGAACATAAGAAGTAAGCTCTAAATCATATGGCTAATTAATTCAACCACTTAGTCAATTATGAATGCATGCAATTTTAAAGTAAAATGGGATTTTCATTCACTAATCACATATTCATATACATGTACAAAGATATAGGCATGTACGTGTCATTGTTAAACCAGGGAAGTGAGGTAATCAAATGACCTCCTTGGGGCTAACTAAAGCCTCATATTCCTAGGATGTCCAAACTATATACTTGCTTTTCTTTGACACACATCGATGTATACATAAATTAGGCAAAGAAAACCATGCAAAGATTGTATATTTATTTTGATTGAATCATTTATATATATCAATTAAAGATCTATCCAAATACTAATGTTGAAATACATAAGAATGAAATCAAATGGGTACCATTGTTAAACCAGGGAAGTGAGATAATCAAATGACCTCCTTGGGGCTAGCTAAAACCTCATGTTCTGGATGTCCGACTATATTCCACTACCTTTCAATCTTATATAAATCAACACATGAATAGTGAAAAGAGAACTCAACATTCATACACTTATAAGCACATGCATTTCTTATGTATTTATAACGGCATCATAACACATATTATTATTCATTTATAAGCTTTTAAAAATACATTTTGATTTAATAGTGATAATAGCCATGCATATATTAAATTAAATCAACCCATGCAAGCTTACATAAAGGAAATCCATTTTATTTTACATGATTTTAAAAAGATGGATGCATGAGTTCAAATGACATACCATATTTAACATGATTGAAATGAGGACAATCAAATATAAGCATGTGATTCATTCAACCAAACTAGTTCTTATGGATAATCAAATCAAATAAGATTATTTAAAGCAAACCAAAGCTTCTTTATTAATTAAGTTTTGGATTTGATTTGATTTAAAGAGGAGAAAAGAAATCATCACTTGTTGTTTAAACCCATTCAACATCAAATGATTTTGATTAATTTAAGATAATGTAATGTTGATATGATTTAATTAAGTTGAACCATTAAAGATGAATAATACCCTTACCATGTCACTTAAAGTTATTAATGAAATAATTATGAGCCAACATGATATGCATGGAAAATAAACTTGCAATAATCCTAAGAAATAAAAGGCCAAATGCAATTTGCTCATGATTAATAGTTAATGGTTATGACTTAATTAATTACTAAATTTTCCCACACATGTGGACTAACCATTTTCATTAAACTCCTTTGGTTATTAAACACCCATCTATCCCATGATTTAATTAAAGCCTGATGTGATTATGATTTCAATTGATTATGCAAATTAATTTTATTTTTGGGTGAAATGAACTAGGAAAGGGGTCCCAAATTATTTAGTTCACTTATTTTAACAATAATTAATAAACTTAATTAACCAAATTATTATTGTTCATGAACTTAATTAATCATTAATTGACTTAAAATAGTAGTTAAGGTTTAATTAGTCAAATTTCCAAATTAAGTAAGTAATAAATCCTAAGAAAATCATTGGAGGTAGAGGTCATCCCATTAAATTAACCCACAAAATTTGGGATTAATTGCTTAAGTAATTAATGAGTAGTTAAAATAATTAATTTGATAAATAAATCTTAATTACTATTCAAAATTAGTGAAGATCATTTTTAATTAACTCTCCTAAATCCTAAAATGAGTATTAGCATTTTTTTTATCTCTATGATTTTATTTTTTAGAAGTTTGTGCCATTAAAATGATTTCTAATTAAGCCTATTTAAAGTAATCTTATTATGACATGGAGGTCACATACACTGTCATGGCAGATTGGCAACAAAACTTATTCACCGCTAACGGCGGATCATACTCACACTATCCAAAAGATCAAACATTAATCAAACTTAATGATTAAATCCTCGAAGATCTAATCATGGAATCGCTTTGATCATGTGGAATGGATCATGAAATGTCAACGAGTGAGGAGAGAATGGAGTCTAATCACTTGATCAAGCTTTAAGTAAATTAACATCAAAAGGATCTACACCTTCAAATTGATCAGGGGATCAATGGTCATGACCAACCAATCAAGTTTTCTTAAAAAATTTCCAACCCATTTTTTTTATGGTCAATTTTGAAGCATACAATAGCTCAAGAGATGGTCAAATGATCAAGAAGCTTCATTAGTGGTAAAGCCCTATTCAATAATTGATCAATTTTAATTTGAATTCATGAAGATGATTTGGGTCACTTTGATCGAAGTACCACCTCTTGTGCTTGGGAAGCTTGGGAGATTATTCAATCTTACTCAATGAGGCTTAAGGAATGTGCGTGCAAAGTTAATTTAATCATGATGGAGAAGTTAGGTTGAAATGGAGGTCTCCAATGGATGGGAATGACATTTTGATCAGGAAAATTTGGATCTTGGAATGGCTTTAGTCACTCATTTGGGTAGAGTGGTTAATGATTTTTGTGTGTTTGAGTGAAATGGGTTGTATATGGAAATAAAAGGGGCCAAATGTAATTTGTCATGATTTGAATGGTTAAGGTTAATTAATACTTTATGGTTTTTTACATGTGATTCCATAATTTCATTAAATTGAATGTTAGATTATATGATTTAATTATTTAGTCTAATATGAATGATTTCATTGATTATGAATTTAATTTAATTTATTTTAAAATGGGTAAAATTAACTTAGGAAAGGGAAATTTTTTTTAGTTCATTGATGTTTTAACAATAATTTCATTTAACCAAATTATTATTGTTCATGATTGAATCAATTGAAAAATAGAATAAGGTTTGATTAGTCAAATTTAATTAAGTAAGATAAATTAAGAAAATCATGGAGGTAGAGGTCATATTAAATTAAACAAAATTTGAATTAATTTTAAGATAATGATATTAAGATAATTATTTTGATAAAATCTTAATTCAAAATTTGGATCATTTTAATTAATTCCATGAAATACCTTTAAAAGTGTATTTATTTGATTTTTTATTTTTTTGGATTTTTTTTGATTTGAAGTTTATGATTAAAATGATTAATTAAGATAATTAAAGTATTTTATTGATCAACTAACATGGTTTGTGGTGAAAGGATTGGCAACTTAAAACTTATTATGTATATGGTGGGATGTTTGTATATAAGTAATAGCTAGACATTAACTTAATAAAGATTAAATCGCTCGATTAGTGAAATCATGGTATGTAGGAAGGATGGTGGGATCTAATGTCATCAAAGTGAGGGAGAATGATTAGGCACCATTACTTATTGAGTACCTAAGCTTCTGAATTAACATAAAAGGATACACTTTCTATTGATCGAGGGGATCCAATGGTCATGATCAGGATAAAGTTTTCTTCATCTCCAACATTTTGTATGGATCAATTTGAAGCATAAGATCTCAAAGACCAAGGTCAAGATTATGAGGAAGCTTCATCTAGTGGAAGCCAAATCAATACTGGATACTATGTAGAGATAACATGATTGAGCTCAAGATGAAAGTCCCACCATGTCAAATCCAGATTATTCAACCACCAATGAGAGATACATTCCATTAATGTTGATGGAGAATGGAGAATTGGTCATTGATCCTCCTTCTTGGGATGGATTAGATTCATCTTGATACAAAACTTCATATGGGATGGCTTTTTCCATTTGGGTCATCCAAGAAATCATGTGCTATAGTTTTTAGGAACCATATCATATATAGGTTCAGAGTGCCTCGATGAATTATATCTAATAATGGTACTACATTCAAGAGCACCAAGATCAATAACTTTGCCCAGAGACACATCATAGATTAGAGATATTCTAGCATCAACTACCCATAGGAAAATGGCTTAGAAGAAGCCTTCAACAAAACTCATTATCCAAATCCTGAAGAAGACACTCGATAATAACAAGCGATAGTGGCATGAGCAATTATTTGAAGCCTTGTCAGCCTACCACACCACATATAGAACTCCAACTCAGTCTACTCCTTTCTCCTTAGTGTATGGGTCCAAAGCTATTCTACCATTAGAAGTCCAACTCCCATCACTAAGGATAGCTGGGGTAGCAAGATCATAATAGAGCAGAACACCAAGTTGAGGTTAGAAGAGCTCGATGGTTTGGAGGAGAGATGCCTGCGGGCATGCCAAAACCTTGAGTTGTACAAAGCTAAAATGATTCAAGCTCACAACAAGTTAGTCTTCCATAGAGCTTTTTGAGTAGGAGAGCTTATTTTACTTGTAAGGAGACTGATTATTGGCCATCATAAAATGGGAGGCATATTTGAACCCACTTGGGAAGGCCCTTTTACCATAGAGAAGGCCTACCAAGGATGATCTTATCAGCTTATTAATCATAAGGGAGAGCACCTAATGCTTCCAATCAATAGGCTCTACTTAAAGAAATATTATAGATCATGTTTAGAAATAATTATCATCAATAAAAATTCTATTTCAAATTCAATCTCTTCCATGTTGAAAGTATTCTTGTTTGTGAATCCACCATAATGTGTTTAGGGTAGGTATAAGGAACCCGAGCGACGTCCTATCCTTCATCAACACAACAAAAACACAAACTACAGACAAGCATATAAAACAAACACATATCTTATGTCTTGGGCTACTCTGAGTTAAGATAATGATCCACTCCCTCAGATGCTAGGTGGTGGCGTGTTTCTTTGGAGGAGGTAAGTCTTATATGCTTTCCTTCCCAACTTAGCCACTACACACTAATGAGTGCCCTGCTAGTTTGGTAGGCCTTACTGCGTGGTTGGTAAGCTACCTCATGTTGGCTTCGTTTAAGAGGATGTGAGTCTTCCATGGTTTCTTCTTGATAACTTAGCCGTCATGGTGTATATTTGAGGTTTAGGATAAGTCTCCTGCTCCTTCTCTCATACTTCAAGTGCAGTCCTTCTTGAGGTAATATTGTTCTAGGTCATACCATCATCTAATGAGACTATCGATGATCAATTCCACTTGGAAAGTTGTAGCTACACACTTTCTTTCTGATCATTGCACCCGACACTTTAGGTGGGTTGTTTCTCACTATCTGATGGATACAACACTCAAATATGGATACATAGGTTGGTTGGTTCTTGCACCTTAGGATACACCCTCATGATAAATGTAAGTCTTACACTTTCTCCTTGGGTTATACACCTATAAGCTTTCTATTCTAGGGCTCAAGATAATGCATTTAAGCACCTCCTCTACTATTTGGATCATTTTGATCCCATTAACACTACCGGTTACTTTGATTAGATAGTTCCCTTTCTCTAACCACCACTTACGTTGGAGAATCCATCCTATGGATACAGAGATTCTCCCTTGGTCCATAAATAGATAGGTCAAGTGTAGCCTTTTCAGTGTGGTCCCTCGCACACCAACATGGTCTATGCAAATATATAAACAAAATATATATTCACTTATGGATTAGGAGGACACCATTAATGGTACCTTTTTCTAAGCAAGCATCCTATCTTTAGGGCAGTGTCAGTAAAACTCCCTATAAGAATCGCTTGACTACTCTTGAGTTGATATAAGTCCCAGTAGCATTCACTTAATAGTCTCCCCTAAGTCGGGTTTGCTTTGTTGTGCTACCAACAAGTCACCCTAACAGTTGTTCCCTATTTTAGAAGATGTAAGTCTGCTATGCCTTCTTCCTAGCACCAATTGCTCACAAAAGCAACCCTTAGGTTGGCTAGCTTTACACCATGGCGGTGAAAATCCTTTTGGATTTTTCGAGATAGAAGTCGACATAGCCCCTTCTTATTGGGTCCACACACATGGTTCATAAATTAAATCTATTTAATTTACCAATCTCATATTCCTAGCGGATATGGCCTTAATTCAAAATCAAACTAAACTAAACAAACCATTTCAAATCGCATGAAATTAAGATAAAATTAATCCTGACTACTTTTGAGTTGACATAGGTCCCCAGCGACGTTCACTCAGTAGTCACCCTAGGTCATGTTTGATTTATTGTGCATCCAACAGGTCACCCTAATGGTTGGTCCTTGCTTTGGAAGATGTAAGTCTTCTATGCCTTCTTTTCCACTGCAAAAAACCCCTTGGCTAGTTCTACCACAAATAGACTATCCCTTTGGATTTGTAAACTGAGGTAGGTCAGTGATATAGCCCTTGGTCGTTCATCACATCAAAAGGGTCCATACATTAACTCATTCCCAATATGATTTTCCCCATAGTTAAATCACACCTTCTCCCTGTGGAGCCCCAAATCATATGAACAAGTTAAGAAAATAAATCAAATTTCCAACCTTCCTTGGAGCCAATTTCTTCTCTAGTAGAGTCTAAATCAAAGAAATCCAACCAAACTCTTATTCATAGTGGATACATCTCCAAACAAATCTATGAAATCAAACTCAAATCCTAATTCTTAGCAGATAGGTTGAACCTACTTCCCAAGTGGAAGGTTCATATACCCAATCCTTAGTGAACTCGAGCCCATATCTCTAGCAGATATGGTTCCACATCAATTAAAATAAAATAAATTAAAATCAATTTGATCTTAATCCCCGGTGGATTATAAATTCTTATCCCCAGTAGATCTTCTTTCCATAAACCATATAATCAAATCAAATTCAAACTTTTCAAATTTCTTCTTCTTTCACATAGATCACATGTCATGTCCAATACATGTGTGATCCCCAAGCGGATCTCCTCCATGTCCTTTACATGGAATTCTCATCAAATCTTATTTTTTTTCTCTTGCTTTAATACTTCAACCAAAATCTAACAATGTATTCATTCAAATTACATCATCTTAACATTGTAATCAACATTTTATGATTTGTGATGGTGAAGCTAACTATACAATATCATGCTAAACATATTATAGTGTGAATTAACACTATATTATATTATAATATATGATGTTATATTATAATTTGCTATAATATAATATATTGTCTAACATTACACCTCATTAGAATCACTTAAAATAAAAAATAACAAAATTTTCTCAAAATATTAATAATGTTCTTTTTGGATGTAAAATTATTCTTTTTCTATTAGAAATGGTACAAAATAAGATAATTTTGGTGTTGCTTCTTGGTGTGTATTTTTTGAATTTAGAATTCTTCCATCTCAACCTTCAAATTAACATTTTGTGAGTTTTTTGACCCAATGTACTATAACAAAAGTAAACTATACTAAAATGTAAAATAACATTTAGTAACACATGACCACATTCATATATGTGAAGTTATATTGTTATGTACATTATATTTTAATATGCTTTCATATAATATATTATCTTACATTACACACTTCAAAATGATTCAGTTTAAATATAAAATTTATAAAATTTGGTTGAAAAGTTAACATTTATTTTGGATGCAAAATTCCATTCTTTTGATTAAATGACATACCATAGCACACCCCAATGATGTTCCCTAAAGCTTACTTTAAATTTGGCCAAATCCATCATCTAAACCTATAAATTAATACTTTTATGAATTATAGTACAAACTCTACTACATCATACTATAACAAACTAAAATATGCAAAACAAGTAGTAATACACAATAGTATGCTATAATGCATGATGCTACACTATGTTATGGCATCCTATATTATAATACTATAACATATTATATTATATTATATTGGAAATCACATCACAAGGGATTTCTTAAGATAAAAAATCATAAAATTAGTCTAAATAATACAAAACAATATATTTTAGTCATTATCACTTACATATTTTAATTGAAACAATATTATGATGCCATGCTCTACCTATTATGAATTTGGCCAAATTCCACCATTTTAAAGTCTAAATCAACATTTTTATAAATAATACTAATGTAGGCTAACATGATTGTAAAATACTAAAAGAATTTAAAATAATATGAGAATAATATATTATGATATATGATGCTATACTATGCTACAACATATAATATTTATTTTGAACATAAAATCTTACTTTTTTAGACTACAAGTGGCATAGCACCTTTGGAACTACAACCTAATTCCCACTTTAAATTTAACAAATTTCATCATTGATTTATTAAATCAATATTTTATGATTTATATTAATATAACCTATAGGGCATAATGCCATAATATACTAAAACATTTCAAAACATCTTATAACATCCAAAACACATAACTTTATGCTCAAATATATGATGCTACATTATACTATAATATATGGTTTTATAATATGATTTAGGCTTAGGGTTAAGGGTATTCAAATCTCCAATAGTTAAGGGAAAGTCTCTTGAAAACATCTTTCTTAGCTACCATAACTATGTTAGGATTAGGTCATTCTTTAGATCTACTCCTAATGACATCTTTATTCAAGTTTTAGGGTTTAGGATTTAGGGTTTAAGGCTAGGGTTTAGGGTTTAGGGTTTAGGGTTAGGTTAGGGTTTAGGATTTGGGGTTTAGGGTTTAGAATTGAGTGTTTTAAGTTTTACTATTTAGGGTTTATGGGTTTAGAGTTTTGGGTTTTAGGTATAGGTTTTAGTTTAGGTTTAGGTTTAGTATATAGGGTTTATGATTTAGGGTTTAGGTTTTAGGGTTTAGGGTTTAGTGTTTAGGGTCTAAAGTTTTTATGCTTTAGGGTTTAGGGTTTAAGGTTTAGGTTTTTGGTTTAGGGTTAAGATTTTAGTTTAGGGTTTAAGGTTTTTTTTTAATAGAGAACAAATTTAGATTCAACATTTATTTATTTTTTATTTCATCAACCAAGTAGCACCCCAAGTTTTCTAAGACCCCATCGGCAACATAGATTAAAAATGAGCACCCATAGAGAAAATAAAAGACCCTAGATAAGTAGAACTATCTCTACTATAAAGACACAATTCCATAAGCAGCAGATAGGACTGGCTATTCTTTAATTTCTCTAATTCCCATCAGAACCACCCCCACCTTTCGTGTAGAGGGATTCATCATCATATCCCCGATCTCTCCCTCTACCACCACCACATCAATAGCCTTCGTCTTTCCTCCCACCACCATTACCATCACTGCTCCAACCACCACCTCCATATCCACCAGCACCTCCAGATCCTCCACCACCATTGCGATAACAACCACCTCCAACTTTGCCTCCTTCACCAGATCTAGATAGAGCCTAGTTCATGGTGATGTTCCTCCCGTCATGGTTCTATCGATTCTTTGGGTTTAGGGTTAGTTTAGAGTTTAGTGTTTAAGGTTAGTTTAGGGTTTAAGGTTTAGGATTTTCTTAGAGTTTAGAGTTTAAGGTTTAGGGTTTGGGGTTTAGGGTAAAGCATTGTAGGTTTTAGTGTTTAGGATTTATGGTTTAGGGTTTAGGGTTTAAGGTTTTTTTTAACAAAGAACAAATTCAGATTCAATATTTCTTTTTTTTTTTGGTATTCATCAACCAAGTAACACCCTGAGTTTTCTAAGATACAAGAAATGACATAGATAAAAATGGAGCACCCATAATGAAAATCAAAAACCTTAGATAAGTATAATGGTATCTACTCTAAAGACACAGTTCCATAAACATCAGATCGGATCGATCATTCTTCACATTTCTATAATTCCCAGACCACTCTCGGTAGCGGGATCTATATCCCGATCTCTCCCTCTAACCACCCAGATGTAACCTCATCACTCCTCTCCTCCATAACCACCTTTGCTATAACCACCACCTTCATATCCACTAGCACCTAGATCCCCACCACCACTTAATCGCCACCTCACTTGCCTCCCATAGATCTAGGCGAGCCTAGTTGATGGTGATGTTCCAGCCATCAAGGTTCTGCCCATTCTTAGGGTTTAGGGATAGTTTAGGGTGTAGGGTTTAAAGTTAATCTAGGGTTTATGGTTTAGGGTTAGTTTAGGGTTTAGGGTTTGGGGTTTAGGGTTTAGGGTTTAGGGTTTTAGGGTTTAGTGTTTAGGGTTTAGTATTTAGGGTTTAGGGTTTGGGTTTTAGGGTTTAGGATAGTTTTAGGGTTTAGGGTTTAGGGTTTAGAGTATTTTTTTTAAATTAGGTAAACTAGTAGGTTTAGATTTATTTCATTTATTTAGTTTATTTTTTATTTATTTGAGTTAATTTTATTTTTTATTTTTATTTAGGTTTATTTTTTATTTTTAGTTAGAGGACTTTTATTTCAGTTTATTATTTATGTTTAGGTTTACTTTTTTGTTGAGATTTTTTTTTATTTTATGTTTTATGTTTAGGCTTTATTTTTTATTTTTAGCTTTAGCTTTAGGTTTTAGGTTTTTATTTTATGTTTGTTTTTAGGTTTTATTTTTTAGTTTAGGTTTAGGTTTACTTTTAGTTTATTTTCCTTAATTTAGTTTAGGTTTAGGTTTAGGTTTAGTTTAATTTAGATATAGGTTTAGGTTTAATTTATTTTCATTTAGTTTATTTTATTTTAGGTTTACGTTTATTTTATTTTTTTTATTTTCTATTTATTTTAGGTTTAGTTTTTTTTTTAGTTTAGGGTTTAGGTTTTTTTATTTATTTTTAGGTTTATTTTTTAGGATTAGGTTTTTATTTAGTTTTTATTTTATTATATTTTAGGTTTATTTTATTTTTATTATAGGTTTAGTTTTTATTTTATTTAAGTTTTTATTTTTTTTTTCAATTTAGGTTTTTATTTATTTTATTTTAGTTTAGTTTTTATTTTTTTTATTTTATTTTCTTTTTTAGGTTTAGGTTTTGGTTTAGGTTTAGAATTTTGTTTATGTTTTTATTTTATTTTACTTTTTATTTTATTTTTGGTTTAGGTTTTTTATTTATTTTAATTTTAGGTTTTATTTAGTTTAGGTTTAGGTTTTTAGCTTTTTAGGGTTTAGGGTTAGTTTAGGATTTAGGGTTTATGGTTTAAGTTTTAATTTTGGGTTTAAGGTTTTTTTAAAGAGAATAAATTCAGATTCAACATTCTTCTTTTTGATTTCATCAACCAAGTAGCACCCCAAAGTTTCTAAGACATAAGCGATGACATGGATAAAAAATAAGCATCCATAGAGCAAATTAAAAACCCTAGATAAGTTGAACCATCTCTTTTATAAAGATTGTTCCATAAGCAGTAGATCGGATCGGTCGTTCTTCAATTTCTCCAGTTCCCATCAGAACCACCCCTGCCTCTCCAGTAGCAAGATCTAGCAACATATCATCGATCTCACCCTCCGCCACCACCACGGTGATAACCTCTGTCACTCCTCCCGCCTCCATAACCACCATTCCTCTGACCACCACCTCCATAGCCACTAGCACCTCCAGATCCCCCACCACCACTATGATAATCGCATCCTCCACCTTCCCCTCTACCTCTAGATCAAGATTGAGCCTTGTTGACTGTGATGTTCCTGCCATCAAGGTTCTACCCATTCTTAGGGTTTATGGTTAGTTTAGGGTTTAGTGTTTATGGTTAATTTAGGGTTTAGGGTTAATTTAGGTTTTATGATTTAGGGTTTAGGGTTTATGGTTTGGGATTTAGGGTTTAAGGTTGTAGGTTTTAGGGTTTAGGATTTCGGGTTTAAAGTTTTAAGGTTTAGGGTTTAGGGTTTAGGGTTTAGGGTTTGGGGATTTAGGATTTAGGGTTTAGGGTTGTAGGTTTAGGGTTGTACGTTTAGGGTTTTTTTAATTAAATAAAGTGGTAGATTTAGGTTTATTTAGTTTATTTAGTTTACTTTTTATTTGTTTGAGTTTATTTTAAATTTTATTTTCAATTATGTTTATTTTTTATTTTTATTTAGCTTAGTTTATTTATTTATGGTTTATTTATTTTAGTTTAGGTTTTTTATTTTAGTTTAATTTTTAGGTTTAGGTTTAGGTTTAGTTTATTTATTTTTTAGTTGAGTTTTATTTTATTTTATTTTAGGTTTAAGTTTTAGGTTTTAGGGTTTAGGTTTAGGTTTAGTTTAATTTATGGTTTAGGGTTTTAGTGTTTAGGGTTTAGGGTTTAGGGTTTAGGGTTTAGTGTTTAGGCTTTAGGGTTTATAGGGTTTTGAGTTTAGGGTTTAGGTTATAGGTTTTAGGGTTTATGCATTTAGGGTTTAGGGTTTAGGGTTTAGGGTTAGGTTTTAGGGTTTAGTATTTAAAGTTTTTTAGGGTTTAGTGTTTACAGTTTATAGTTTAGGGTTGCAGGTTTAGGGTTTAGGTTTAGTGTTATAGGATTAGGGTTTATGGTTTAGAGTTTAGGGTTAGGGTTTAGTATTTTGGGTTTATTTTTTTTTAAAATAAAATAAAGTAAACTCTTAGGTTTAGGTTTATTTAGTTTACTTTTTTTATTTTTTTATTTTATTTTTTAGTTTTATTTAGGTTTATTTTTTTAGTTTAGTTTATTTATTTTAGGTTTATTTATTTTAGTTTAAGTTTATGTTTAGGTTTAGTTTATTTTATATTTTAGGTTTAGGGTTTAGGGTTTAGGCTTTAGGGTTTTAGGGTTTAGGGTAATAGGATTTAGGATTTAGGGTTAGGGTTTAGGGTTTAGGGTTTAGGGCTTAGGCTTTAGGGTTTTAGGTTTAGGATTTTAGGATTTAGGATTTAGGGTTAGGGTTATGGTTTAGGGTTTAGTGTTTAGGGTTTAGGATTTAGGGTTTCTAAGGTTTTTTTTTTTTTTTTTAGGGAAGCCCATGTTAGGTATTTTATTAGGGTTACAAGGTTTAAAGGGGTAAACTCGGAACTCTTTTAGAGCTACAATTAGCCTAAGGAGTAAATCCTATCTAAGTACATCCAAGAGTAAAAGCATAAAACAATCAAAAGATACAAGATGATTAACATAATAAGCTAAAGTAAGATTTAAGCCAATGCTCAGAGGATGTGGAATGCATGATAATCTAGCGACACATAGGAGGAATCACACAAAGTTATAATAAGATGGAGATTAGAATAGTTAGGTATCTGAGACAAAAGTTAGAGGAAAATAGCATAATATGATTATGTTAGTAAGGAATTAGTGTTTAGGGTATAGTGCTTAGGGCTTAGGGTTTAGAGTTTAGGGTTATAGGTTTAGGGTTTAGGGTTAGGGTTTCTTTTATTATTTTATTATTATTATTTTTTTTAGGGTTTAGGGTTTAGGGATTTTGGTTTTTTTATAATAGAGAATAAATTCATATTCAATATTTCTTCATTTTGATTTCATCAACCAAGTAACACTCTAAGTTTTCTAAGACACAAGCGATGACATAGATAAAAAATGAGCACACATATAGCAAATCAAAAACCCTTGATAACTAGAATCATCTCTAATGTAAAGACATAGTTCTATAAGCAATAGATCTAATAGGAAATTTTTCAGTTTCACCAGTTCCCATCAGAACTACCCTGACCTCTCGAGTAGTGGGATCCACCATCATATCCCTGATCTATCCCTTCGCCACCACCACGGCTGTAACCTCCGTCACTCCTCCCACCTCCATAACCACCACTACTCTGACTATAACCTCCATATGCACCAACACCTCTAGATCCCCACCACCATGTAATAGCATTCACCTGCCTCTATTTATCTAGATTGAGCTGGTCGGTGATGTGCCTTTTCAAGGTTATGCCCATTCTTAGGGTTTAGGTTTATTTTTTAATTTATTTAGTTACTTCAGGTTTAGGTTTATGGTTTGGGGTTTAGGGTTTAGGGTTTAGGATTAGGGTTTAAGGTTTAGGGTTTAGGATTTAAGGCTTAGGTTTAGGGTTTTAGGGTTTATGCTTTTAGGGTAAGGGTTTTGGGTTTATGAATTTGGGTTTAGGGTTTTGGGTTTAGGGTATAGGGTTTAGGGTTTTTTAGGTTTTAGGTTTTAGGGCTTAGGGTTTAGGGTTTTGGGTTATAGGTTTAGTGTTGTAGGTTTATGGTTTAGGGTTTAGGGTTTAGGCTTTAGGATTTAGGGTTTAGGGGTTTTTTAAAATAAATTAAGTAAAGCGATAGGTTTAGGTTTATTTAGTTTATTTTTTATTTAATTTAATTTATTTTATTTTTTATTTTTATTTGGTTTATTTTTAACTTTTATTTAGTTTAGTTTATTTAATGTAGGTTTATTTATTTTAGTTTAGATTTTTATTTTAGTATATTTTTTAGGTTTAAGTAAATTTTTAGTTGAGTTTTATTTTTATTTTATTTTTTTAGGTTTAGGCTTTATTTTTTATTTTTAGGTTTAGGTTTAGGTTTTTATTTCAAGTTTTTAGGTTTAGATTTTACATTTTTATTTTAGGTTTATTTTTAAGTTTTATTTTTTTATTTAGGTTTAGTTTATTTTTAGTGTATTTTATCTTATTTAGTTTAGGTTTAGTTTATTTTAGGTTTTATTTACTTTTGTTTAGTTTATTTTAGTTTAGGTTTAGGTTTATTTTAATTTGTTTATTTTATTTTCATTTTAGGTTTAGTTTTTTTTATTTAGTTTAGGGGTTTGGTTTTATTTTTTATTTACATTTAGGTTTATTTTTTAGGTTTATGTTTTTATTTAATTTTTTTATATTTTATTTAAAGTTTATTTTACTTTTATTATACATGTAGTTTCTATTTTATTTATTAGGGTTTATTCTTAGGTTTATTTTATTTTTTAATTTAGATTAGGTTTTTATTTACTTTATTTTTATTTATTTTAACTTTTTTATTATATTTTATTTTTTAGGTTTTAGTGTAGGGTTTTATTGTATTTTATTTTATTTAGGTTTAGTTTTTTTAGTTATTTTATTTTATTTGTGTTTAGTTTTGGTTTAGGTTTTAAGTTTTAGGTTTAGGATTTAGGGTTAGTTTATTGTTTAAGGTTTAGGGTTTAGTATTTAGGCTTTAGGGTTTAGGATTTTTAGGGTTTAGGTTTGGGTTTTGGGTTGGTTTAGTTTAGGTTTTAGGTTAGGGTTTAGGTTTAGGTTTAGGGTTAGGGTTAGGTTTAGAGTTTAGGATTTAGGGTTTAGGGTTAGTTTAGGGTTTAGGGTTGTAGGTTTAGGGTTTAGGGTTTAAGGTTAGTTTTAGGTTTCAGGGTTTACGATTTAGGGTTTACGATTTAGGATTTAGGGTTTAGGTTTAGGGTTTAGAGTTTTTTTTTTAAATTAAGTAAACGAGAGTGTTTAGGTTAATTTAGTTTACTTTTTATTTATTTTAGTTTATTTTATTTTTATTTTTATTTAATTTAGTTTATTTTTTAGGTTTAGGCTTAGGTTTATGTTTATTTTTTTGTTTAGTTTTATTTTTATTTTATTTTTTAGTTTAATGTTCTTAGTTTTATTTTTTATTTTTAGATTTAGTTTTAGGTTTATATTTTCTTTTTTAGGTTTAGGTTTTACATTTTATTTTAATTATTTTTTATGTTTTTTAGTTTAGGTTTAGGTTTAATTTTTAGTTTATTTTATTTTATTTAGTTTAGAGTTTAGGTTTAGTTTATTTTAGGTTTAAGTTTAGGTTTTATTTATTTTAGTTTAGTTTATTTTAGTTTAGGTTTATGTTTTTTTTGGTTTAGGGTTTAGGTTTTATTTATTATTTATTTTTAGGCTTAACTTTTTAGATTTATATTTTTATTTAGTTTTTATTTTAGGTTTACTATATTTTTATTTTATGTTTAGGTTTTATTTTATTTTTAGTTTTATTTTATTTTTTATTTTAGTTTCAATTTTTATTTCTTTTATTTTAGTTTAGTTTTTTTTCATTTTGTTTTATTTATAGGTTTAGGTTTAGGTTTAAGTTTTATTTTAGGTTTTATTTTATTTTATTTAGGTTTAAGTTTTTTTATTTATTTTATTTTTAGGTTTTATTTAGTTTAGGTTTAGATTTTTAGGTTTTTAGGGTTTAGGGTCTATAGTTTAAGGTCTAGGGTTTGGGGTTTAGGGTTTAGGGTTTGGGTTTAGGGTTTTAGGTTTTAGGTTTGTTTAGGGTTTAGGGTTTTAAGGTTTAGGGTTTAGGTTTTAGTTTTAGGTTTAGGGTTGGTTTGTTTAGATTTAGGTTTATTTATTAGGGTTAGGTTTAGGTTTAGGGTTTAGGTTAGTTTAGGGTTTAGGGTTTATTTTTTATAGGTTTATGTTTAGGTTTAGGGTTTTTTTGGGTTTAGGGTTTTGGATTTAGGGTTTAATGTTGTAGGTTTATGGTTTAGGATTTAGGGTTTATGGTTAGTTTTAGGGTTAAGGTTTTTTATTATTATTTTAATTTAGGGTTTAGGGTTTAAGGTTTAGGAAAAGTTTTAGGGTTTAGGGTTTAGGGCTTAGGGCTTTGGTTTTAGGGTTTAGGGTTTAATGTTTAGTGTTTAGTTTTTTTTTTAAATTAAGTAAACTGGTAGGTTTAAGTTTATTTAGTTTATTTTTTATTTACTTTAGTTTTTTCTTTATTTTTTATTTCTATTTTAGTTTACTTTTTATTTTTACTTTGTTTAATATATTTATTTTAGGATTATTTATTTTAGTTTAGGTTTTTAATTTTAGTTTATGTTTTTTAGTTTAGGTTTAGGTTTATTTTTATCTTTTAATTTATATGTTTTTATTTTATTTTTTAGTATTAGGTTTTAGTTTTTATTTTTATTTTTAGGTTTAGATTTAGGTTTTTATTTTATTTTTTTAGGTATAGGTTTTAGGTTTTATTTTTGGTTTATTTTTATGTTTTATTTTTTAGTGTAGGTTTAGGTTTATTTTTAGTTTATTTTATTTTATTTAGTTTAGGTTTAGGTTTAGGTTTAGTTTATTTTAGGTTTAGGTTTTATTTATTTTAGTTTAGTTTATTTTAATGTAGGTTTAAGTTTATTGTATTTTTATTTTAGGTTTAGTTTTTTTTTTGGTTTTGGGTATATGTTCTTGTTTAGGGTTTTTGGTTTTTGATTTTTCTTTTTTCTAATAAAGAACAAATTTAGATTCAACATTTTTTCTTTTCGATTTCATCAACCAAGTAACACACCAAGTTTTCTAAGACACATGTGATGACATAGATAAAAAATGAGCACAAATAAAGTAAATCAAAACCTGATAACTAGAATAGTTTATTGTAAGAACAGTGCATAAAGATCGGATCGACCATTCTTCAGTTTCTCTAGTTCCCATCAGGACCACCCGACCTCTCGAGTAGTGGGATCCACCATCATATCCCCGATCTCATTCTCCACCACAACCACAGCTGTATCCTCCATCGCTCCTCCCGCCTCCATGACAACCACTACTCCGGCCACCACCTCCATATTCACCAGCACCTCAGATCCCCCACAACCACTATGATAACTGTCACCTCCTCCTTCGCCTCCATCGCCATATCTAAATTGTTCCTGTCATGAAGGTTCTAGCCATTCTTTCGGGTTTATGTTTATCAGGTTTTAGGGTTTAGGTTTATTTTTTAATTTTTTTAGTTACATTAGATTTAGGTTTAGGATTTAAGGTATAGGGTTTAGGGTTAAGGTTTAGGGTTTAGGGTTTAGGGTTTAGGGTTTAGGGTTTTAGGGTTTAGGGTTTAGGGTTTGAGTTAGGTGAGTTTAGTTTAGGGTTTAGGTTTAGTGTTTAGGGTTTAGGTTTGTTTAGGTTTATAGTTTAAGGTTTATTTTTTTTAGTTTAGTTAATTTAAAGTTTTAGTTTTTGATTAAATTAGGGTTTAGGGTTTAGATTTAGGTTTAGGGTTTATAGGTTTAGGTTTAGGGTTATTATAAGTTTAGGTTAATTTAGGTTTAGGGTTTAGGGTTTAGTTTATTTTAGTTTAGGTTTATACTTTTTTTTTTAGTTTAGGGTTTAGGTTTTATTTATTATTTTTTAGGGTTATTTTTTGAGATTTATATTTTTATTTAGTTTTTATTTTATTTTATTTTGGGTTTACTTTATTTTTATTTTATGTTTAGGTTTTATTTTATTTTAATTTTATTTTATTTTTTAGTTTAGTTTGAGTTTTTATTTCTTTTATTTTAGTTTAGTTTTTATTTTTTATTTTATTTTTTTTTATAGGTTGAGGTTTTGGTTTAAGTTTTATTTTAGGTTTTATTTTATTTAAGTTTAATTTTATTTATTTATTTTATTTTTAGGTTTTATTTAGTTTAGGTTTAGATTTTCTGGTTTTTAGGGTTTAGGGTCAATGGTTTAAGGTATAGGGTTTGGGGTTTAGGGTATAGGGTTTGGGGTTTAAGGTTGTAAGTTTTAGGGTTTAGGGTTTAGGGTTTAAGGTTTAAGATTTAGGGTTTAGGGTTTAGGATTCTAGGGTTTAGGATTTAGGATATAGAGTTGTAGGTTTAGGGTTTAAGGTTAGTTTTAGGTTTTAGGATTTAGAGTTAAGGCTTTTTTTATTTTTTTTTATTTTTTTGATGTAGGTTTTATGGTTTAGGGTTTAGGGTTTTTTTGGTTTAGGGTTTAGGATTTAGGGTTTACTGTTGTAGGTTTATAGTTTAGGGTTTAGGGTTTATGGTTAATTTTAGGGTTAGGGTTTTTTTATTATTATTTTTATTTAGGATTTAGGGTTTAGTGTTTAGTGTTTAGAGTTTTTTTTTAAAATTAAGTAAACTAGTAGGTTTAAGTTTATTTAGTTTAATTTTTATTTATTTTAGTTTTTTCTCTATTTTTTATTTCTATTTAGGTATATTTTTTATTTTTACTTAGTTTAGTTTATTTATTTTAGGTTTATTTATTTTAGTTTAGGTTTTTATTCTAGTTTATTTTTTTGGTTTAGGTTTAGGTTTATGTTTATCTTTTAGTTTAGTTTTATTTTTATTTTAATTTTTAGGATTATGTTTTAGTTTTTAATTTTATTTTTAGGTTTAGATTTAGGTTTTTATTTTATTTTTTTAAGTTTAGGTTTTAGGTTTTTAATTTAGGTTTATTTTTTATGTTTTATTTTTTAGTTTAGGTTTAGGTTTATTTTTAGTTTATTTTATTTTATTTAGTTTAGGTTTAGGTTTAGATTTTATTTATTTTAGTTTAGTTTATTTTAATGTAGGTTTAAGTTCTTGTATTTTATTTTAAATTTTAGGTTTTTTTTTTTTTTTGGTTTGGGGTATATGTTCTAGTTTAGGGTTTTTGGTTTTTGGTTTCTCTTTTTTCTAAGAGAGAACAAATTTAGATTCAACCTTTTTTCTTTTCGATTTCATAAACCAAGTAACACACCAAGTTTTCTAAGACACATGTGATGACATAGATAAAAACATGAGCACAAATAAAGAAAATCAAAAACCCTAGATAACTAGAATAATCTGTATTGTAAAGACACAGCTGCATAAGCATCAGATCAGATCTACCATTCTTCAATTTCTCTAGTTCCCATCAGGACCACCCGACGTCTAGAGTAGTGAGATCCACCATCATATCCCCGGTCTCTTTCTCCACCACAACCACGGTTGTATCCTCCATCGCTCCTCCCGCCTCTATGACCACCACTAGTTTGGCCACCACCTCCATATTCACCAGCACCTCAGATCCCCCACAACCACTATGATAACTGTCACCTCCTCCTTCACCTACACCGCCATATCTAGATTGTTCCTGTCATGAAGGTTCTACCCATTCTTAGGGTTTAGGTTTATCAGGTTTTAGGGTTTAGGTTTATTTTTTAATTTATTTAGTTACATTAGATTTAGGTTTAGGATTTGAGGAATAGGGTTTTTTCATTAGGTTTAGGGTTTAGGTTTAGGTTTATGGTTTAGGGTTTAAGGTTTTGGGTTTAGGTTTAGGGTTTAGGTTTAGGGTTTAGGTTAGCATTTAGGGTTAGTGGAGTGTGGTGTTTAGTGTTTGGGGTTTGGGTTTAGTGGTTTAGGTTTAGGGTTTATGGTTTAGGTTTAGGTTTGGTTTAGATTTAGGTTTAGGGTCATTTTAGTTTAGTTTAGGGTTTTAGTTTAGCTTAAATTTAAGGTTTAGGGTTTAGGTTTAGGGATTAGTTTTTAGGATTTGGGTTTGAAGAAATTAGGATTTAGGTTATTGGTTGAGGTTAATTTAGGGTTTAGGTTAGTTTAGGCATAGGGTATATGGTTTATGTTTAGGATTTATGGTTTATAGGGTTTAGGGTTTTAAAAAAAAAAAGTAAACCGATAGGTTTAGTTTATTTAGTTTATTTTATATTTATTTTATATTTATTTTATTTAGTTTACCTTATTTATTTTAGGTTTATTTATTTTAGTTTAGGTTTTATTTTAGTTTTTTTTGTTTAGGTTTAGGTTTATGTTTATTTTTTTAGTTTTTTTATTTTCTTTATTTTTTAAGTTTTTTTTTTAGGTTTAGGTTTTTTATTTTATCTTTTAGGGTTTATGTTTTTTTTTTTTAGTCTATTTTTAGGTTTTATTTTTTATTTTATGTTTAGGTTTAGTTTTAGTTTATTTAATTTTCTTTAGTTTAAGTTTAGTTTATTTTAAGTTTAGGTTTAGGTTTTATTTATTTTATTTTAGTTTATTTTAGTGTAGGTTTAGTTTTATTTTAGGTTTAGGTTTTTTATTAGTTTATGATTTAGGGTTTGGGTTTTTCTTTTCTAACAGAGAATAAATTTTGATTCAACATTTCTTCTTTTCATTTTCATCAACCAAGCAACACACCAAGTTTTTTAAGACACAAGTGATGACATAGATCAAAAATGAGCTTGCATAGAGCAAATAAAAAATCTAGATAACTAGAACTGTCTCGACTGTAAAGACACAACTCCATAAGTAGTTGATCGGATCAGCCATTCTTCAATTTCTCCAGTTCCCATCACGACCACCCCACCCTCTTGAGTTGCGGGATCCACCATCATATCCTCAATCTCTCCCTTCACCACCACCATGGTTGTATCCTTCATCGCTCTCCTGCCACCATAACTACCTCTACTCTGACCACTACCTCTATATCCACCAGCACTTCTAGATCCCCCACCACCACTGTGATAACCACCTCCTCTGCCTTTGCCTCCATCGCTAGATCTAGACTAGGCCTTGTTGATGGTAATGTTTCTGCCGTCAAGGTTCTGCCCATTCTTAGGGTTTAGGTTTAGGTTTATTAGGTTATAGGGTTTAGGTTTATTTTTTAATTTATTTACCCACTTTAGGTTTAGGTTTAGGGTTTGGGGTTTAGGGTTTAGGGTTTAGGGTTTGAATTTAGGGTTTAGGGTTTAGAGTTTTAGGGTTTATGCTTTTAAGGTTTAGGGTTTAGGGTTTATGGATTTTTTATGTTTTAGGGTTTAGGGTTTAGGCTTTCTTAGGTTTTAGGGTTTAGGGTTTATGGTTTTTTTTAATTAAGTAAACAAGTTAATTTACGTTTATTTAGTATATTTACTTTATATTTTATCTATTTTAGTTTTCTTTATTTTTTATTTTTATTTAGGTTTATCTTTCAATTTAATTTAGTTTAGTTTATTTATTTTAGATTTATTTAATTTAGTGTAGGTTTTTAATTTTAGTTTATTTTTTAGGTTTAAGTGTAGGTTTAGGTTTATTTGACTTTTATTTATAAGTTTAGTTTTTTAGGTGTAAGTTTAGGTTTTATTTTTCTTTTAGGCTTAGGTTTTATTTTTTATTTATTTTTAGGTTTATTTTTTAGGTTTAAGACTTTATTTAGTTTTTGTTTTATTTTATTTTAGGATTATTTTATTTTTATTTTATGTTAAGTTTTTTATTTTATTTAGGTTTTTTATTCTTAGGTTTATTTTATTTTTAGTTTAGTTTAAGTTTTTATTAATTTGATTTTAGTTTATTTTTTATTTTATTTTTTAATTTTTAGGTTTAGGTTTATGTTTTATTTTAGGTTTTTATTTTATTTTATGTTTTTATTTTATTTAGGTTAAGGTTTTTTATTTATTTTAGGTCTTTATTTAGCTTCAGTTTGGGTTTTTAGGCCTTTGGGCCTGGCTCAGTGGCTCCAGTGGCTCACATGGCAGGCCTGGGGCTAGGGCACATGGCTCAGGGCCTGGGCTCAAGGTGGGACTCAGGCTCAGAGCCCAGGGCCTAGATTTAAGCCACAGGCTGGCCAGTGGCTCAGGCTCAGGCCTCTGGCCGCCTAATGGCTCAGGGCCTGTGATCCAGGGCTCAGTGGCTCAGGGCCTAGGGCCTAGGCCCAGGACTGGGATTGGCCTAAAGTCAGTGTGCCTAGCACTCTGGGCCTAGGGCTGGCTCAGGCGCACCCAGGGTGCCTATGATTCAGTAGGCCTCAGTATGGGCTACTCATATTTCAAGATCTTTATAAAATTTATAGTTTATTTAGTTTAGTATTTTATTTAGTTTTTTTTGGTAGGTTTATGTATTATAATATTTTATTATTTATTGTTTAGGTTTGGTTTAGGTTTTATTTTTATTTTTAGGTTTTTTAGGTTTTGTTTTATTTTTTTGGTCAAGTTTCATTTTAGGTATTTTTTAGGTTTTATTTTTTTAGGTTTAGGTTTTTTTTTAGTTATTTAAGTTTAGGTTTAGTTTTATTTATTGATTTTAGTTTATTTTAGTTTAGATTTAAGTTTATTTTATTTTGTTTATTTAGGTATTTTTTTAGTTTAGGGTTTAAGTTTATATTTATTTTTTTAGGTTTTATTTTAGGTTTTTTTTAGGTTTAGGTTTTTTTAGTTTTATTTTATTTTATTTTTATTTTATTTTATTTTATTTATTTTATTTTTATTTAGGTTTTAAATTTTATTATTTATTTTATTTTTTTTTAGTTTATAGGTTTTATTTATTTTATTTTAGTTATTTTTTATTTATTTTCTTTTTAAAGTTTAAGTTTAGGTTTTAGTTTAGGTTTTATTTTATTTATTTTATTTTTTTATTTATTTTAGCTATTTATTTTATTTTTATTTATTTTAGTTTAGTTTTAGGTTTTTGTGGTTTATTTGGCTTATTTTGGTGTGGCCTTAGTGTGGCCTGGGGTTTAGGAGTTTTGGTAGGTCAGGTTTTAGGGTTTCTTTAGTTAGGGTGGATTGGGTGTGGCCCAGGGTTGAGCTCAAAGGTGAGCCCAGGTCAGTTAGAGTGGCCTTGGTAGTAGGATCAGTTTATTTATTTATTAGAGTGGGCCTGTAGAAATTTGTGGTGGTTTAAGCCCAGGATAGTGGTTTAGGGCTCATTTGGTGGGCCCAGGATTTAGGACTGCCAAAACCAGTTTAAGTATTTAGTAGTTTTATTTATTTTAGTATTATTTATTTAGTATTTATTTAGGTTATTAGTCTTACATTAGATTTTTTTTAGTTAGCCTCAGGAGATTTTAGGGTTAGGGTCAGCCTTAGGTGAGGTAGTAAGGTTAGGGGATTAGGGTTTTAGGATTAGGTATTTATTTATTTATTTTACTTATTATTTAGCCCAGGGTTTAGGGATGGTAGGAAGGTTTAGGGTAGGGTAAGTAAGATTAGGGTTTCAGGTTGGTATTAAGATTTAGGATCTTTAAAATAAAACCCAGGTAGTATTAGTTTATTTTAATTTGTTTATTTTATCTTTATTTTATTTTATTTAAGTAATACAGTTTATTTTATATTTAAGTAGGGTAGTGTGTTTATGGAGGGTAGGGGCAGTTTCTCTTAGGGTTTAGAGCCCAGGGTAGAGCCCAGGTCAGGGTCAGGAGTTTAGGGTTTGGGTTTGGTGGTAGTGTCTGGCTCAGTGGTTTATTTTGGGTAGGGTTTAGGTCTCAGAAGTTAGTGGCTCAGGGTTTAAGAGTATTAGGTGATCAGTAGGATCTGTGGTCATGTATTATAGGAGGTCAGTTGGTTTCTTTAAACCACAAACCAGATAGTATTTTATTTATATTTAATTTTAGTTTTATTTTTATTTAGGTTTATTTTATTTATTTAGTTTAATTTATTTAGAATAATTTTTTTAGGTTTTATTTTAATTTATTTTAGATCATAGGTTTATGTTTATTTTAGTAGTTTATGTTTGTTTTATTTTAGGTTTAGGTTTTATTTTATTTATGTGTTTAAATTGTTTTTTTGTGTTTAAGTCTTAAGTTTTTATTTTAGGTTTATTTTTAGGTTTTATTTCTTAGCTTAGGTTTAGGATTATTTTTAGTTTATTTTCTTTTATTTAGTTTAGAGTTTATGTTTAGTTAGTTTTAAGTTTAGGATTAAGTTTTATTTATTTTATTTTATTTTATTTTAGTTTATGTTTAGGTTTATTTTAGGATTTAGTTTTTTTTTTTAGTTTAGGGTTTATTTATATTTATTTTTAGGTTATTTTAAGTTTATTTTTTAGGTTTAGGTTCTTATTTAGTTTTTATTTTATTTTATTTTTATTTTATGTTTAGGTTTTATTATATTTAAGTTTTTTTATTTTTAGGTTTATTTTATTTTTTTTAGTTTAGTTTAGGTTTAGATTTATTTTATTTTAGTTTAGTGTTTAGGTTTAGATTTATTTTATTTTGTTTTTTTTAGGTTTAGGATTTTTTTTAGTTTAGTGTTTAGGTTTTATTTTTATTCTTGGTTTTATTTAGGTTTATTTTTTTATGTTTAGGTTTTCATTTTATTTTATTTTATTAGGTTTATTTTATATTATTTTATTTAGTTTATTTTTTATTTTACATCTGTTTTATATATTTTTTTATTTTTTTATTTTATTTATTTTATTTTTTTTAGTTAGTTTAGGTTTTGATTTATTTTTTAGTTTTTATTTTTATTTTTCATTTAAGTTAGTTTTTCAGTTTTTTATTTTATTTTTTTATCTTTTTTTTTTTTTTTTTTTATTTTTATTTATTTATATGGTTTTAGTAGTAGTTTTGGTTTTGGGAGTATTTTAGCGTTTAGGGTTATGGTATCCTGGATTTAATTTGCCTAGTTAGGCCAGTTTTATTTAGTTAAGATGGTTTAGGGTTTTTTAGGGCTCATGATTAGGGTCAGGATCAGGGTTTTAAGTTTGGGTGGGTTGGGTTTAGGATTTTAGGCAAGTTTAGGTTTAGGCCTAGTGGAGGGTTTATATTTTTTTTATTTTTATTTTTAAGATTTTGTGGTTTTGTTAGGTTAAGGTACAATTTAGATATTTATTTTAAAAATTCAAACCAAGAGTTTAGCTTATTTAGTTTGTTTATTTTATTTTTTATTTATTTTAATTCATTTTATTTTTTATTTTTATTTGGATTTAATTTTTTATTTTTAATTAGTTTAATTTATTTATTTTAATATTATTTATTTTAGTTTAGGTTTTTTATTTTTGTTTATTTTTTCATTTAGGTTTAAGTTTATGTTTATTTTAAAGTTTAGTTTTTTTTTTATTTATTTTAGGTTTAGTTTTTTTTATTTTAGGCTTTAGTTTAATTTTTTTATTTTTATTTTTTAGGTTTATATTCTTTTAATATTTTATTTTAGGTTTATTTTTAAGTTTTATTTAAGTTTAGGTTTTAATTTATTTTAGTTTATTTTATTTTTATTATTTTAGGATTTAGTTTACTTTATTTTAGGTTTAGGTTTAAGTTTATTTATTTTATTTTAGTTTATTTTAGTTAAGGTTTATTTATTTTATTTTATTTTTTATTTTTTTTTTTTTAGTTTTATTTATTATTTATTTGGGTCCATTTTTAGGTATTTTTAGGTTTAAGTATTTAGTTTTTAGTTTTTATTTGATTGTTTTAGGTTTATTTTATTTTATTTTAAGTTTAGTTTTTTATTATTTTATAGGTTAATTATTTTAGTTTAATTATTTTATTTTGTTTAGTTTTATTTATATTTATATTTTTAGGTTTAGGTTCAAGTTAGTTTTTCAGTTTAGATCTATATTTTGTCTTTATATTTATTTATTTTTTTTGATTTTAATTTTTTAATTTTATTTTGTTTAGGTTTTGTATAGGAATTTAGTTTAGTTTGTTTAGGTTTAGGATTTATGGTCATTTTAGGGTTTAGTATTGGTTTTAGAGGTATGGGTTTAGTTTTTTTGGATAGGGGTTTAGGTTTAGGGAAGGCTTTGGGGGTTTTGGTTTGGGTTAAGACCAGTTTGTATTTTAGATTTAGATTTAGGTTAATTTTGGTTTAGGGTTTTATAGATTTGGTTTAGGATTTTTTTTCAAATTAAGTAAACTGATAGTTTAAGTTTATTTAGCTTATTTAGTTTATGTTATTTATTTATTTTAGTTTATTTTATATTTTATATTTATTTATTTAGCCTATAAGCACATGCATTTCTTATTTATTTATAACTAGCATCATAACACATATATTATTCATTTATAAACTTTTGAATAATACATTTGGATTTAATAGTGGTAATAGCCACGCATATATTAAATTAAATCAACATATGCAAGCTTACATAAAAGAAATCAATTTTATTTTACATGATTTTGAAAAGATGGATGCATGAATTCAAATGACATACCAAATTTAACATGATTGGAAAGAGGACAATCAAATATAAGCATGTGATTCATTCAACCAATCTAGTTCTTAAGGATAATCAAATCAAATAAGATTATTTAAAGCAAACCAAAGCTTCTTTATTAATTACGTTTTGGATTTGATTTGATTTAAAGAGGAGAAGAGAAATCATCACTTGTTGTTTTAAACCCATTCCCACATTAGTGATTTGATTTAATTTAAGGAAATGTAATTAAGTTGATTTTATGAGTTAATTAAGTTGAACCCTTAATTAGATGAATTAATTACCTTACCTATGTCACCTTAAAGTAATTAACTAATTATGAGCCAACATGATATGCATGGAAAATAAACTTGCAATGATCCTAGGAAATAAAAGGGGCCTAATGCAATTGGCTCATGATTAATAGGTAATTTGTTTAAGGGACTTAATTAATTACTCTTATAGTTTTCCCACACATGTTGACTAACCATAATTTCATTAAACTCCTTTAGGTTATTAAGCACCTGAAGATCTACCCCATGATTTAATTAATTAAGGTCTGATGTGATTATGATTTCAATTTGATTAAGTGATTTAATTAAGTAGTTAAATCTTAATTAATTTCATTTTAAAAAAGTGTGAAACGAACTTAGGGAAAGGGGTCCCAACCTTATTCCTTAGTTCACTTACTGTTGAACATTGTTTAATAAATTTTAATTAACCAGTTTGTTACTATTCATGGGTTAATAAATCATTAATTAACTTAAAAGAGTAGTTAATATTTAATTAGTCAAATTTCTTAATTAAGTGAGCAATAAATCCCAAGAAAATCATGGGAGGCATAGGTCATCCCATTAAATTAACCCACAAAATTTGGGATTAATTGCTCAAGTAATTAAAAAGTAATTAAGCTAATTAATTTAATAATTAAACCTTAATTAAACTTAAATTACTATTCAAAATTAGTTAAGATCATTTTTTATTATTTCTCCTCTGAAATACCTTAAAAATGAGTATTTATTTGCATTTTTGTATTTCTCTATGATTTTTTATGATTTTAAAAGTTTCCATTAAAATGATTAATTAATTTAAAAGCCTTATCCTATTGGCGCCATGCGGACACGGCGTGCTTTCCACTTGGGATTGGCTACTTAAAACTTATCCGACTTATGCCTACGTGATGGTGGCGAACGCATTTTCTCGTCCATCATCCGATCTAAGATCGGATGGCTACGATTAATCCCACTACTTAATAAGATTAAATCATATCGATCTAGCAGATTTAATCACAACCGTCAGTTCTTACCATGCGGAATGAATGATGCCTCATCTAACATCATGCGAGTGAGGAGAATGGAGTCCATCCACCATTGTTCACTTGATTCGAGCTTACCCGACGCTCGGATCAACTCCAAAGGATCTCACACCTTCACAACATTGATCGGAGGGGATCCAATAGTCAAGATCACATGAGATGCAAGTTTTCTTCAAAAATCTCCAACCCAATTTTGGCTAAGGATCAGTTATGGAATCCTACCTGGCCAGATCTCAAGACCGGCAGCTTGAACGATTAAGGAAGATTTATCTAGTAAAGATGAAGTTCTGTTGAGAAATAATTGGATCACCTCAAGTTCTCAAGGCCATGAAATGAATTGGAGCTTTTGATTGAAGTCCCACCTGGTGCAGAAGTTTGGGAGATGATTCGTTCTTGTTCAATGAGGCCTAGAGAAGGTGTGTGCAATGTTAATTTGAGTTTGATGGAGAAATGAGGAAGTTAGGTTAGAAATGGGAGTGTCATGTTTCGGGACAGACAGGAATGGCAATTTTCAATCTAGGAACAAGCTTGGGAGCTTGAGAATTGGCTTTAATGGCTCATCTTGGGTATCTAGTGCTCTGAGGAATTATTTTAGTGCGTGTGTTTTAGTGGAAATGAGGGGGTGTATAACCCCTTCATCTTGATCGGACAGTGGGATCGGGTTTGGCTTCGTGGCTGTTTGGCCATCTTAAGGAGTCATGGGTGAAGGGAGGAGGTGAGTTGGCACTTGGTTGAAGGTGTGGAGGTGGCTTCCAAGGAGGAATCATGGGTGCCCTATGGGTTTCAAATGCCAATGGGAGGGTGAGGTGATTTCACCTCCCATGGTCATGGCTAACCCAACCACCCCTGGTAAGGTTGATAGTGTCCTGGGTGCCTAGTGGACCATTGGGAGATTTAAGTGGCCAAGGAATGGGTGATTTGTCCTGTGATGCCCTTGACCCAAAATGATCATTTGCATTGGATTTGATTTGGCATATAATGATCCAAAAGTGCCCAAATTTCAAGTCAATTTGAGTTGATTTGGTTAGTTTGGCTCAATTTGACTCATTTAGGTCAAATTAGGTTAGGTCAAGTTGACCAATTGGTCAAATTGGGTCAAACCAAGGGTTGGGTCAAATTCATATGATCATTTGGTATGTTTTGGTTCAATTGGTTTGCTTTAGTTTGGCTTAGATTTGATTTTGGCTCACTTGAATTCATTTGGGTCAAATAGGTTGTTGACCTATTTGACCAAATTGGCCAAATTGGCTTGGGTTGGGTGTTGGTTTGGGCTTAGTTGACCAATTGAAGATGATTGTATTTTCAATTAATTTGGATTTGGTTTCAATTTAGGCCAACTTGAACCTTTAGGAAAAATTGGGCTAAGTAGGTCAATTGGGTTTAATTGGGTCCAATCATGGCTTTGGTCAAGTTCAACAATCAATTTGGAATGAACTTGAACCATTGGTTGCAATCAATTTGGTTTATATTTTGATTTGACTCAATTTGGTCTTTTATGTCAATTTGGGTCAACTTGGGTCAAGAGGGCCAATTGGATTTGGTTTGACTCAATTGAAGGTCAAGTCATATTCAAATATTGATTTTGATTTGGTATGAATCATTATTTCAAGGATTTGGTTACAATTTGGCTAGTTTGGGTTCATATGGGTTAAGGGGTTGACTTGGTCAAATGATGAAGTTGACTTGGTTTGACCTAATTTGTGATAATTGATCAACCTAGGGTGATCATCAATCATGATGGGAGGTTTTGATGGGCTTGGTTCAATCTAATTTGGGTAGGATTAGAACTTGGCTCAAATTGGTTAAATTGGCCACTTTGGGTCAAGTGGACCAATTGGGTTTAGTTGGCTTGATTTTGGGTTGAGTTTGATTTAGTTGACCTTATATATGGATTTTGGATTGATATATGAATTCAATTGCAATTGGCTTGGGTTCAAATGGGTTTTGGTTCATTTGTACATTTCAAGTCAAAAGGGTTAAGTTGGTTTAACTTGGGTTGATTTTGGTTTTGCTTGATGATTGTAGAATTCATTTATATTTGTGAATATGATCGAATGTATGATTGATTCATGAGGAAATCAATTGAATTTGGGTTTTAGAATGAAGGAATTTGGTTAAGTCCATTGAGTTGGGTCATGTGACTTAGGTTTGGATTTTGATTTGCTTTGATTTATTTTTAATGATTTAAATGTATATTTCATTTAAATTTGTAAAGATGATTGAAAATATGATTGATTTGTGAGAAAATCACTGAGTTTGACTTGATTTGGATTAAGATTTGGCTATGTCCATGTGATTGGTTGTATGGCTTAGGAAGGGTTTTCATTTAATTTGATTTAGTTTGATTTAGTTTTGTTCATTTGAATGTAGATTTGATTTATATTTAGTAAGATGATTGAAGAAATAAATTGATTATGAGAAAATCAATTATTTTGGATTGATTTGGATTTAGATTTGGCTAAGTCCATGGATAGGTCATATGGCTTGGAAGGGTTTCAAGTTTGTATTTGATCATGGGCTTCAATCATTTGATTTTGGAATTTGGGTTTGGATTTGAATTTGAATTTGATATTTGAATTGAACTTGAGATTTGGTTTGAGAAGGTGAACATGGATTGGATTTGGGTTGTAGGGTAAGTGGATTATCCTAATCCTTAAGGCATAACCTAATCCAATGGTTAACCCTTCTAAGTCTTTAAGCTTAGGTTAAGTAATTACATAATTGTTAGAAGTGTCTTATGATTAGGAAACTCTTAGTGTCTAGAAGACTCTTAAGTCTAAGATGGGAAGATTGAATCTGCACTCCAAAAGTGAGGTCAATAGGCCTTCTATAGTATTGCCCTTGGAGATAGATGATTGGAGGAAGCCACACATTATAGACTTGATACATCTTTTAACTCTATGCTTGGGAGAATATGGATAGATGAGAAAACATAGTTCCATCCTCTCTATATCAATGAATGAAGTTTATGAGAGGTGGGATTGTCCACTGTGTCGAAGGAAATCTGAAACCATTTATAGTTCACAAGGTCGACATATATGAGGATGCGGCTTACTACCTCCCTCAAAATCAAGAAGTTTATTCTAGCGAACGTGGCCAAAGTTTAAAAATAAAATAAAAAAAAAAAGAAAAAGAAAAAAAGAGAAATAAAATAGAAAAGAAAAGACAAAATGAAAAAAAATAATTAAAAGGGAGTGGAAATAGACTTGGAGGAGGAATTGGAGCCTGACATTAGATTCCACCCAAAGTTCTTTACTCCATTCGAACATATGGGTAGGATGACCTAACCTCCACTAGGAAGAGGAAGAGGCTAGTTCATAGGCAGTCCCAAGGGTGGAAAACCTCATTATTGGCCATCCAATAGAAGATATGTCCTAGCTACCAGGAGTACACTTACTATCTATATAGACATAGAATCTAGTTCATAGGATGAGTCTTATATGGTTAGCACACTAGCCAACTCTTCTCAGTAGTAGATTCCCTTGGAGGTGACACTTGAGCTAGATAATGATGAAGACCGGGCTCAAAAGCAAAGCATAAGTGTATCCAAGTCTATATGTGAAATAGTTAGGCATCAGTTGGGAACCTAAGCTTTTACCCCACATTCCTCTCAAAAAGCTGAGGGTTTCATAGTTAAGGAAGCCCCTATGTCATCCATATATTTGAAGACTCGGAGATTCTTTCTGGAAGCATCATCTTCAAGTCAAGAAGTTGATATAGAACTTGAGGATGATTTATATAAAGATTTAATAGAATTACCTTTTGATTGGTACTTGTCTTGTATTCATAATTTAGCAAAGAAAGGGTTAATCCCACATACTTGGTCAAAGCACACGTCAGACTACTTCAAAAGAATATAGAAGAACAAATGCAAAAGCTCTCAATCAAGACCGACTAGATTCTACAGGGGTCCGATGATGATGATTACCGCTTAGTCAATAATCATTTGGAATCTGATAGGTTCTTTCAAAATCACATTAACTCATATGAGGAGCTATGCTTAGAAACTTCAGATGATCAAAATGATTTTAAAGTCATAGATGCACCAACAAAATTTGAAGAAGAGATCAAGTCAACCATCGATGAGCTCAAGGAAATCAACTTACGAACTTAAGAAGATCCACACGCCTGACATACATTAGTTCTTTGTTGAATGAAATTGAAACCAATGAGTTAGTTAGACTATTGACCGAAGTTTAAGGACCTTTGCATGGAGTTATGAAGAGATGCCAAATTGGCTCCTAATGTAGTGGTCCATAAACTAGCAATAGAGCCTACCGCTAATATCAAGCAAGCTCCTAGATGCATGCGATTAGATATAGAACAACAGGTCATTTATGAAGTCAAGAAACTGATCAATGCTAGCTTCATCCGATAAGAAAAATACCTTATCTAGTTAGCTAGCATCATCCTAAGTAAGAAAAAGAATGGCTAAATTCACATAGGCGTTGATTTTAGGGATTTAAATAAGGCATGTCCAAAAGACAAATTTCTACTACCAATCCTGGAGCTGATGGTGGGCATTGCCTCATCTCATGCAATCTTCTCTTTCATAGATGACTCATATGGATATAACTAAATAAAGATGGTTACTAAAGATGAAAGAAACACTACTTTTAGAACCCCAATCAGAATCTATTGCTATAAGGTCATGCCTTTCAACCTTAGAAATGTCATTGCATACCAGGTAATGACTCAATCTTTGATGAACTCATTCATCATCAAGTCAGTGTTATGTCGATGATCTGGTCAAAAGTAGAGAAAAGGAAGACCATCTCTTTGACTTGAGAGTTATTTTTGAACAGTTAAGATAATTTAATCTCGAAATAAACCCCTTGAAGTGTGCATTCGGAGTAGCTTCAAGGAAACTTCTTGGGTTTGTTGTCTCACACCAGAGAATCAAAATTGATCCAAAGAAGATCAAGGCGATATTAGAAATGCCACCCCTAAAAGTTTAACTCAACTCAGATCATTCCAAGGGTGGTTGACATATCTAAGATGCTTTATATCCAACCTATCGGAAAGATATCAGCCATTCTTGGCACTTGTCAAAAAAGATGCCAAGTTCAAGTGGGATGATAAGTGTAAGCTTGCCTTCGAAGACATCAAGCATTACCTAATGACATTGTCAGTTCTAGTAGCCCCTATCCTAGGCAAGCCCTCATACTTTACACTGCTGCGTTAGATGACTCCCTTGGTGCTTTGTTGGCCCAAGCCAATGACGAAGGGATGAAAAATGCACTCTACTACCTCATCCATCGTCTAATCTATGCTGAGGCTAATTATCCACCTCTTGAGAAGCATTGTCTAGTTTTAATCTTGGCATCCCAAAAGCTATAGTACTATTTGATTCCTCATAAGGTGAACTTAATCTCTATGATCAATCCACTATAGTATCTCATGACATGGCCGACACTATCTAGATGGTTAGCATGATGGTCCATGATCCTCTCACAGTTTGAATTACCTTCATACCCCTTCATGTGGTGAAAGGACAAGTGCTAGTGGATTTCCTAGCAGCACACCCACTTACTGCTAACTCTCTGCTTAATTATGATCACCCCGATGAATAAATCATGAACTTAGGGGATACTAGCATTCACCACTAGGTGATGTACTTTGATGGTGAGGCTTCCTCTCAAAGAGGAGCAGAATCATAATATATTATTCTAGGAAAGGCACGGGTAGGAATAGTTCTCTTAACTCCATACCGTAATGTGATGAGATTATCATATCATATGTCCAATCCTTGCACCAACAACAAAGTTGAATAGGAGGCACTAATTGCAAGTCTAGGGTTAACCCTTACTGTAAGCATCCAGAACATCAATATCATTAGGGATTCTCAGCTAGTTATCAACCAAATTGTTAGGTCCTATAAGGTTATAAAGCCCATGCTCCATGACTACCACAAGTACACCATGGAGTTGTTGGCTCAAATCCCAGAGGTTACCATTCATAAGATTCCTTGAGGAGATAACATCGTAGTATATGCTTTATCTAAGCTTGCCAAGGAGTTGGCATGTCTGGAGGATTAGTCCATATCAATAAATGTCCAAAATAGATAAGTCTCTTCCTTTATTGATATTGAAATCATCAAAAAGTACTCTCTTAAAGGGGAGCTTACCATTTCCAAGAAGGATGAGGAGTTAGATTGGAGGCAACCATTCATAGATTACCTAAATAAAGGCAAACTACCTTAAGAGAAGTCCCATGGCCATCAGATGAAGCAGATAATACTTTCTTATGCTCTTGTGGATGGTGTCTTGTATCGGCGATCTTTCGATCATATGTGGTCACGTTGTTTATACAAGAACAAAGACCATAAGATCGTGTCCAAGGGCCATCGATTCATCTTAGCTGCTAACTACTTTTCCAAATATGGGAGATTTTGAGAGGTCGATCTCAAAGATGTGCTCCAATTTTTTAGGAACCATATCAGTGAGTGCCTTGATGAATAATATTTGATAATGGCATTTAAGAGCACCGATATCAAAACTTTTCTAGAGATATACATATATTGGAGATATTCTACCATTAACTACCCGAGGGAAAATAGAAAGCCTTCAACAAAACTTTATCCAAATACTAAGAAGACACTCAACAACAAGATAGTGGCATGAGTAGTTAGTTGAAGCCTTGTGGGCCTACCACACCACATATAGAACTCCAACTGCCTACTTTCTCCTTAGTGTATGGGTTCAAAGTCATTCTACCATTAGAAGTCCAACTCCCATCACTAATAGATGTGGGTAGCAAGATCACAACGAGTAGAATGCCAAGTTGTAGTTAGAAGATCATGTTTGGAAGAGAGAGATGCGGGCATGCCAAAACCTTGAGTTGTACAAAGCTAAAATGATTCAAGCTCACAAAAAGTTGGTCCATCCTAGAGCTTTCTGATTAGGAGAGCTTATTTTAGTTCAAAGGATTGTTGCCCATCAAGATGGGAGGTAAGTTTGAACCCACTTGGGAAGGCCCTTCCATAGAGAAGGCCTACCAAGGAGGATCTAATCAGCATATTAATCATAAGGGAGAGCACCCAATGCTTCCAATCAATGGGATCTACTTAAAGAAATATTATAAATTATGTCTGAAAATAATTATCATCAATGAAATTCTATTTCAAATTCAATCTCTTCCATGTTGAAAGTATTCTTTTTGTGAATCCACCATGATGTGTTTTAGGTGTAAGGAACCCGAAGGTGTCCTATCCTTCATCGACACAACACAAACACAAACTACACATAAACATATAAAATAAACACATATCTTTTCTCTTGGTTTATTTTGAGTTGAGATATCACCCCTAACGACACTCACTCAGTAGTTGCTCAAGGTCTGACTGATGTGCTACCCTACTAGTGTGTGACCCCAGTGGTCTTCTTGCTTTGAGGATGTAAGTATACTATATTTTCCTTCCTTACTTGGCCACTGCACAATGACAAGCACCTTGTTAGTTTGGTGCCTTACTATGCCATAAGCTACCTCATTAGCTTGCTTAAGAGGATGTGAGTGCTTTCTTTCTTGGATTAGCCTTCATGCACTAATCGAGTATATTTGAGGTTTAGGATAAGTCCCTAGCTCCTTCCCTCGACGCTTAAGTCAAGCCCATCCTCCTCCTGGCTCCGCTTAGTAATCTCTAGTAGACACCATCTATCCCCGATAGACTATCCCATGATGGCCCACTTTTGTAAAGTTCACACATTTTCTTTCTAGATTGATAGTTAGACACCAATAGGAACCTTAGGTTGGTTGGTTCTCACTATGCTAACGGATACACCACTCATGCTAATGGATACACCTTAGGTTGGTTAGTTCTCACACCTTAGGATACACCACTCATGGTAGATGTAAGTCTGCTACACTTTCTCCTTGAGTTGGCCACCGCATACATATAGATTTCTTTTTGGGCTCGATAATGCACCCAACACCTCCCCTTGTGGCACTATATTTGGATCACACTTTGTGACCCCATTTAGACATTATCGTTACTATTGGATTGGATTCCCTTCCTAGTAGCCACCCTGGTTGGAGAATCTATCTGTGGATGTGCGATTCTCCCTTGGTCCAAAAAAATTTGAAATAGGTCAAACATAGCTCTCTCGTGGTCCCTCGCACACCAACAAGGTCCACAAACATATAAACAAAATATATATTCACTTGTGGATTAGAGGACCCTAGTGGTACCTTTTCCCAAGGCATCCTATCTTTAGGGTGTAAAAACTTAAGAATCACCGACTACTCTTGAGTTGATATAAGTCCCTAGCAACATTCACTCAGTAGTTGCCCCTAAGTCAGTTCTATTTGTTGTGCTACCAATAGGTCACCCTAGCAATTATTCCCTGCTTTAGAAGATGTAAGTCTGCTGCATCTCCTTCCTAGCACAGCCATTGCACACCGAAAGGCAACCCCTTAGGTTGGCTAGCTCTACCCCCCATGGCTAGACTATCCCTTTGGATTTGTAAATCGAGAGAGGACAAGTCCCATATAGCCCTTCTTAGTGGTCCATCACACACCGACATGGTCCATAAATTAAATCTATCAAATTTGACCAAGCTCACATCCCTAGCGATATGCCCTCAATTCAAAATCAAACTAAACCAAAAAAACCATATCAAATCACATGAAATTAAGATAAAATTAATCTTGACTACTTTTGAGTTGACATAATCCCCAAAGATTCACTCACGCCTCTAAGTTAGATTCAATTTATCAGTCACCCCTTTGTTCCTCGCTTGAAGATGTAAGTCTACTATGCCTTCTTCCTAGCACACAATCATTGCACTAAAAAGGCAACCCCTTGGCTAGCTTTACCCCACATGACTATCCATTTGGATTTGTAAACAGGTAGGTCAAGGTCGATATATTCTCTGGGTCCATTACACACCATAGGTCCATACATTAACTCATTAAATTAAACCCGATTTTCCTGGAGTTAAATCACACCCTTCTCCCTCCCCAAATCAAATATAAACAAGTCAAGCAAACAAATCAAATTAAAACCAACCTCCAATGGAGCCAAATTAAACCAACTCCCGTAGAGTCTAAATCATAGAAATCCAACCAAACTCCCAGTGGATACATCCCCAAACAAATCTAAGAAATAAAAACTCAAATCTCAATCCCCAAGATATTCCAAACCCGCTTCCCTAGTGGAAGGTTCATATACCCCACCCCCTGGACTCAAGCCCATATCTCTAGCAAATGTGCCTCCACATCAATTAAAAGAAAATAAATTAAAGTCAATTCAATCTTAATCCATGTTGGATTATCGATTCTTATCCCCAACAGATCTTCTTTCCATAAAACATGTAATCAAATTAAATTCAAACCTTATCCCAAACATATTTTCTTCTTCTATGCCCTCAATATAGACCCTCACATGTCATGTCCAATGCATGTGTGATCCCTAGATCTCCTCCATGTCCTTGACATGGAATTCTCATCAAATCTTATTTCTTCTCTTATGCACACCTTTAATACTTCAACCAAAGGCCTAACAATGTAATCATTCAAATTACATCATCTTAACATTATTATCAACATTTTGTGATTTGTGATGGTGCAAGCTCAAACTAACTATACAATATCATGCTAAACATATTATAGTGGGAATTAACACTATATTATATTATAATATATGATATTATATTTTTAATTTGCTATAATATAATATATTATCTAACATTACACTACATTAGAATCACTTAAAAGGAACCAATAACAAATTTTTCAAAATATGAATAATGTTCATTTTGATGTAAAATTGTTATTTTTCTATTAGAAATGGTACAAAATAACATATTTTGGTTTTGCTTGTGTGTTGAATTTGGCCAAATTCTTCCATCTCAACCTTCAAATTAACATTTTTTGTGAGTTTTGACCCAATGTGTTATAACAAAAGTAAAACATACTAAAATGTAAAATAACATTTAGTAACACACCACCACATTCATATATATGTGAAGTTATATTGTTATGTACATTATATTTTAATATGCTTTCATATAATATATTATCTTACATTACACCTTTAAATGAATCACTTTAAGCAAAAATTTATAAAATTTGGTTGAAAATGAACATTTATTTTGGATGCAAAATTCCATTCTTTGATTTTGATGACACACCATAGCACACCCCAATGATGTTCCCTAAAGCTTACCTTAAATTTGGCCAAATCCCATCATCATCCTATAAATCAGTATTTTATGAATTATACTAGTATAAACTCTACCATCATACTATAACAAACTAATATGCTAAACAAGTAGTGATACAATAGTATGATATAATGCATGATGCTACACTATGTTATGGCATCCTATATTATAATACACTATAACATATTATATTATATTATATTGCATATCATATCACAAGGGATTGCTTAAATAAAAAATCATAAAATTAGTCTAAACAATAAAAATCTATATATTTTAGTCATCACTTACAAATTTTAAATTGATACAATATATTATGATGCCATGCTCTACCTATTATGAATTTGGCCAAATTCCACCATTTTAAAGTCTAAATCAACATTTTTATAAATAATGCTAGTGCTCAAGCATGATTTTAAAATACTAAAAGAATTTAAAATGCAGAACAATATATTATGATATATGATTTTATACTATGCTACAACATATAATATTTATTTTGAACATAAAATCTTACTTTTAGACTATAAGTGAGTAGCACACCTTTGGTACTACAACCTAATTCCCACTTCAAATTTAACAAATTTCATATATTTATTAAATCAATATTTTTAGGATTTGTATTAATATAAACTATAGGGCATAATACCATAATATACTAAAACATTTCAAAACATCTTATAACATCCAAAAACACATCACTACTTGCTCAAATATATGATGCTACATTATACTATAACATATGGTATTATAATATTATTTAAGGTTAGGGTTTAGGGTATTCAAATCTCTAATAGTCAAGGGAAAGTCTCTTGAAGACATTTTCCTTAGCTACCATAACTATGTTAGATTAGGTCATTCTTTAGATCTACTCCTAATGACATCTTTATTTAAGGTTTAGGGTTTAGGTTAGGTTTAGGTTTTTAGGGTTTAAAATTTTTTTTTTTTATTTATAAAACCCAGGGGGAGAAATTTTATTGCCACAATGAAGGATTACAAAAGTCCTTAAGAGGGGAAAATCTCAAACTAATGCTCCAAATACAACCTAAGAGAAAATCCCCAAACTATTACAACTAAGCAAGAAAAAGAAAAAGAAACCTAAGAAAAGGAGCAACAAAACAAAAGCAAAAAGCAGCCAAAGACCACAAAGAGAATAGCAGGAGAGGGAGGGTAGTAGAATCCACAAGTAGAAGTTGAAACCTACAAAGAAAAGAAGAAAAATCTGTAGAAAGGAAATCAAGAGAATGACCAAGAAATAAAAGAAGAGGAAGGAAGGGAAAGCGAAAGAGGCCAGCTTAAAAAGGGCAACCAAATTTTGTGAGTAGACAAACTCCAAAAGAAGGGTTACAGTCACAAAAAAAGGCTACCAACCAAAAGTAGAAAAAAAACATCCTAGCCATCATTGCCAACAAACCTAAAAAATGCACCAAGCAAAGAAAAGTCATCCAAGAATAAGGGATAGCAACCACCATCATAGAAGGAGAAAAGAAATTAAGTAATCACATAAGAAAACCAAATTTTATCTAAGTTAGAAAGGCTCTTAATTGTTTTGAATATTATCATTGGAAAATAAAGTAAAATCAGAAAGATTACTCCAAGCCAACTAAAAGTCAGACAAGCATTACCTTCTCTCAAAATGAGTCATCTTAAAAGACAATTAGAACAATAGCTTTAATATTCCTAAGTAAATAGAAAAGTTTAGCATTACCCTTGTGATTAGAGTTGATCATAGTAACAACCATCTCAACAAATTCCAACCAAATGGAAAGAAAATCTCCAAACAAAGCTTAAGAGCATGATAAATATCGCTCATCCATAATAAATGTAAGTAGTAGAGGAGTCAAAAAAGCCAAGAAAATACTCCCATTATTATGAAAAAATACCACCAGTGACTAAGTAACAGAAATATCCAGATTAATTTTAATACAATAATTAAGAGGCTTAATCCAATAAATGATTTTATAAGAAGGAGGCAAGTCACAATATGGAAACTTAATACCCAATTTAGAAGCAACAAACTTGTAACCTCTAAAATTAGTACCATTAAGAAGTGCAGCCTTATGTAAAGATATAATTTTTTCTTTAGTCTTAACAATAATCCTCTTATGATTCATAGGCACATTACGATGTTTAACATCATTTCTTTCAAGCCAAATAAACCAAATCAATGTAACAGCCATAACAATTTTGATATGCCCTTTGATAGTATTAAGAAAGTCAGAGCTAAAGAGCTGGATTAAATTAAAATTACCATTAAAAGAACTAAGGTTGAATAAGTACTCATACCAATTCCAAACTTTAGAGGCAATAGCACCATTAACAAATACATGACTGACATTCTCAATATGAAACAACACAAGCATTTAGAAGCAAGATAAAAAAATTTCTCCAAAAGTAAAGAATCAACAACAATAAACCCCCTTAAAATCCTCCAAACAAGAATATAATAAGAGGTAGGAATAATGTTATTCCAAATCTTAAAAAAGACAGGCGAAGAGGGTTTATTATCTCTAATATGGTGCCAAGTATCTTCAAAGGAAAAGTCACCATTACTAGAAATTGTAAAGAACTTAGAAATAATACCTTTAATAGAATCTTGATTATATTATTACAAATGGAATCGAATCAAGTCATACAAGAGAATGATTCCAATCACCATTTAAAATAAAATGATTAACTTTGAAGAAGTAGAGTGAGTATTAAGCATAGAATCAATAAAGGTCTCCCCCATCCAATTATCTTTTCAAAAGAAAGAGGAGCCACTATTGATACCCCAAAAATGAGAGTTTGCCCATTTAACAACACAAAGGTTTCCAACCAATAAAGTCACCATGCTTATAGCTACAAGTTAAAGGATGTTTACCTTTGTATTTGTAATTCATAAAATTAGCCCAAAGACTAACATTCTTCCCGAAATTCCAAAATTTTATAAGAAAAATATTAGTGGAATCCAACAAGGACCCGCACCAAGACCACCTTCAAATAAAGTACACATGTTAGAAGAAGCCCAATGAAGACTTTTGAAAAGTCTAGAGCCCCAAAAAAAATGTATTAAAAAACCTATCAATCCTCTTAATAACAAGAGAAGTTAGAACAATATTACGTAGAAAATAAAATGAAAGATAGTAAAGAATACTTTTAATAACAATTAATCTACCACCAAAAGATAGAAAATGGGTAGAAATCTTATTCTAAAATATTCTAGAACCTCATCAAAAGGTGAGACCTCTTAGGACCACTGTATAAAGAAGAACCTATATACTTGATAGGAAGACATTGATGAGAAAATCCAATAATATCCTTAATTCTATTGATTCTATGAGCAAAAATAGAAACAGAGGGGATAAAATAGCTTTTCTGAGTACTAACCAAGAGGCCACTTTTTCTTTCAAACATATTCAAAAAGACCTTCAATTTTTTAACATGTTGTAATGAGCCATTACAAAATATAATGAAGTTATCAGCAAAACTTAAGTGGAATACAGCCAAACCACCAAGATTCTTGAAATAGAATTCAATCAAAAAATTAAAGTAATGAGACAAATATTCACAAAAATAATAACAAGAAAGAATCAAATAAACAATAAAGCAATAAATGAAGAAATGGAGGATGTATGAAGAATGAAGAGAGTAATTATTCTTAATAATAAGAGAATAAAAAGAACCCAAATTTTTCACAATTAATAACTAAAGAGAACCAAACATTATAAATGATATTGTTAACCGAAGAGATAAATTTAGTAGAGAAATTGAATAAACAAAGAATGTTAAGAAAATCCCAAGAAATGTTGTCATAAGCTTTGGTAATATCAAGCTTGAAAAGTAAATTGCCATCTCTAGTTTTCACATTTAACTCATGAATTAATTCTTTGCAAGCAAGATGTTGTCGAGATATTCCTACCTTTCACAAAGTTTGATTAGGAGAAATAATCTTAGGAAAAATTTACCAAGCCTACTAGTCAATTTTAGAAATCAATTTATTAAAGAAAGTACAAAGACTAATAGGTTCTTAAGTCGATTATCTTTCTTGGGAATAAGAACAATATTTATAGAAGTGAAATATTTAGAATAGAATTCCCAAGAAAGAAATCCCTCATTAACAAGATCAGATTTAATAAACCAAGCTTTTGAAAGAATAAAGTAGAGTAGCCATCGACCGCAATGAATCATCATTCATACCATTAAGAATATTAAAATTTTCCTCATCCAAAAGAGGAGCAACCAAGCAATCATTATCCTCAAGAGACATAATATAAGGAATGATAGAGGGGTCAGATAACTGATCAAGTTGATAATTTTTTATTTAAAAGATCTTTAAAGTTAATAGTAGAAGAAAAAATTTCCTCTTTTTCAGTGATCCAAGAACCATCAGAATTCTTGATTTTATGAATTTTTGCAAGAACTCTCCTTTTCATAACCAAAGCACAAAAATATTTGGTGTTTCTTTCCCCCTTAGAAAGATGTTTAGAAGCAGCCTTTTATCTCCAGTAGGTTTTCTCCATATCTCAAAACTTAGTGAGGTTATCTTTAGCTTCAAAGAAGGTTAGAAAAAGGGGAATCATTAATAAGTTCATCCAAATCTTTCACTTGTTGTTCCATGTTCTTGATATTATCAAAAGATTTTTGAAATAATTTATATTCCACCAATTAATATGATGCTTAAGCCTTTCCAAAATCTAAAAAATACTAAAAAAAGCAAAATCATCAGGAGCAAGAGAAGCATACCAATTAGAAGAAATAGCATCAAGAAAACTACTATCTTATAACCACATATTTTGAAACCAGAAATTTTTAATGACATTATTGTTATGAACAACATCCTTAATGGAAATCAAAAGAGGAGCATGATCCGAGAGAGTTCTACTAAGGTATTCAACCAAAGTCAAAGGCCAACAGTTTAACCAAAGGTTATTAAATAAGGCACGATCCAAACATTGCCAAAGTCTATGATTATTCTAAGTAAACTGAGAGCCAATAAAACCAACATCATGCAGATTACAATCCAAGATCATATTCAAAAAATCTTCCATAGAATGTAAATTTGGTGAAGAACCCATTTCCTTTAATTCACAGAAAGGACCTTATTGAAATCCTCACCAACAATCCAAGAATCATTAATAGTAGAAGCAAAAATAGATAATTGAACCCAAAGAATCCTTTTATAAATCTTATTATAAGCATAAACAAAAGAGCCAAAAGCATGATAATCAAAAGAAATATCCACATTTACAATTTGATGAAAATCATTAATGACATTAATAGAAGAATTATTCCAAAATAACCAAATCTTATTTCTATTGTTACAAAATAATTGGAGATACCAATCATTCTAGCATGCATAATTTTAGAAGAAAAATAAGAGGTTCAAGAATAACCAAGAAGACATTATAAACCTTACAAAGGTTCTAAATCCTATTCTAATAGCAAGAGTACCAATGCCCCTAACATTCAAAATAAGAAAATTAAACATTAATTCTTGTAAAGAAGATGAAGAGTCAATCTAGAAACTCATGAGAAATTTTGAACTATTTTTTTAACAAAAAATAGTTTGAAAGCAAGTTTCCCAAAGATTCATCATCTAAAAGAGCATTAGAACTCTTAACAACCATAGGTAGGAGATTTCAACGAGAACATCTAAAAGCATTTTATCCATTAATTGAGAAGAAAGCATAGGCAAACCACCATCAGAATTCGCGGTTAAAGGAGTAGAAATGATTTGTTAAGTAAGCGAGAAATTAGTTTCACAAAATCCATCATATCCATACTGTCAACATCTTCATTTCTAGTAGCATTTTCAAAACCATTCTCAAAAGGTAAAGCATTTGAAAAATTCGAATACCATCAACAACATCTTTATCTTTTCAAGAAGTATAAAATTTATTTTATTATTAATGATCTCATTGATCAATTAGGAATTTTAACAAATTTTTTCGTAAGTTGAGGATGAGAAATGAAACAATCCAAAAATACATGGCCATGGGTTTGGAGTGATTGTAGAAAATTGGAATGTTTTCAAATTCAACTAGCTAAAATAACCATACTTTTCAAACCCTATCCAAAATATCCTTCGAAAACTTCTTTGTAACATCAATTTCAACAAGGATGCGAGCAACTGAAGGTCAGAATTAGCCATAGTTGCTTGATCTATTTGTAAAGTTCTACTAAAAATAGACCCAACTACATGAAGAAATTGATAATTAACAAAATGAATCCTAAGATTAGGCAAAACAATCCAAACCGACACTATAAAAGATTCTTCTTGAATGCAAAAAAAGGAGTCCATTTAAGAATGCACATTTCACAATTTTTAACAAAATAAGAATGATGAGAGAAAATCTGGCTATAGTTAAGATCAATAGATAACTTAATGAGGACATGACGACCATCCAACAAACTAACTGAAAATGCACCAAAAACTTTAAATCATGAAAGAAAAATTGAATATCTTCCATATTAGGCTGACGCAAAAAAAAATGCCAATTAGAGTAAAGGCATAAGGTTCAACAAGTTTTTAAATATTTGAATTAGAACTCATTATAGCCGGAATTCCTTTAAAAGTTGTATGAACAAGATTAACTAAAAATTTAGGTGAGGTTGAAGCATCCTTACCAGATAAGGCATCTTTGAAGGATTTAGAACAAGCAACCTTAGATTTACCCAACATAAAATTTGCACTAGGAGGAGAAATCATCATTCAACCTTGCCAAATGTCGGATCGACTCCATGGCCATCAAAAATCAAGGGAGAGGAGGGATAGCCAAAGGCTAAAAGAAGGAAGGGCTTACAGCAAAATCCTCACCAGAGAAATGATAAAGGAAAATGGGGTTCTTGAATCACTAGATTTTCAAAAGGGGGAAGGCAAGCAAAAATAGTTTTTTGGTTTTTTTAGGTTATTAAGTTCGGGCTTAGGGTTTAGGGTTTAGGGTTTAGGTTTTAGTTTAGGTTAGGGTTTAGGTTTAGGTTTTTAGGGTTTAGGGTTAAGATTTAGGTTTAGTTTGTTTTTGAATTAGGGTTTAGGTTTTAGTTTTGGGTTTTGGGTTTAGTGTTTAGGGTTTAGGGTTGTTCGGGTTTAGGGTTTAGGATTTATGATTTACATTTTAGGTTTATGGTTTAAATTTTAGTTTAGGGTTTAGGTTTAAGGGTTTTTTCTAATAGAGAAAAAATTCAGATTCAACATTTCTTCTTTTCAAGTTCATCAACCAAGTAGCACCCCAGTTTTCTAAAACATAAGGGATGACATAGATCAAAAATAAGCACCCATAGAGCAAATCAAAAACCCAAGATAAGTAAAACCATCATTGTAAAGACATAGTTCCATAAGCAGATAATTATCGCCATTTTTCGCTTTCCCATCAACTAACCCCACCTCGAGTGATCCGCCATCATATCCTATCTCTCCTTCCACCACCATGACTTTAACCTCTCCGCTCCTCCCCATAACCACCACTACTCACCACTACCTCCATATCCACCAAGCACCTCCTAGATCCCCACCACCATTATGATAACGCCGCTTCCCTTCGCCTCCACCAGTAGATCTAGACTAAGCCTAACTGATGATCCCCGCCATCAGCCATCCATCTTAGGGTTTAAGGTTTAGGATTTGGGTTTAGGTTAGTTTAGGTTTAGGGTTTGGGGTTTAGGTTTAGGTTTTAGGGTTTGTGGTTTTGGTTTGGGGATTAGGGTTTAGGGTTTAGGTTTGGGAGTTTGGGCTGGGTTTTAGGGTTATGTTTAGGGGGTTTAGGTTAAGGTTTAGGGTTTAGGATTTAGGGTTTAGTTTTTTTTTTAAATTAAAAAAAACCAACAAGTTTAGTTTATTTAGTTAATTAATTTATTTGAGTTTATTTTTTTTTTTTTTTTATTTTTATTTTAGTTTATTTTTTATTTTATTTTTAGTTTAGGTTTTTATTTTAGTTTATATTTTAGTTTATTTTTTTAGATTTTTATTTTATTTTATTTTTATTTTAGGTGTTATTTTATTTTAGGTTTAAGTTTAGGTTTTATTTTTTTTTAGGTTTAGGTTTAGTTTATTTTAGTTTATTTTAGGTTTATTTATTTTAAGTTTAGGTTTTAATTTTTATTTAGTTTAGGTTTAGGTTCATTTATTTTTTGTTTATTTTTATTTTTATTTTTATTTTCTTTAGTTTAGGTTTAGGTTTATGTTTATTTATTTTATTTTTAGGTTTATTTTAGGTTTTAGTTTTATTTTATTTATTTTTTATTTTATTTTTTGTTTTATTTAGGTTTTATTTTTAGTTTAGTTTAGGTTTTATTTATTTATTTTATTTTATTTTATTTTTTTTTAGGTTTAGGTTTAATTCAAGTTTTTATTTTATTTTATTTTTCTATTTTATTTAGGTTTAGATTTTATTTATTTTATTTTTTAGGTTTAGTTTTGTAGGTTTACAATTTAGGTTTAGGTGTGGTATGGGGTATAGTGGTTTAAGTTTTAGTTTAGGTTTAGGGTTTTTAAATTTTTTTTAAGAGAACAAATTCAGATTCAACATTTCTTCTTTCATTAAACCAAGTAGCACCCAAGTTTTTTAAGACATGATGTGACATAGATAAAAAATGAGCCCCATAGAGCAAATCAAAACCCAAGATAAGTAGAGCCAATCTACTGTAGATAGATAGCAAAGCGTGATTACCATTCTAGTTTCTCCACTTCCCATCGAAACCACCCTCAGTAGTGATCCACCATCATATCCCCTCGATCTCTCCCCGCCACCACCACCAGTAACCTTCATCATTCCTCCCACCTCCATAACCACCGGTCACCACCTCCATATGACACCTCCATACCACCATATTTTATGCCTTCACCTCCACCACCATCTAGATCAGCCTAGTTGATGGTGATGTGCCATCAAGGTTTATTATTTAGGGTTGGGGTTAGTTGGGTTTAGGATTTAGGGTTTAGGGTTTAGGTTTAGGTTTTAGGGTTTAGGGTTAGGGTTTGTTAGGTTGTTTAGGTTTGGGGTTAGTTTAGTGTTTAGTGTAGTTATTTTTATTATAGGTTTAAGGTTTAGTGGAATAGATTAAGTTTTTAGTATATTTTTTTTTTAAAATTAAGTAAACCTAGGTTTATTTATTTAGTTTATTTTTTTATTTATTTAAGTTTATTATTTTTTTTTATTTTATTTATGTTTAATTTTTATTATTTAGTTTTATTTTTATTTTTTATTTTATTTATTTTTATTTTAGTTTTTTTATTTTTAATTTATTTTATTTTTTTCTGTGTTTAGGTTTTTTTAATTTTTTTGTGTTTATGTTTTTTATTTTATTTTATTTTAAGCTTAGTTTTAAGTTTTTTATCTTTTTTGTAGGTTTATTTTATTTTTATTATTTATATATTAGTTTAGCTTATCTTTAAGTTTTATTTTATTTTATCTTTTATTTAGGTTTAGGTATTTTATTTATTATTTTTTTTATTAGTTTAGATTTAGGTTTTAGGTTCAGTTAGGCCAGCCCAGGGTTTAAGTGGCCCAGGTTAGGTTTAGGGCCCAGGGTCAGTGTTTAGGCCCAGAGTTTAAGGTAGGTCAGGGCCTATCAGGGCTTTTAGGCCCAGTCAGTTTGGCTAGGATTAGGCCTGGTAGTTTAGGTTTATCATCAGGGATTAAGATTTAGTTTAATTTAGTCAGGTTTATAGTTTATGGCTTTATTATGGTTTAGGGTTTTAGTGGCTCATTAGGGTGATAGGGCAGTACTAGTTTTTTTAGATTTAGGGTTTAGGCTAGTTAGGATTTAGCTCTTTTAAATACAAACCAGTTTAGGTTTATTTAGTTTATTTTTATTTATTTGAGTTTATTTTATTTTTTTATTTTATTTAAGTTTTTATTTTATTTAGTTTATTTTATTTATAGTTTTAATTTTTAGTTTAGTTTTATTTTTTTTTTTAGATTTAGGTTTTAAGTTTATTTTATTATTTTATTTTTTTTATAGTTTATTTATTTTTAGTTTATTTTATTTATTTTAGTTTAGTTTTATTTTAGTTTATTTGATTATTTTATTTTATTTTATTTTATTTTTTTTAGGTTTTCTCTTTAGTTTAGGGTTTATGTTTATTTTTATTGATTTTAGGTTTATTTTTTTATGTTTATATTTTTATTTTAAGTTTATTTTAGATTCATTTAATTTATTATTTTATTTTAGATTTTATTTTACTTTATTTTAAGTTTATTTATTTTATTCATTTTATTTTATATTTTATTTATTTTTGGCTTAGGTTTAGTTTTTATTTCATTTATTTAAGTTTATTTATTTTATTTAGTTATTTAGCCTTAAGTTTTTGGGGTGGCCTTAGGTAGGTTTGGGTTTAAGTGGGCCTGGGTTTAGGTCAGGATCTTTTTAAGAGGCTCAGGGCTAGGTTTAGTTTAAGTTGTGGCTCAGGGGGTAGCCCAGTCAGGAGGGCCCAGCTCAGTGGCCCAGTGATCAGGTTTCAGTGGCAGCCTGGCCTCAGGTAGTTTTGTGGCCCAGGCCTCCAGGCCTTGGGAGTTTAGTTTCAGGCCTCAGTTGGTCAGGCTCAGGTCAGTGGGCCTGTGGTAGAAGGGTTAGGGCCCAGGGAGGATCAGAGGGTCAGGTTTAGGTTTTAAAATAGTAAAGCCCAGTTAATTTATTTATATTTAATATTAATATTTATTATTTATTTTTTATAGGTTTATTTTATTATTTAGTTTATTTATTTTTTTATTTATTTAGCTTTTTATCTTTATTTTTTTTTTTTTGGGTTTATTTATTTTTATTATTTTATTTATTTTTTATTTAGGTTTAGGTTTTATTTGTATTTTTTAGGTCAGTTTAGGTTTTATTTTATTGTAGGTTTAGGTTAGGTTTTATTTTATTTTTACATTTTTAGTTTAGTATTATTATTTTTATCTTTATTTAGTTTAGGTTATTTTATTTTAGGTTTAGGTTTAGGTTTATTTTAGTTTAGTTTATTTTAGTTTAGATTTAGGTTTATTTTATTTTTTTATTTTAGGTTTAAGGTTAGGGTTTAATTTATAGGGTTCAATTTTATTTATTTTTAGATTTTAGGTTATTTCTTGGTTTAGGTTTTATTTAGTTTTTATTTTATTTATTTTAACTTTATTTTTATTTTATTTTAGTTTATTTTTAGGTTTTATTTTTAGGTTTATTTTATTTTAGTTTAGTTAAGGTTCTTCATTTTATTTAGTTTAGCTTTATTATTTATTTATTTTATATTATAAAGCTCAGTTTTAGGTTTTTTTATTTTATTTAGGTTTACTTATTATTTTGTTTTATTTAGTTTGGCTTAGGTTAAGGTTTTTGGTAGTTTAAGGTTTTGGTATGGTTTGAGTTTAGGTTTGTAGATTTCTGTCTTTAGGGAGGTTTTAAGGTCAGGGTTTATGGTTGTAGTGGGTTCATAAGTAGTTTATTAGGTAGTAGATATTTTTAATTTAGTTTATTGTTTGGATTTTATTTATTTATCTTTAAGTTTTTTAATTTATTTATTTTAATTTATTTAAGCTCAGCCTATTTATCTTTTATTATTTATCTATTGAGTTTTATTTAGGGTGTTTTGGTTTAAGGGTCTTAAAATGTGGAGTATTCTAGATTTAGGTGGTGGGTGGGTTTCTAAGTGCTGGTAAGTTGTGAGTATTTTTAGTCATTCAGTTTTGGTAGTTTTATAGGGTTGTCTAGGTCAGAGGAGGGTCATTAAGAGTAGGGAGTAGTTCAGTAAGAGTATTTTGGGTTTGGTTTGGTCAGAGTTCATTTTTAGTTTTTTAGTTGGATTTAAGTGGCTAGTTTAGGGTGTGGTCAATAGTTTTAGGTCAGGTGGGATTTTGTGGTTTAGGATTTGGCTAGGTTTATGGTTATTTAGGTAGGGTTGATTTAGTGATTGGGGCTGTGTTTATGGATTTAAAAAAAATAAGCAAACCCTTAGAGGTTTATTTAGTTTTATCTTTATTTATTAGTTTATTTTATTTTTTATTAGGTTTATTTTTAGTTTATTTATTTGGTTATTTTATAATTATTTTAGTTTATTTGTTTAAGTTTAGGTTTATATTTATTTTTATTTAGTTTTATTTTATTTTATTTAGGTTTACATTTTAATTTTACGCTTTGGTAGGTTTTTATTTTATTTTAGGTTTAGGTTTAGCTTTTATTGTATTTTAGGGTTTGTGGTTTTTTGGTATGGTGGGTGGTCAGTTGGGGTTTAGGGTTTTGGGTTTTAGATTTAGGGTTTAGGGTTTAAGATTTAGGGTGGTTGGGTAGGTATTTTACAAAAAAATTAATTAAAAAAGTTTAGTTTATTTAGTTTATTATTTATTTTAGATTATTTTATTTTGACTTTATTTAGGCTTTATTTTTATTTTTTATTTATTTTGGTTTATTTATTTTAGGTTTATTTATTTTATTTTATGTTTGTTTTTTTTTAGGTTTATGTTTTCATTTATTTATTTTTTAGTTTCATTTTATTTTATTTTATTTTTTAGGTTTAGTTTAGGGTTGGGGTTTAGGGTAGGTTTAGGTTTATTTTTAATCTTTTAATTTTAAAATTATATATTTTAGTTTATTTACTATTTTATTTATTTTAGTTTATTTTATTTTTACTTTTATTTAGTTTATTTTTAGGTTTCTTTATTTTAGTAGGTTTTATTTTATTTATTTTATTTATTTTATTTTAGTTTATTTTTATTTTTATATTTTATTTTTTAGTTTTAGTTTATTTTTTTTTATTTTTTTTAGTTTATTTATTTTATTTTATGTTTATTTATTTTAGGTTTATTTTTAGTTTAGAGGTATTAGGGTAGTTTAGCATATCAGTGGTTTTTAGGAGGGTTTTTATTTTATAGTATTTAGTTTATAGTTTAGGTTGAGTGTTTTAAATAGTTTGGTAGGATTATCTAGTTTTGGAGGGTTTACTTTAGCAGAGTCAGTGTAGTGGTGTGGTGGGTTTAGCATTATGATTAGTTTGGGTTAAGTAGGATCTTTTAGCAAACCAGGTTGGTTTATTTAGATTTTTTATTTATTTTATTATTTTTATTTTATTTTTATTTAGTTTATATTTATTAGAGTTTATTTTAGTTTATTTAAGTTATAGTTTATTTAGTTTAGTTTATTTTATTTTATTTTTAGGATTTTATTTTATTTATTTATTTAGTTTAGTTTTAGGGTTTAGTTATAGTTTATTTATAAAAGTTTTTTTATAGGGTTTTTAGTTTAGTTTAGTAGGTAGGTTTTAGTTTTATTTAGTTATTAGTTTTAGTAGTTAGGTTTTAGGGTTTAGGTGGGTTTATTTTGGGGTTTGTTTAATGTTAGGTTTTGGTTTGGTTTAGGTCAGTAGGTTTAGAGATTTTGATTTTAGGTTATTAGTTTTATTTTAGCTTTATTAGTTTGGGGTTATGAGTTGAATATTGAGATTTATAAACTAAAACATACAAAATCTAACAAATAGATTTAGGGAAGATTGGGATTAGAATAAGTTATTACATGGTTGAAATGAAATTATTAGAAAACTTACTTGTATTTATCCTACTAAGATCAATTATTTAGAGTTTTAGAAGCAAACCAAAATTATAAATGAGTACATGAACAAATTTGAAGTATTGTTGTCATCTTCTAAAATTAGGGAAAGATTAAGCTAATGTTGTAGGTTTAGATCGATTTGAGCCAAACTTAAAAGAGACACTACAAATTAATAATGTTTAGTTTTATTTTCTTTCTTTTTTTATTCTTAGGTTTATTTTATTTTTGTTTAGTTTAGATTTTATATATTTTATTTTAGTTTTTATTATTTATTTTATTTTATTTAGGTTTAGCTTAGTTTTAGTTTAGGTTTTATTTTATCATATTTTATTTTATTTACTCAATTTTTATTTTATCTTATTTAGTATGCTTTTTTCATCAGATTGGTTAGGAGTGGTAGTTTAGAGTTGGGTTTAGGATTTGGTAGTTGGGCCTGTTTAGTGGCCCAGTTTAGGCCTCAGTGTGGCTACTAGACTCACCTGATCAGTATAATGCCTCTCAGTTTCAAGTGCCTGGGCTCAGTTTGGGCCCAGGGCCTTAGCCCAGTTAGGTTCTGGTTTAGGATCCAGGGCTCAGGGTGGCCTGGGTGGTTAGTTTAGGATCTTGGGTGGCCCAGGTGTTAGTGGCCTGGGAGTGGTCAGTAGGGTGATCTAGGGTGGAGGCCTGTTTAGTGGTCAGGGGCTCAGTGGTAGCTCAGGGTTTGGGATGCCTAGGATTAGGGTCACAGCCAGGTTTTAGTTTTAAATTAAGCAAACCCAGCCTAGTTTATAAGTAAGTTTATTTTATTTATCTTAGTTTAAATTTTTATTTTATTTGGTTTTATTTAGTTTAGTTTATTTATTTTAGGTTTATTTATTTTGTTTAGGTTTTATTTAAGTTTATTTTAGAGGTTTAGGTTTATTTTTTAGTTGAGTTTTATTTTATATTATGTTTAGGTTTTATTTTTATTCTTAGGTTTAGGTTTTATTTTTTAGGTTTAAGTTTTAAGTTTTATTTTAGGTTTATTTTAGGTTTATTTTAAGTTTAGGTCGATTTATTTTAGTTTATTTTATTTTATTTAATTTAGTTTAGGAATGGTTTAGTTTATTTTAGGTTTTTTTATTTTAGTTTATTTTAGTTTAGGTTTAAGTTTATTTTATTTTGTTCATTTTATTTTATTTTAGGTTTAGGTTTTTTTTTTATAGGTTTTATTTATTATTTATTTTAGGTTTTAATTTATATTTATTTTTAGGTTTAGGTATTTAGTTTTATTTTATTTTATTTTAGGTTTATTTTATTTTATTTCATTAGGTTTTATTAGGTTTATTTTAATTTAGGTTTATTTTATTTTTTAGTTTAGTTTAGATTTTTATTTATTTTATCTAGTTTAGAAGTTTAAGTTTAGGAGTTTAGTTTAGTTTAGGTTTACCATTTTATTTATTTTATTATTTTATCTTTTAGGTTTATTTTTATTTTTTTATTTTAGTTTAGAGGTTGGTTGTGGTAGGGTCAGTGGTTGGCCTGGGTGTGGCTCAGGTAGGTAGTAGGGTCTGGTAGGGTTGTTTTAGGGTTTGGTTTGGGTTTGGAGTTTTAGTGAGGGAGGGTGAGTGGGAGGGTTGTGGTTTTTGTTAGGGTTTAGGTGGGAGTTTGGTTTGTAGGGTAGGGTTTATGTTTTTTTTAATTTAGGGTTTATGGTTTAGTTGTTTAGGATTTAGGGTCAGTAGTGGTTTAGGGTTTTTTTGGGAACCCCATGTGGAATTTTATTGCCACAAAAAAAGGGTTACATCTTAAGAGGGGATAAACTCAAGAACTACCTCAAAGAGCTACACCCAGAGAGTGAATCCTATCTAAGTACAACCATAAAAAAGAAGGAAAAATAAAAGAGAACTAAAAATTGAAAGAGAGATATAAAAAAGTAGCAAAAAAGAAAAAGCTAGAGGATGATATCCATAACTTGTGAAGATAAGAGAAGCATATGCCACCACTAGAGAAGGGACCTGCAAGGAAACAACACAGAACCTACAAACAGCTAGAGAAAGGAATTAGCACAGGTAGATAATTACAAGCAAAATTAATTGAAAAAATAAAGGAGAATGAGAGAAATTTAGAGAAGTGTGTGAAGAAAGGCTTAGGCTCAGTCACACAAGAATGGGGTAGCCGCAAACATGAGCATCCAAACTTCAAAGGAAGGGTTACATCACAAGTGCTACTACTAGCCAAGTTATGAGTGAAATCATCACATCCATCATAGCCTACATATTTGGGGAAAGTAAAATTTGGATGAAAATCATTTGATCTTTAATACCTGCATAACAAACAATACCAAAATACACTATAAAAGAAAAGGAAACACTATTCAGCATGGCAAAATGATGCCCCCAATCCCTTGAAAGATAAGCACCACCTAAGTATTCCAACATAGCATGTGAATGAACAGCCAACACAAACCACTACCCAGATTAATCATCATGGCAAGGAAAACACCCCCATAGTGATGAAAGCCAATCAAGAGCAACAGCCTAGGTGTTAACATCCACTTATTAATAGCTAGATCACAATAATAATTATACAGGTCTAATAGAGCCAAGAGTAACCTTAGCCAGTAGATAAACCCATATAGCAAAAGCACAGGTAGTGAGGCTAACCGAACAACAATCAACATAACAAAAAGGCAGGCAGAAATCCAACAGAAATAATTAGTTTGTTGAACATAATAACCTGATAAACCATTCACCGATAGAAAAATAGCAAACCAAATAATGTAACCAACAATAGGGAGAAGGTAGTGTCATTATAGAAATGAGCCATGATAGGACTCAAAATATAAATAGCTAAAAATCCATCATAAAGGGAAGATAGTCCAACTGATAGGAAAACAACAACAACAAAAATAGGTGGAAAGGGAGACCAAAAGATATCCCAACCGTGCAGGGAAATAGTAGTAATCACAAAATTAAGAAGAGAAAGAGAACCAGTGAACATAATCAACAAAGTAATTGATCTATCCATGAGGGTTAAAAAAAGAGTAGCAAATCCCAGCAGGTCCATTGAAACAGGCAATAGTCCCATGCAAGGAGGCTATTAGCAAATACAATAAGAGCACAACATGTTAAAGGACAAATAGCATGTAGGTAACCAATAGATCAAGCTAAAGAGTCAAATTCCACCAGAATAGGATAACCAAAAAAATGCAACAGGTAAGTGCAGCAGAAAATCGAGAAGGGGACAGTGCAAATCAAGGAAAATAGAAAGAGGAAAATACAGACAAAGCAAATAATGAATCGAGCAGAAAATAGAATAATGTAACTTAATTTCTAAGGTAAGGTAATCTAGAGTTATCCAAATTAACCAATCCACACAAATCTTTAGGAAGACTAAAATGATCAAAAAAGGTGAGCACATCTAATCTAGCACCTAGATTAGCAAGATAGTCAACACAAGCATTTCCTTCATTCCAAATGTGAGTGATTTTAAAGCAAACTTGAGAGAGGAGAGCTCTAGTATGATTAAGGAGGTAGTATAAATGTGTTTCCCACCTTGGTGGAAGTCACCATATCAATGAGCAAAAGAGCATCAACTTCAATCGAGATATTGAACCAACCTTTTTGCAAATAAATCTCTATAGCTTTGTTAACAGCCATTAATTCAGTAAAGATAACAGAATAAGCTTTAAGGGGGTAAGAAAAAGCACAAATGATACTACCTTTAAAGTTTCTGAAAATGCTACCACAGTCAAATTCAATTTGAGAGAAAGAGCCATCAGTATTAATTTTGATAGTATTATTATGTGGCTTTCTCTAATAAGCTTATCTTCTTTCTAGTTCGGGATCTCAGGCAAGCTAAGACCTAGCTTGTTGGCCACAAATTTACACCCTTTAAAGTGATTGTTAGCAATTAAGCTAGCATTAAATAAAGCAAGGATTCTTTCTTTAGTTCTAGTAATAATCCTCTTGTGCTTCATAGGGATACCATGATGTTTGGCATCATTTATGTCCATCCATATGAACAATATAAGAGTGATGGCAGTAATTACTTTAATGTGACCTTTCACAGTTTTATGAAAATAGACATTAAGAAGCTGATATAAGGATAAAGAACCATGAAAATGGTTAATATTGAAAAGTTCATCATACCAAACTTTCAATTTGGAGGCGATAGCTCCATTGATAAAAACATGATTCACATTTTCCATGTGAAAATAACAATAGCATTTGGAAGGCAACTGAAAGCCTTTACCCCACATCAAAGAGTCAACAGGAATGAAATTTTTAGAATTCTCCAAATAAGGATAGAGTAAGAGATAGGGATAATGTTATTCAAATTTTAAAAAACACATTAGAGAAACCATGGGCTTTCTAATATGATTCCACACCTCTTTAAGAATAAATTCACCATTATGAGATAGCTTAAAGAGAATGATTAGCTTGTTAGAAATGATAGGAATGTTAGGAATGAATTTATCTAGAAAATAGGAATATAATCGTGAGTTTACTATTATTCCAATTATTATTATTCCAAAAGGAGTTCACTTTACTAGCAGCAATAGAATGAGTAGATAGGAAATCATCAATAGAACCACTGCCAATCTAGTTGTCTTGCCAAAAGAAAGAAGATCCAGAGTTAACACCCCAAGAAATAAGGGATTTAGCTTCCCATTTGATGGAGCAAAGTCTTTTCCAGACTGGGGAGTCACTCACTTTGTAAGGACAAGTAAGAGGATGCTTACCCAACAATAGGTCATGAAATTGGCCCAAAGACTATTATTGCTCAAATTCCACCAAAGGTTATGAGAGAAACCAATAATCATGATAGACTTACAAAAAGCCCACCCTCAGAAGGGTGCCACAACTTTATAGCCAAGAAGTCCAATGCATCCTTTATTTGAAATTGTTAGAGTCCCAAAAAAATTTATTAAGGAGACATTATTCTATTTAAGGTAGAATTAGTAGGGATGATGGTTTGAATAAGATATAAAGGCATGGAATTAAGGGTACTCTTGAGCAAAGTAAGCTTGCCACCAAAGGAAAGTAAGTGAAATTCCTAAATAGAATATTTATTTGCAATTTTTTAGATTAGATCATCAAAGAGATGTGATCTTTTTTGACCTTTGTATAGAGGAGCACCATGATATTTGATAGGGAGTTGTTGTTGTTTAAAACTAATGATTCTTAAGATTTGATTGATTTTTTGTTGGAGATTTTAGAAGAGGTAATGAAACAACTTTGCCTTCATTAGAAAGACTTTCATTACCAAAGTTATTTAAGAAATTCTTAATGCATTTAATGTGATGGATGGAAGCATTACAAAAATAATGAAATCATCATCAAAACTAAAATGAGAGACATGTATACCACCAAGAGTTCTAAAATACATGCTAGGATTGTTGTTGAAAAGGTCGTCTAAGCTCCTAAAAGATATTCCATAGAAATAATAAAATGGGAAGGGGACAAGGGGTCACCTTGTCTCAAACCATGAGAAGAAGGGAAAAACCCAAGGCCTCACCATTAAGAATAATAGAAAACCAAGCATTGCTAATATAATTTTTAATTCGGTAGATGAAGTTTTCAGAAAACCTAAACAAATGAAGAATGTGTAAAAGGAAATCCCAAGAGATGTTATCAAATGCTTTAGAAATATCTAATTTAAATAGGATGTTACCACCTATATTAGGAGCATCCAAATCATGAATCAGCTCTTGAGCAAGAAGACTATTATCAAATATAGCTCTACCTTTAACAAAGCCAGTTTGGTTGAGGGAGATAATTTTTTGAAGAAGAGGACTAAGTCTATTGGCAAGCATTTTAGCAATCAATTTATGAAATAAAGTACAAAGACTAATAGGTCTGAAATCACCCAGTGATTCAGGATTATCAATTTTAGGTATAAGGACAATGGAAGTACTAGAAAAATATCTAGGAAAAGGATTACCAGTAAAGAAATCAATAAGCATGAACTAGATCATACTTAATTATAGGCCAACAATGCTGGAAAAATTGTGTCGTATAACCTTCTGGACCAGCAATAGAATCAATATTCATGTTATTAAGAATTTTACAATCTCCTCTTCTGTAGACAACCTAGTAAGGAAATGATTGTCATCATTGGTAATGATTGATGGGATCAAATGGGAGCTAAAAATATCATCTAAAGTGTGGCTCTTGTTAAGAATATTTCTAAAGTGATTAATAATAGATGCTTTAATCTCATTAGTGTCACGTGATCCAATCTCCAAGATCACTTTTAATTTTGGATAGAGTTTAAAGCTTTCTTTTATTGAATAAAGCATGAAAATACCTTATATTTTTTGTCCCCATCAAGAATATGCTTACTAGCCTTTTTGTCGCCAATAAGTTTCTTCCATATTCTGATAGTTCTTATGCTTCATTCAAATCCTTCTACTTAGAAGAGTTAGTCAAAACTCATTTTCAAGACTACAAAAAAAGTTCCATATTTTTGATATTAGCAAAGAGACTTTTAAAATAATGCTTGTTCCACCAAACCAAGTTTTGTTTAAGCCTTTAAGTTTAAACCGTAATCTAATCATGCCCCTAACCAAATTGTTAGTAGGTAACCCAATTGGTGGTAACAACTTTTAAAAAATTGAGGTGTTGAATCCACATATTTTGAAATCGAAAAGAGGAGGAGGAGGATAATCTTTAGAGTTATTTTAAAATGAAATCAAAAGAGGAGCATGATCCAACAAAGTTCTACTCAAATGTTCAATAGAGGTAAGAGGCCATTGATTAATCGAATGAGAGTTAAAAAGGATTTTATCAAGGCATTGCCAAAGTTTAGAGTTATGCCAAGTATAATTAGAACCAAAAAAACTAATGTCAATAAGGTTGTAATCAAGAATCATATTAGAGAATTCTTCCATAGAATGAATATTTGGAGAGCAACCACCTTCTTTCAGGGAAGAAAGGATAGTGTTGAAGTCACCCCAACCAACCAAGGTTTATTAACTAAAGCAAAACTTTAAATTGTCCCAAAGGATGTTCTTACCAACTCTATTATAGGAAGCATTAACAAAAGAGCCTAAAGCAAAAAAATTCACCACATGAGATATGGACATTAAGAACTTGTTGGAGATCATCTAAAATGGAAACATTAACTAGATTGTTCCAAAAGCACCAAATTTTATTATCGATATTAAAGAGTTATTAAACCGAGCATTCTAGCAACATGATTGATCTTAGAAGCATTTATGAGAGGTTCAATGACCACAAATAAGGATATATTGTTAATACGACAAAGACTTCTAACACGATTATGGACACTAAGGGTTCCAATCCCTCAAACATTCCAAACAATAGAATTAAACATAAAGGAAATATTAAATAAGCTATCAGAAAATAAGTAAGTAAAATCATTAGAAAGAGAGCAACCACTCCAATGCCAAAAGGTCATTATTTATGAGATGAAGAACCAGATCTAGTAAATCTAGTTGAGTTATGTGGAAACATTTTTTGCTTTATAAGATTTCTTTTTTAGAACAGTTTGGAAAGCTCTATTTTTATCCAATGTATCACCATCCGAAAGAGACTGATTAGAGGTGTTAAGAATAGGATTAGAATCAGCCAAAACATTTCTAATCATAACTTCCCTTTCTTCAATCTCAAGATTAAGCTAAAAAGTAGGATTAGAATGAATGTTAATCATGGGATTAGGAGAAGGAGAGGTAGTAATACCATTAAGGGTAGAAATACTAGGATCAAATTCAAAATTTTGCTCTTGATTTTCAGCCGTCTTCAAATTTTCATGCAAATTACCATTAAAATCCACATGCTCATTCTCATGCTCAGCATTAATAAGAGGCAAAGAGATGTTGAACATTTGAGTTATCATGAGAAGGCAAGTTATCATGTAGAGAAGGATTGATTGACAAACCATCATATTTGACAATAGTAATATCCTTGACCTCATTATATTGTAGAGTATCAACATTAAGCACATCGTGAATTCCAATGAAGCAGCATTTCCATTTGGGTTAGCAACATAAATAAGTTTATTAGCTTTACCATTTGGATTAGTAGAATTAAGATCATTCAAGTTTTTCTTTTAAGTTGTGGGTGAAGCACAAACCAATTATCATCATAGGCTAAGATTCAACTTTTTGAAAATAACTAACTCCTTCCTTAGGATGTTTTTAGAAATATCAAGTTCAAATGCAATAGATGGATGGGATCTCATAGCGGCTTTGAGGCGAAGAGCTCAAAACTCCAACAACATATGAGTAACATAATGAATCTTCATATTCCAGCCAACCAAAAAATCTTATATTCCTCTTTTATATCAAAACCGCTTTAAAGATGCATTTGACAATTGAAAATAAAGTAAGAATAATCCAACAGAAATGCTACCAAAATATCACCAAAAATAAAGCTACAACTCCGAGTGGACCAAATTGGATAATCCAGATCAACAAACAACCAAGACAGCAAAAGGCAGCTTGTCCATAGTACCACCCATTCAGAATAGACAGTGCATACCAAGAAGATAGCTACACAAACCTAACCAAACCCAGATGGGAATAGAGACAACAGCAGATAATGTAGATCACAACTATCAGGAGATGAACAACAGCCCAGACATAAACAGCAAGGGCAATCAGAAAGCCAACCCCAACAACAAAATAGTTAATGCAACATTGGAACCCACCAGAAGATAAATCAAAAAGGGGATTCAAATGAGGGTCAACATTAGAATCCAAAAAAAATAAGATAGAAGATAACCAAGACAAAAAATAGACAAGACAGCAATAGCCAAGACTGCAAGGGACAGCAAGTTGGCCATAAAACCTCTCAATCAGAGTATACATTGCAGTAGTTAGTAACCAAATAGATAGAGCATACGGATATGGAAGCGGTAGCGGACACCAATCACCAAAAATAATCGAGGACAATGTCGAGAAATAACTGGCGAACATAAGACCACGAGTCCTACTGACCAACAAAGATGGAGCCAACATAGGAATCCTGAAATACCAAGACAACAAATATCCAAGACAACAAACAACCAAGACAACAAAAACAATCTAGTTTGCAATAAAGCCACCCATCCAGAATAAACAATGCAATAGATACAAGTTTAACTGAAAGAAGATGGAGAAAATAGCAGCAGATAAAGTAGACCATTGAATTCAGATGATATGTATATAATAAACCAATAAGGGGGTTCAAAGCAAAAGCCACCAAGCAATTAACAACTTCAATGCAGGCTTACTGAAGAAAACAAACCAAAACCCCAGAGATAGCATGTAGAGTATTAATCCAATTTAGCCAACAACCAAGACAGTTAATACCAACAAGCTGGCCAAGAGTCCACCCAATCAGAGTAAACAAAGCAAATGTAAAGATCCAAATAATCAGATGGATAATCACAGGGATCGCATAATTTTAGAACAAAGTGGGATAAAATAGCAACGAGGAGAAATTTTGCCCAATTATTAGAGCAAAAGCAGTAAAACAAAAGGGAAAAAATAATAACCATAAAGACAACTCTTTGGAAAAGGACCCTAAAATCCAAAATAGCAGTGGTAATAAAACAAAATTACACCCACCATATATAACTCCAATAAAAAACAGATGTAAAATAGCGAAGGGTTCAAAGGATAATCAACAGAAAAAACCTTCCAGATAAAGCTGATCAGGCTAGCAGTTAAACCCACAACCACAGTAAAGGAAAACTGAGAAGCCATTAAGGAAATCCAAACCTGCAAGGAAATAATAAAATTGAATAGGAAATTGCAAAATCTCTCTTAGCAGATAGGGAATATGAGGTTGTTAAAGACAATCAGCAAGACAACACCAAAAGCACCCTGCTGAACTAGATAAACAACCCCAGCAGTAGCTTGCTGGATATAAGAATCAATTATCCAGACCATCCAACAACCAAGAAAGAAAATAACAACAAGTTGGCTATAAAACCAACCATTCAAATTATACAATGCATAAGTTAAATCCCATATAGTTAAGGAAGTGGTTTGGCCAAGACTAGAGCGAAGTAAAAAAACAACGAGGTGAAAACAACATCATCCCAGATGTTAACAGCACAAACATTCAGAGAAATGAGAGGTAAGAAAGACCAAGCGAGAAAAATAAAAGCCATCATGCGGTCCACAACCTCAAGAGGCCAATAGGAACAAAACAAAATAAACCCCCAGAAGCAGTATGAAGAGCAATAGGATAGTAATTACCAACAAGCTGGATCTGCATAATTTTAACAGAGCCAAAAGTTAAAAAATAATAGATAAAATGATCAACTATAGCCCGGATGAGAATCACAAAGACATTCAGAAGAACACCAGGCAACAAATAGCTAACAAACACAAGGTTAGCCTGCAGGATAGTGAATCCAGAAATCTAATAGCCATAGAATAAAACAACACAATTATTGCAACCATAGGATAAGCAATAAAAGCGGTGGAGCAACGAGCCATAATAGGGTTCAAAAGGTCTCATCAATGAAATCCTTTAGGATAAAGGAAACATAGCGGTAGAACTATCATCCTTAGAGAAATCATCCTGAAAGGAAGTCATTAAACAATTCCAAACCTGCAAAGAACCATTAATAATAACAAGGGTATTACAGATTCTTTCCTTACGGTATGCGGGTTAGTAATGACATTGAATACATTAAACCAACTCCAAGTGCGACTGCTGACAAAGGCCCAAAAATCCAACAGCCAACAATTAAACCTTCAACATAGATGTTGCATCCTACATAAGATAAACCATTAAAAAGCAAAGGAACACAAAGAATCAGACCAGTAGCTAGTCCCACAACATCAGGAATATTGGAATTCAAGAAAAAATTCCAAATCTGTGGAGAAAAAGTTATAGCCAGGATATTGCAAGATCTCACCTTACAGGTTGTGAAGGTAAGGTTATGGAGCATAGGAGAAGCAGAAACAGCAAGACCCCAAACAAGGTTGGGATAATTAAACCAACAATAGATGCCACTTAGCTCAATAAAGGACCAGCAAGGAGTAATATGATGATGCATCAGCAAATTCCAAAGGAGCAGCAACACATTAACATTAAAAATAATAGAAGCAGTAAACTCCCAATTAAAGTTAGGACAATTATACCAACATCACATGCCACAGAGATTGACAAGTAAACAACAAGGGATATCGAGGTTGATGCATGAAAGACCAAAGTAACAAGTAAATAGAAAATGATCATGCAATAAAAGGGTATTGAAACAGGTGAATCAATAGACTAGATTAATTTTGAGATAAGGAAGCCCAATATTGTCTAGATTAACCAAATATGTTTAGGCAGGGTTAGTTGATCAAAGAATTTTATACCATCCAATCTAGCACCCAGATTGGCCAGATAATCAACACATGCATTACCCTCGTGCCATACATGAGTGATTTTAAAGTAGAGTTGAGCAAGGAGAGCTCTAATTTGCTTAAGAAGGTAGTATACAATTATTGCCCATATTGGTGGAAGTCAAAAGATCTCGTGAAGGGCATCCACCTCAATCAAATATTGAGCCAACCTTTTTTGAAGGCAAATTTCAGAGCTTTGTACACATGAAAAAGGAGAACGAGCAAGGATTAAGGGGTATGCAAAAGCACATAGGACTTTTCCATTAAGATTTTGAAAATGCCACCATAGCTTGAACCTTTAGGAAGATAGAGCCATCGTGTTAACTTTAGCATGAGGTTTTACCCAATAAACAATCTTGTCATCTTTCTGAGATGGGTTGATCGACAAGTTAAAACCGTTTATTGGCCACAAATTTGCACCCTTTGAATTATTTGTTTTAATTAATTTGGCATTAAACAAGTCACGAATTTTGTTTTAGTTAGCAATTATCCTCATGTGGTTCATAGGGATCCCACGATGTTTTGCATCATTTTGGTCCATCCATATGAACCAAATAAGAGTGATAGCAATTATGACTTTAATGTGACCTTTAGTAGTGTTGTCAAAATAAACTTCAAGGAGTTGGTATAAATTTAAGGATCCATTGAAAATGACAATCTTAAAGAGGTCATCATACTAAATCCAAAGCTTAGAAGAAATGGCCCCGTTAACAAAAACATGGTTCACATTCTCAATGTGAAAACAACATTGGCATTTTGAAGGTAATTGAAAACCTTTACCCCACAACAAGGAGTCAATAGGGATGAAGTTTTTCAAAATACGCCAAGTAAGAATAGAATAAGAAGTGGGGATATTATTATTCCAAAGTTTGGAAAACACATAGGAAAAATCATGAGCTTCTTTAATGTGAATCCAAACATTTTTAAAGTTGAAATCACCATTATGTGAAAGCTTAAAAAGGATTTGATCTTGATTGGTAGGAATGATAGGAATAGTAGTAAGCTTATTTAAAAGAGAGGAATATATAATTAAAGCTTATTATTGTTCCACATATTATTGCCATAAGAGTTCACTTTAATAGCGAGTGGAATGAGTAGAAAGTAATTCATCAATGGACCCACCTCAGTCAGTTATCTTGCCAAAAGTAAGAGGAATTAATCCCATTAAATTAAAGATCCCATTTGATGAAACAAAGTCTTTTCCAAACTAGAATCTCGCTTTATAGAGGCAGATGAGGGGTGCTTACCAGCGGTATTTGATCATGAAATTAGCCCATAGACTATTATTTTTCCTAAAATTCCACCAAAGTTTATAAGAAAAGTAGTGATAGTTTTCTTGATTGGTTTACATCCAAGACCACCTTGACAAAAGTGCCACAAGTTTATACCAAGAGGTCCAGTGCATTTTTTAGAGGAATTGTTAGATCCCGAGAAAAAAATTGTTAATGAGCCGCTCAATTCTGTTAATGATAGAGTTGGTCGACATAATGGTTTGAATGAGATACAAAGGCATGGAGTTAAGGGAGCTCTTAATCAAAGTGAGCCACCAAATGAAAGTAAATGAAATTCCCAAATAAAAATTTTATTAGAGATTTTTTGGATTAGCTCATCAAAAAGGTGAGATCTTTTCTGGCCTTTAAAAAGCGTAGCACCAAGATATTTAATAGGAAGTTGTTGTTGTGGAAAATTAGTAATTTTCAAGATTTAGTTGGTCTTATTGCTCGGGATTTTAGAAGAAGGAATGAAACAACTTTTTCCTTCATTGAGAAAAAGACTACTTTCATTGCCAAATTTATTTAAAAGATTCTTAATAGTTTTAATGTGAGGAATTGAGGCATTGCAAAAGATTATAAAGTCATCGGCAAAACTAAGATGAGAGAGGAAGACCACCTTGAGTATAAAACATCCTAGGATTATTGTAAAAGATCATTGAGACTCCTTGATAGATATTCAACAATAATAAAAGAGAGGGGATAGGGGATCCCTTGTCTCAAACCATGCTTTGAAGGGAAAAAACCTAGGGATTCACCATTCATGATAACAGAAAACAATTTGTAATGCAATTTTGATGACATGGATAAAATAAATGAAAACCAAGCAAATGAAGAATTTGAAAGAAAATCCCAAGAGGTTAAAAGCTTTAGTGATGTCCAGTTTAAAAGGATGTTACCACCTCGATAGGAGCGTCAATGTCATGAATCGACTCTTGTGCTAGAAGTATGTTATCGAGATATTAGCTCTACCTTTAAAGCGGTTTGGTTGGGGAAATAATTTTTAGGACTAATTCTAAGCAATCAATTTAGCAATGAGTTTATGAAAGAAGGTGCAAAGGATGATAGATCTAAAATTGCCCCAAGATTCAAGATTATTAATTTTGGGAATGAGAACAATGGAAGTGCTAGAAAAATCTCTAGGTAAAGGGTTCCCCTCAAAAAAATCAACAAGCATCAACAAGGTGGGTCTTAATAATAGGCCAACAATGTTGAAAGAATTGAGTCATGTAGCCTTGAGGGCAAGCAGAATCAATGTTCATCTATTTGAATACTACCAATCTCGACTTTCATGAGCAAGTGGTTTTCATCATTAGAGATCGTAGAGGGATCGTGTGTGTTGGAGAGGGCTTCTAAGGAGGGTTGTTGTTTAATAAATTTTGAAAATGATGTATGAGAATCTTTAATATCATTATTATCGTAATCAGTGTGTTATCATTTTTGATTTTTTAATAGAGTTTAAGGCTTTCTTTTTTAAAAAAGAGCATGGAAATACCTTGTGTTTCTGTCACCATCAGCAATATGTTTGCTAGCAGCCTTTTGGTGCCAGTAGGTTTCCTCCATATTCTGATAATTAATCAAGTTATCTTTAGCAGCATTCAATTCATCAAGCTTATTAGAGTCAGTCAAAATAGCATCTTCAAGAGAGCAAACAAGTTGTTAGATATTTTTGAGATTAGCAAAAAGATTTTTAAAATGATGCTTGTTCCACCAATTTAGATTTTGTTTAAGCCTTTTTAGCTTAAGCCAAAGGCGAATCATGCCTTTAACAAAATTATCAGGATGAATAGGGGCCCGCCAATTAATGGAAACAACATTAATGAAATCACTATATTGGATCCACATATTTTGGAATCTAAAGGGAGTAGGGGAGGATGGTCTAGGGAGGATTTTTTTGAAATCAAAAGCGAGCATGATGAGATAAAGTTGCTTAAATGTTCAAGCAGTAAGAGGATTGATTGATCCAAAGGGAATTAAAGAGGGTCCTATCAAGCCTTTAAAGTCTAGAATTAATGCCATGTGTGTAGTGGAACCCGAAAAAACCAATATCAATCAGATTACAATCAAGAATCATATTAGAAAAGTCTTCCATGGAATGAATGTTAGAGAGCAACCTCCCCTTCTTTCAGCGAGAATATAGTGTTGAAATCACCACCAACCAACCAAGGTTTGTTGATAGAGGAGGCAAAGGTTCTTAAGTTATCCCAAAGGATGCTCTAGAGTTCTATTACAAGATGCATAAATAAATGAACCAAGATTCACTTGATAAATTTGAACATTAACCAATTGATGAAGGTCATCAAGGATAGAGATGTTGACTAAATTATTCCAAAAACCAAATTTTATTACTAATATTATAAAAGAAGTTTTGAAAAAGCATTCCCAGCAACTGGGTGATCTTGGGGAGTATGTAGATGGTTCAATATGCACAAGTAAAGCTATGTTTATGTGCAAAGGTTTCTAAGGTTTGCGGCTTAGTCCCAATACCCCTAACATTCCAAATAATAAAATTAATCATAATAAATAAGAAGAAAAAAGGAAAGATAACATAAGGTTAAAAAATAAGAAGAACAAAGACACATGATGTAATCATTTATGGGAAGTTAGAGAAGATCTAGTAGTTTTGGATTAGTGAACATTCTAGCTTTAAGGACTTTTTTTTTAATAGGTTTGAAAAGGCCTATCTATGTCCAAAGTATCTCAATCGAAAGAGTGATTTATGATATTCAAAATAGGACCGGTATTAAGCATTTAATGGTGATTTCCCTTCTTCGATATTAGAGTTAGGTTGAGAAATAGGGTTAGTATGTGTATCACTTTGTAGGAGAGTTTGTGGCACCATTAATAGCACAAAATTCATTTTCATTTCCATGAGTACTATTTAGATTTGGATTCGTCACCAAATTATCAAAATTTTGAACAATTATTAGTTTTGAGATTTTGATCCAACTTGAGTTATTCAAATCACCATTATGATTCATATGAGTCAAGGGATTGTCTTGAGATGCCAAATTATTACAAGTAGAAGCAATGTTAGGTAAGTTATCATTAGTTTTCACAAACCTCAATATCATTATTTTTAGCTCGTTGTTCTCCAATAGGAAAATAGGTAATAAAGGAGAGGAGGTGAGTTCCATTTTAGTAACATTAGGCACATAAGTGAACTTATTGTTTTTTTTCATTTGTTAGAGAGGATTAGGATCCGACAATTTTTCTTTTTAAGATTAGGGTGTAACACAAAGCATTCAGAGTGATCATGACCATGGATCTTATAATGTGTGCAAAAATGGAAATTTTCAAATTCCACTTTTTTATACCCAAATTTTTAGAACCGATCCAAACTTCTTTAGGTACTTTTGGTAATATCAATCTCAACCAAAATTAGCAGATGGCCATGATCTTGGTGGCTTGATCTATTTGAAGGGGCCGACCAAAGAGAGCCCCAATAGGACTTGATGGGTAATGTAATGTATCCTCATGTTTAGAAAAGCTAGCCATAAAGGAATAATTGGGGATTTATTTGACATCAAATAGAGACCATTTCAAAAACTCATTTAACAATTGTACACAAAGTAAGAGTGAGAGCAAAGACTCTTGAGTAGTCTAAATCATTAGATAGTGAATAAGGATTTATAGGATCAATCAATGATATTACACCCAAGAGCTTTAGGCTATGAAAGAAGGATCGGATGCTTTCAAGAGTCGGGTGACACAATGAAAATTTACCAACTAAAGAAAATTCAAAGGGCTTAGGACTTTTTTTCAAGATCCAAGCACATTACATTGACATTCCATGGAAAGAAGTTAGATTAAAGCATTTTAGCAAGTGTTCTTACCGGATAAAGCATCCTTGAAGGACTTAAGCGGTGATGTTAGGGAGTCGGATCGATATTACCTTGAAAATTAGCCTTTCCTCAAGTTTGAAGAGCTTATGGATGTAAGATCAGGAAACTCACATAAGTAGGAGAAATCGAAGGAATGATCAGTGTTTAGCCAAAAAGGAGGTTGAGAATTTAGAGAGGTTTGGTTAGGGAGCAGGGAGAGGAGAGTTTTTTTAGGGTTTAGGGTTTAGGATTTAGGGTTTAAGGTTTAGGGTTTAAGATTTTAGGGTTTAGGGTTTAGGGTTGTAGGATAGGGTTAGTTTTAAGGTTGTAGGTTAGGGTTAGTTTTAGGGTTTAGGATTTAGGGTTAAAGGTTAAAGTTTTTTTATTTTTTTATTTTTTTTTAAATTAAGTAAACTTATAGGTTTAGGTTTATTTAGTTTGTTTTTTTATTTATTTTAGTTTATTTTTTATTTATTTTAGTTCATTTTATTTTTTATTTTTATTTAGGTTTATTTTTATTTTTATTTAGGTTTTTATTTAGTTTTTATTTTATTTTTTTTGGTTTATTTTGTTTTTATTTTAGGTTTAGTTTTTATTTTTTTTAGGTTTTTATTTCATAGTTTAATTTAGGTTTTTATTTATTTTATTTTAGTTTATTTTTTATTTTGGATTTTATTTCTTTTTAGGTTTAGGTTTAGGTTTTAGTATATGTTTTTATTGTATTTTATTTTTATATTCTATTTTGATTTTGGTTTATTTATTTATTTTATTTTTATATTTTATTTAGTTTAGGTTTAGGTTTTTAACATTTTAGGGTTTAGGGTTTCGGGTTAGTTTAGAGTTTTTTAGGAAATTAGAATTTTTTTGCCACAAAGAAAAATTACAAAGTCCTTAGATGGGGTAAATCTCTACAAAATGCTCAAAATATGTCCTAAAGAGATAAACCCCATAACTATTACAATACTGAAGGAAAGAAAGCAAAAGAAAAACAAAAAAATTAATAGCAAAAAATCCATGTGAGTAGGAGAAAACTTCATTTGGTCGTTCTTATACCAACAAGATCCACCTGCAATACTCCCCTTACTTATAAAAGAAATCTGCAACATACTTTTGAAAGGATGAGTACAATTAAGCCAGCATAGAAAGTAAGAGTAAATAGAAGGAGTGAAGTGAACAAAAGGCTTAGGCTAAGTTACAATCCTCTCAAGGAGCAACACTATATGTAAGCAGCCAAATTTTAGGAGAAGGGTTACAATTACATATAGCGCTACCAACCAAAAGAAAAAAGAGTGGGAAACTTCAAAGCATCATAGCTAGCATACCTCGTGTAGCCCATCATCCAAAGTCAGGTCATCCGAGAAACAAAATCCTCAAACAATAAACATAATAGCTAACCACCAAATGAGAACAATAAACCCAATAAGGCGATAATAACCATCGGGGATAGCGAATACTGGTGGGGCACCACCAAAGCCACAACCAAAGGAATAAAATCCAAAGGAGCAAGCATCATGACAGGGGTATCAACACACCAGATAAACAAGAAAAAAAAGGGTGCTCATATCCTCCACCAATAAAGTAGAAAAAGATCCGTAAAAACACCTAAGCCAAAGTGGATAGCACCCAAACAGAAAAAAGGGGTCAATTGCGACCAAGAGAAAAAATAAAGCAAGAGGAAACCAGAAATACAAGTCATAAAATGAACACCAACAGGTTCCTAGAACAATCACCAAAGGAGCAGAAAAAACTAGCCAAAATAGCCACCCTTCCAACCGACCCAACCAGTCAATACAACCAACCAAACTAGCTAGCCAACTGCCATAGCAGGAGAAAAACCAAGTCAGTGTAAAGACCAATAGCAGTCATTAAGCCAAAATCACCCAAGACAGCCAGGGAAAGGGTAGAAGCAGACTATAGTCACCAAACCCAACCAAGGAAAAAGAAAATCCGATCTAGGTAAGTAAAAATGACCAAAGATAAAAAGGTACAAAGCCAGTAGAAGACTATAGAACAACCAATAGGAATAATAGCAATAAAGGCACCCAACTAAGCCACCAGCACCCTAGGCCAACAAACAACCACAAAATAGCCTTCATCTTGCCAATACAGAATAATACTCAAACCCAAAGCCGCTGTAGCAAGAGAGGAAGGCCAATATAGGAGGAGGTTAAAACCATAACCAAAAAATAACAATAATAAAACAAAATCAACAAAAATAACCAACAAGCCCCAGTCAAGAAGACAGAGAAAATAACAGCCAACTAACAATCTCCACCATGCCAAAATCAAGTCAGAGATAAATATAAGCCCCAGTTAGTCACCAATAGAAAATGAAAAAATTGCCAAAATAACTAATAACCATCCCAATAAGCTAAACAATTACCGATAACAATGCCTTCACAATACCATAGTAGATCCAATTCAGGTAAGTTAGAAACTAGCCTAGAAAAGAGGCAAAACCCATACGAAAAGAAAAACCTACATTAGCCATAGCCACAACCCAAAAGGAGGATATAAAAACTAGCCAATGGAAAATTATGGTAAACACCTGGCCAGACAAACAAAAGCCACCAAGCTAAAAAAAAACAACCTAGGTACTTACAATAACCACCGGTGTAGCAAAACTAGGCCAATCAAAGTAAGAGATCAAAAACATAACCCAAAGAAAGAGAAAATAAGTAGATAATAACCCAAAGATGGTTGAACAAGGGGAAACCAAAAGAAAAAGATCATCAAAAAGAAACACCAAAAACCAAGGCAAGAGTTTATAATATGAGATAAGGCAATCCAATATTATCCTGATTAACAAAACCCCTTAATAGTTTAGGCAATGTTTGGTTGTCAAATAAAGTGAACTCAGTTAAGCTGGCACCAAAGTTAGCCAAGTAATCAGCACAAGCATTACCTTCATGAAGTATGTGGGAAATTTTAATACAAACTTGAGAAAGAAGATTTTTAGTATGATTAAGAAGATAAAATAATTTTACATTCACATTTCTATTGGAATTAAGTATGATAAGAAGCAAGAGAGCATCAACATTAATCCAGATGATGAGGAAATCTGTATTCAAACAAATTTCAGTACCTTTATTAACATCCATAAGCTCAATAAAAATAACAAAACATGCTTCGAGAGGATAGGCAAAAGCACAATTGACAGTACCTTTAGAATCCCTAAGAATATCACCACAACCATATTAATTGGAAGAAACAGAACCATCAGTATTCACTTTAATCAAATTGTCTTTAGGTTTGATCCAATGGATAATCCTAGCACTTTTATAAGAGTCAAACTCAAGCAGAATGATAACCAATTTTTTAGCCATAAATTTATAACCTCTAAAATGAATATTACTAATAAGATTGGCATTAAGAAGAGCATGAATTTTTCTTTTGTTCTAGCCAGGATCCTTTTATGGTTCATAAGAATACAATGATATTTAGCATCATTTCTATCCATACAAATGAACCAGATAAAACTAATAGCAATTAAAACTTTGATTTGACCTTTCCGTATTTTTGAAACGACTTCAAGAAGTTGATATAAAGATAGAGAACCCTGAAAATAGTTGGTATTAAATAAATCATCATACCAAAACAATAATTTAGAAGCAATAGCACCATTGACAAAAACATGATTTACATTTTCAATATGAAAGAAACAATAGCACTTTGAAGGCAACTAAAACCCTTTAGTCCAGAATAAAGAGTCCACAGGAATAAAATCATTCAAAATCCTCCAAGCTAAAATTGAATAGGAAATGGGAATAATATTGTTCCAATGTTTAATAAAAATATTAGAGCAGTTCTATTTATCTCTAATAAAATTCCAAAACTCTTTAAGTACAAAGTCACCATTATATGAAAGTTTAAAAGGAATTTGGTCAGGTTTGTTAGAAGAAATGGGGATATTTCAAAAGTTGTCAAAAGGAGAAATAAGGATATAATTCTCAAGTTTGCTTTCATTCCAATTGTTATTAAGCCAAAAGGAATTAACTTTGATAGCAACAGTAGAGTGGGTAGATAAAAGGGTGTTGCCAATCCAATTTTCTTGGCAAAAGAAGGAAGAACCCGACTGAATACCCCAAGATATTAATGATTTGGGAACCCATTTAATGGACCAAAGCATTTTCCAAATCAGAGATTCACCAACTTTATAAGCACAGTTAAGGGGGCCTAAACCTACACCTAAAACATAAACTAAAATAAAAAAACCTAAACTAAAATAAATAAAACTAAAGTAAATAAATAAAACTAAATAAAAATAAGAAATTAACCAAAATAAAAATTCAAAATTCAAAAATAAAATAAATAAAAAATAATCTAAATAACAAAATAAAACTAAACCTACTGGTTTTCTTAATTTTAAAATTAAAACCCTAAACCCTAAACAAACCCAAAACCCCAAACCCTAACCCAACCCTAAACCTACAACAAGATCCTAAGCCCTAAACTTAAAAACCTAACCCCATGCTAAACCCTAAACCTTCTGTGACCTGATCCTGAGCCCTGACCACAAACCTTAAACCATGAGCACCCTAAATGGGCCCTAAACCTAAACCCTAAACCTAAATAAGATGAAACCTGGGCTTAAACCTAAGATAAAGAGAGACTAAAAAATAAAATAAAATGGGCTAAAATAAACCCAGGCATAAATAAAGATAAAGCGTGAAATGGGCCTAAGATAAAAAACTTAGGCCTAGATAAATAAAACAGACCTGGGCCTATGATGAGCTAAAAACCTGAGCTAAGATAAATAAACCTAAGATATATAGGCTAATAAATAAAAATAATAAACCTAAATAAAATAAAATAAGATAAAGCTAAAGATAATGACTAAAATAAACCTAAACTTGAGGGTTTGCTTGATTTTTTTAAATGCTACCCTAGATCCTAAACCCTAAGGCTTAAACCTGAGAAAACCTAACCCTGAGCCACTACTCTGGACTGCCTACCCACCCCAACCCAAGCTCTAAAGGCTAAAAACAACCTTAGCCATGGCTCCCCAACCCTGAGCCTACCCTACCCTAAACCTGATCCTAAACCCCTAACCAACAGCCCTGAGCCACTGGCCACTGAGCCACTGAACCCTGGCCCCTAAACTACAAACCTAAACCATAACCATAGTCATGGGCTAAACCATAAACCCTAAACCCTAATCCCTAAACCCCAAACCTTAAACCTAAATCTAAAGTAACTAAAGAAATTTAAAAGTAAACCTAAACCTTAAAACCTAATAACTTACACCTAAACCTAAACTCTAAGAATGGGTTGAACCTTGACCGCAAGGACATCACCATCAACTTGGCTTAGTTTACTAATGGTAGTGGAGGTGAGGACTGAGGTGGCGGTTATTGCAATGGTGGTGGGGGACTTAGAGGTGCTGGTGTATATGGAGGTGGTGGTCGGAGCAGTGGTGTTAATGGAGGCAGGAGGAGTGATGGAGGTTATAATCGTGGTGGTGGTTGAGGGAGGGATCAGGGAAATGATGGTGGATACTGCTACTCGAGAGGCCGGGGAGGTTCTAATGGGAATTGGAGAAAGTAAAGAATCATCGATCTGATTTGCTATTTATAGAACTGTGTCTTTATAGTAGAGACAGTTATAGTTATCTGGGGTTTTTTATTTGCTCTGTGCGTGCTCATTTTTTTTATGTCATCACTTGTGTCTTAGAGATCTTGGAGTGTTATTTGGCTAATGAAATCAAAAAGAAGAAATGTTGAATCTGAATTTGTTCTCTATTAAATAAAACACCAAAAACCTTAAACCTTAAACTAAAACATGAACCCTAAACCTAAAACCTAAACCTAAATCCTAAACCCTAAAGCCTAAAAGAAAAATAAAAAAACATAAAAATAAACCATAACCCTAAATGCTAAACCTTAAAATTAACCCTAAACACTAAACCGTAAACCCTAAACCCTAAAGCCTAAAAGAAAAATAAAAAAACATAAAAATAAACCCTAACCCTAAATGCTAAACCTTAAAATTAACCCTAAACACTAAACCGTAAACCCTAAACCTACAACCCTAAACCCTAAACCCTAAACCCTAAACTAAAACCCTAAACCCCAAACCCCTAAATTCTAAACCCTAAACCCAAAACCATAATAAAAATTAATAAAACACTAAACTAAACTAACTAAAACTAAAACTAATAAGTAATAAACTAAAATTAATAAATAATAAACTAATAATAAATAAAAACTAATAATAAACAAATAAAACTAACTAAATAATAACTAAAAAACTAATAAATTAATAAAAACAAAAACTAACTAAATTAATAAAAAAAAACTAATAACAAAATTAAACATAAATAAAAAAACCCCACTAAATTAAAAAAATTAACATAAACCTAAACCTAATCATAAAAACCTAAATAAAAATAAACCTAAACCTAAATAAACCTAATAAAACTAAACTAAAATAAAAAAAACACTAAAAGTAAATAAAATAAAATAAAAAACTAAAATAAATAATTGAACCTAAATAAAATAAACCTAAACTAAATAAACCTAATCCTAAATAAAACCTAAACCTAAACTAAATCTAAATCTAAACCTAAACCAAAACTAAAAAAAATAAACCTAAACTAAATTAAAACCTAAACCTAAACCTAAATTAAATAAACTTAAGCCTAAACTAAAAATAAACTTAAACTAGATAAAACCAAAACCTCAACCTGAACTAAATAAAAAAAATAAATTAAATAAATAAATAAAATAAACCTAAACCTAAATAAACTAATCTAAACTAAACTAAATAAAAGAAAACTAAACTAAATAAATAAACTAAAAAAAACCTAAAACCTAAACTAAAATAAATAAATAAACTAAAACAAAACCTAAACCTAAAAGTAAACTAAACCAAACTACATTAAACTAAATAAAACATAAATGTAAACTAAATAAATAAACTAAACTAAAAAAATAAACTTAAACCTAAATAAAAATAAAATAAAACTTAAACCTAACCCTAATCCTAAACTAAACTAAAACCTAAACCTAAAATCAAACTAAACTAAAAACCTAAACCTAAACCTAAACCTAAACCTAAACTAAACTAAACTAAATAAAAATAAAATAAAATAAAGTAAACTAAAAATAAACTAAATAAACTAAACTAAATAAATAAACCTAAACCTAAATGAAACTAAAAATAAACTAAAATAAAACTGAACTAAATAAATAAATAAAAAATAAACCTAAACTGATATGAACTAAATAACCTAAACATAAACTTAAACCTAAACTAAAAAAAAACTAAAAAAATAAATAAAATAAAATAAAATAAACCTAAACCTAAACCTATACCCAAACCTAAACAAAATAAATAAACTAAACTAAATAAACATAAACCCAAACTAAGTAAATAATCTAAATAAACTAAATAAACTAAATAAAATAAACTAAAATTAACCTAAACTAAACTAAATAAACCTAAAACCTAAACCTAAACCTAAGCCTAAACCTAAACTAAACTAAACTAAACTAAACTATATAAAATAAACCTAATCCTAAACTAAATAAAATAAACCTAAACTGAATAAAACTAAATACAACATAAAATAAACATAAACCTAAACCTAAACCTAAAACCTAAACTAAAATAAACCTAAACCTAAACCTAATGGTTAACCTAAATAAACTTAAACCTAAACCTAAATCAAAACTTAAACTAAAATAAACTAAACTAAACTAAAATAAACCTAAACCTAAGCCTAAAATAAATAAATAAATAAATCTAAACCTAAACTTAAACCTAAACTAAACAAACCTAAACCTAAAAAATAAACTTGAACCTAAACCAAAACCTAAACTAAACTAAATAAACCTAAACCCGAATAAACTAAAACTAAATGAAACTAAACCTAAAAAAACTAAATAAACTAAACTAAATAAAAATAAACCTAAACCTAAACTTAAATAAATAAACTAAAATAAATATGCCTAAACCTAATCCTAAACATAAACCTAAATAAACCTTAACTAAATAAATAAACTAAATAAATCTAAACTAAACTAAAAAATAAAACCTAAACCTAAACTTAAATAAACGTAAAAACATAAACTAAACTAAACTAAAATAAACCTAAAACCTAAACCTAAACCTAAAATAAATAAACTAAAATAAACTAAATAAATAAACCTATACTAAACTAAACCTAAACAAAAATAAACTTAAACTAATCTAAACTAAAGTAAATTAAACCTAAACCTAAACTTAAACCTAAACAAAATAAACTAAAATAAACCTAAACCTAAACCTAAACTAAATAAATAAATAAATAAAATAAATAACTAATTCTAAATAAATAAATAAATAAAATAAATAACTAATTCTAAATAAAATAAACCAAAACTAAACTAAAAATAAATAAACCTAAACCTAAACCAAAATCTAAAATAAACCTAAACATAAACTATACTAAAATAAACCTAAACTAAAAAAAATAAACCTAAACCTATACCTAAACAAAACTAAACAAAACTAAATAAATAAAATAAATAAACTAAAATCTAAAATAAACTAAAACCTAAACTAAACTAAATAAACTAAACCTAAACTAAACTAAACTAAACTAAATAAATAAACCTAAACTAAACTAAACTAAACTAAAATAAATAAACCTAAAACTAAACCTAAAACCTAAAATAAATAAACTTAAACCTAAATAAATAAAATTAACTAAAATAAAATAAACTAAACCTAAACCTAAAACTAAACTAATGATAAATAAACTAAACTAAATAATTAAACCTAAATTTAATAAACTAAATAAATAAATCTAAACCTAAACCTAAACTAAACTAAAGAAATAAACCTAAACTAAAATAAAAAATAAACCTATACCTAAACCTAAATAAAAACCAAACCTAAAATTAAACATAAAAACCTAAATAAAAATAAATCTAAACTTAAATAAACCTAATAAACCTAAACTAAAATAAAATAAAATAAACTAAAATAAATAAACCTAAACCTAAATAAAATAAACCTAAACTAAATAAACCTAAACCTAAATAAAACCTAAACCTAAACTAAATCTAAACATTAACCAACACCTAAACTTAAATAAATAAACCTAAACTAAAATAAAACCTAAACCTAAACTTAAACCTAAACTAAATAAACCTAAACCTAAACAAAAAATAAACCTAAACTAAATAAAACTAAACTAAATAATACTTAAACGTAAACCTAAACTAAATAAAAAAAATAAACTAAATAAATAAATAAAATAAGCCTAAACCTAAATAAACTAAACTAAACTAAAATAAATAAATAAAACTAAACTAAATAAAACCTAAAACCTAAATTAAAATAATTAAAATAAATAAATAAACTAAACCTAAACTTAAACCTAAAAATAAACTAAATAAAACTACATTAAACTAAATAAAACATAAACCTAAACTAAATAAATAAACTAAATAAAATAAACTAAACAAACTAAACTAAATAAACAAACCTAAATAAAAATAAAATAAAACTTAAACCTAAACCTAAACCTAAACTTAAACTAAACTAAAACCTAAACCTAAATTCAAACTAAACTAAAACCTAAACCTAAACTCAAACTAAACTAAAACCAAAACCTAAACCTAAACCTAAACCTAAACTTAAACCTAAACCTAAGCTAAACTAAACTAAATAAAAATAAAATAAAATAGAGTAAACTAAAAATAAAGTAAATAAACTAAACTAAATAAATAAATAAACCTAAATGAAAAAAATAAACTAAAAAGTAAAACTAAATAAAAAAAAAAAAAATAAACCTAAACTAATCTAAACTAAATAAACCTAAACATAAACATAAACCTAAACTAAATAAAATAAATTAATAAAATAAATAAACTAAATAAAATAAACCTAAACCTAAACCTAAACCTAAACTAAATCAATAAACTAAATAAAATAAAATAAATAAACCTAAACCTAAACTAAGTAAATAATCTAAATAAACTAAATAAATTAACTAAAATAAACCTAAACTAACTTAAGTAAACTAAATGAACCTAAACTAATCTAAGTAAACGGAAAACCAAAACCTAAACCTAAACCTAAACTAAACTAAACTAAACAAAAATAATTAAAATAAACTTAAACCTAAAGGATTCATGTCATGATTATTTCGACAAGTTTTGCGCTGGTTGTCGACTACCTAACGCAACCCTTCACTTTTCACATCCAGACTAAACTTAAACCTAAACTAAATAAAAATAAATAAAATAAACCTAAACTAAACTAAACTAAACTAAACTAAATAAAACCTAAAATAAACCTAAAAACCCAAAGCTTAAATCTAAATAAAACCTAAACCAAAAACCTAAACTAAAATAAACTAAACTAAACTAAAATAAACCTAAACCTAAACTAAACTTAAACCTAAACTAAATAAACCTAAAGCTAAAATATAAACCTAAAAAAATAAACCTAAACCTAAAACTAGGAACTAAAAACCTAAACATAAAACTAAAGTAAACCTAAACCTAAATAAACTAAATCAACTAAACTAAATAAAAATAAACCTATACTTAAATAATTAAACCTAAATAAACCTAAACTAAAATAAACCTAAACCTAAACCTAAACTTAAACCTAAATAAATAAACTAAAATAAATAAACTAAACGAAATAAACTAAAATAAATAAGCTTAAGCCTAAACCTAAACCTAAACCTAAATAAACCTAAACTAAACTAAAAAAACCTTAACTAAATTAAATAATAAAACATTAACCTAAACCTAGATAAAACTAAAAACCTAAAATAAACTATACTAAGATAAACCTAAACTAAACCTAAACCTAAACCTAAAATAAATAAACTAAACTAAACTAATCAAATAAACCTAAACTAAACTAAACCTAAACCTAAACTAAACTAAACTAAACTAAATAAAAGCAAAACCTAAACCTAAACCTAAACCTAAACCTAAACAAAATAAACTAAAATAAACATAAACCTAAACCTAAACCTAAACTAAATAAATAAAATAAACACCTAATCCAAAATAAAATAAACCAAAACTAAACTAAACTAAAATAAATAAAATAAACTTAAATCTATACTAAATAAAATAAACATAAACTAAACTAAACTAAACTAAATAAAACCTAAAATAAACTTAAGCCTAAACTTAAACATAAACCTAAACTAAAAAACCTAAACTAAAACTAAAATGAAAACCTAAAACCTAAACTTAAACTAAACTAAACTAAAAAAAACCTAAATACCTAAAGTAAATAAATAAATTAACCTAAATAAACCTAAACCTAAACTAAATAAACTTAAAATAAAACCTAAAAAATAAACCTAAACCTAAACCAAAACCTAAACTAAACTAAATAAACCTAAACCCGAATACACTAAAATTAAATGAACCTAAACCTAAAAAAATTAAATAAACTAAAGTAAAAAAAATAAATTTAAACCTGAATAAATAACACTAAATAAACCTAAAATAAAATAAACCTAAACCTAAACCTAAACCTAAACCTAAATAAATAAACTAAAATAAATAAACTAAACTAGATAAACCAAAATAAATAAGCCTAAACCTAAACCTAAACCTAAACCTAAATAAACCTAAACTAAGTAAATAAACTAAATCAACCTAAACTAAACTAAAAAAATAAAACTTAAACCTAAACCTAAATAAACCTAAAAACCTAAACTAACATCATCATCAACAACAACAACAACAACAACTTAATCCCCAGGTAGCTACATGAATCCTTTGTCTCCATGTGTCCATTATGTGTCAAATTCTCATTTAATTCAAGTATACTAAGATCATTTTTTATACATCTTAACCAAGTCTTTTAGGTCTACATCTACCTTTCTTAACATAAGGAAAATCTAATGCATCTACTCTCCTAATCGGTCGGATTAGGCGCTTTATGTGGCCAAACCATCTAAGGCGACTCTCTCTAATCTTATCTACCACTAGAGCTACTCCAACTTTTCCCGAACATACTCATTTTGCATTTTATCTCTAAGAGTAAAGCCACTCATCCACTTGAACATTCTCAACTCTGTAACACTTAACTTAGTCTTATGCTTCTCTTTTATTGGCCAACATTCTGCACCATAAGTCATTGTAGGTCTTACCACCATCTTATAAAATTTTCCCTTAAGTTTAAGTGGAACTTTTCTATCACATAATAGGCTAGATGCATTCCTCCACTTCAACCATCCAACTTGAATTCTACTAATAACATCTCCATCTATTTCACCATCATTTTGAACAATAGAGCCTAAATATATCGCTCACTCTTATTAATGACTTGATAACCTAAAGTCAGACTATCACTAAAACTTCTACACTAAAATTACACTCCATATATTCAGTTTTAGATCTACTTAAATGAAAACCTTTAGACTCTAAAGTTGACCTCCTTAATTCAAGTTTACATTTGGACTCCACTAGTCTTATCAACAAGAAGAATGTCATCGAAAAGCATACACCAAGGTACATCTTCTTGTAAAATGTAACATCCATAACTAAAGTAAAAGATAAGGGCTTAATGTTGATCCTTGATGTAATCCAACTGAAATAGGAAAATATTTTGTCAATCCTCCTTGTGTTTGGACACAAGTAGACTAGTATACATATCCTTAATGACTTGAATATAACCAATATTAACTCCTTTCTATTCTAGAACTCTCCAAAGAACATCTCTTGAGACTTTATCATAAGCTTTCTCTAAATCAATAAATATCATATGTAGATCCTTCTTACTTTCTCTATGCTTCTCCATAAAACCTCTTAACAAATGTATAGCATCCATAGTAGATCTACCTGACATGAAACCAAAGCGATTGTGAGAAACTTCTATCACATCGTAACCTATGCTCAATTACTCTCACCCATAATTTTAATGTATGGCATATTAACTTAATTCCTCTATAATTTGCACACTCTTGTGCATCACCTTTACTCTTAAATAAAGGAACCAACAAACTCTTTCTCCACTCATCTGACATCTTTTTAGTCTTTAAAATAACATTAAAAAGATTTGTAAGCCAAGAAATTCCTTGATCACCTAAACATTTCCACACATCTATTGGAATATTATCCGTTCCTCTTGCTTTTCCACATTTCATTTTCTTTTAAACTTCATATTTACTAATCTGATAGAAATGAAATTATCTATTTTTGTTTAGGGTATTAAGGTTGCTAAAATCAATCGTATTTTCAGATCCTTCATTGAAAAGTTTATCAAAATACCTCATCCACCTATTTTCAATATCTATTTCTAAGAAAAGTACTTTATTATTTTCATCCTTAATACTCATCACTTGAACTATGTCTTTACTTCTCCTATCTCTTTGCGCTTATACATACATCTTTCACCTTCTTTGGTATCTAATCTATTGTATAAATCACTAAAAGCTAAATTTTTTGCATCATATATTGCTTTCTTAGAATCTCTACAGGCCACTTTATATCTTTCCCAATTCTCCGAGTTTTTTACATCTAAACCAAGTTTTATAATAATGCTTCTTATTTCTTATCTTTTCTTGCACACTCTGACTCCACCACCAACTATTCTTATTAAAAGAAGCTTTTCCTTTTGATTCTCCAAGCACATCTTTAGCAACTTGCTTAGTTTCACTTGATATTTTTTCCCACATAACGTTAGCTTCCTTATGAACATCCCAAATTCTAATTTCTTGTAGCTTGCTCTTAAAAATATTTTTATTTGTGTTTTCTAAGTATCCCCATCTAATCCTAAGATAATAATTTAGTTTATTTTTTCTCTTACAACCTTTCATCTTAAAATCTAAAACTAATAGTCGATGTTGGGTACTTAAAATTTCACTTGGAATGACCTTACAATCTTTACAATCTAAGCGATCGATTTTTCTTATCGAAAATAATCAATCTGTTTTACTAGATCCATTTTATAAGTAATAATATGTTCATCTCTTTTCTTAAATAAAGTATTAGCAACTACAAAATCATAAGCTAAGGCAAACTCTAATATAGTCCTACCTTCTTCATTAGTCACTCCAAATCCATAACCACCATGAATACTTTTAAAATCTTCCACCACTCTACCAACATATCCATTTAAATCTCCCCCAATAAATATTTTTTCTTCAAGAGGTATCTTTTGTATTAATCCCTCTAATTCATTCCAAAATTTTTCTTTTGAGCTTACCTCCAAACCTACATGAGGAGCATAGACACTTATAACATTGATAATCTTAGTATCAACAATAATCTTTAGAGCTATAATTCTATCTCCATATCTATTAATACTTATAACATTATCCTTCAAACTTTTATCTATAATCACACCTACACCATTTCTAGTTCGACTTTTACCAATACCAAAGTTTAAAACCTAAACTATCATTCTCCTTGGCCTTCTCACCAACCCATTTAGTTTCTTGAACACATAAAATATTTATCCTTCTATGAACCATAATATCTATTAATTCCATTCATTTACACTAAAATATTCAAGATCCTAACCTAATTCTAGTTTCATGGACTAACTTCTTTGCCGCTTCCATCCATAATGTGGGAACCCTTGCTTATTTAACACGCAGCAGATGTGACTAGCACATTTTTCATTGTATTCAAATACTGGGGCGTTGCTTCAGGGGACTAACATTAACACAATAATTTAAAGGATTCATGTATTATTTTACAAATTTAATTTGACTACTACCAGTAACCCTCCACTTTTTTATCGGACTTGGGTGGTGGTGTTAAAACCTAAACTAAACTAAACTAAAATAAACCTAAGCTAAACCTAAACCTAAACCTAAAATAAATAAACTAAATTAAACTAAATAAATAAACCTATACTAAACTAAACCTAAACTAAAATAAACCTAAACTAAACAAAACTAAAGTAATTAAAACCTAAACCTAAACAAGATAAACTAAAATAATCCTAAACTAAATAAATAAATAAATAAAATAAACACCTAATCCTAAAAAAAAATAAACCAAAACTAAACTAAAAATAAATAAACCTAAACCTAAGCCAAAACTTAAAATAAACCTAAACCTGAACTAAACTAAAAATAAACCTAAACTAATCTAAAAATAAACCTAAACTAAAAAAAATAAACCTAAACCTAAACCTAAACTAAACTAAAGTAAAACCTGAACCTAAACTAAACAAAACAAAACTAAATAAATAAAATAAATAAACTAAAATCTAAAATAAATTGAAACCTAAACCTAAATAAATAATACTAAATAAATAAACCTAAACTAAACTAAACTAAACTAAACTAAATAAACCTAAACCTAAACCTAAAACCTAAACTAAATAAACCTAAATCTAAATAAATAAAATGAACTAAATTAAAATAATCTAAACCTAAACTAAAAAATAAATAAACTAAACTAAATAATTAAACCTAAACAAAATAAACTAAATAAATAAATCTAAACCTAAACCTAAACTAAACTAAATAAATAAACCAAAACTAAAATAAAAAAACTAAACCTAAATAAAACCTAAACTAAACTAAACATAAAATAAAATAAATCTAAACCTAAACCTAAATAAACCTAAAAAACCTAAACTAAAATGATCATAAACTATAACTAAATAAAATAAAATAAAATAAACTAAAATAAATAAACCTAAACCTAAATAAAAAAAACCTAAACTAAATAAACCTAAACCTAAACTAAATAAACCTAAACCTAAACTAAAAATAAACCTAAACTAAACAATAAACTAAATAATACCTAAACTAAACTAAATAAAAAATAAACTAAATAAATAAATAAAATAAACTAAACTAAATAAACTAAATAAACTAAACTAAATAAAAAAAAACTAAAACAAAATGAATAAACTAAATAAAACCAAAAAACTTAAACTAAAATAAATAAATAAACTAATCTAAAACTAAACCTAAACCTAAACCTAAAACTAAAAATAAACTAAACTAAACTACATTAAGCTAAATAGACATAAATAAATAAAACAAATAAAACAAAATAAATAAACCTAAATAAAATAAAATAAAACTTAAATCTAAACCTAAACCTAAACCTAAACTAAACTAAAACCTAGACCTAAACTAAAACCAAAACTTGAACCTAAACCTAAACCTAAACTAAACTAAACTAAATAAAAATAAAATAAAATAAAGTAAACTAAAAATAAAGTAAATAAACTGAACTAAATAAATAAACCTAAACCTAAATGAAACTAAAAATAAACTAAAATAAAACTAAACTAAGTAAATAAATAAACCTGAACTAATTTAAACTAAACTTAAACCCAAACTTAGGCTAAATAAAAGAAACTAATAAAATAAATAAACTAAATAAAATAAACCTAAATCTAAACATAAACCTAAACCTAACCTAAATCAATAAACTAAATAAAATAAAGTAAATAAACCTAAACCTAAACTAAGTAAATAATCTAAATAAAATAAACTAAAATAAACCTAAACTATATTAAGTAGAGTAAATAAACCTAAACTAAACTAAATAAATCTAAAACCAAAATCTAAATCTAAACCTAAACTAAAATAAACTTAAACCTAAACTAAATAAAATAAGCCTAAACTAAACTAAACTAAACTAAACAAAATCTAAAATAAACCTAAACCCTAACTAAATAAACCTAAACCTAAACAGCACAAATAAACTTAAATATAAACCTACACCTAAACCTAATCTAAAATAAAATAAACTAAACTAAAATAAACCTAAACCTAAACCTAAAGTAAATAAATAAATAAACTTAAACCTAAACCTAAACCTAAACTAAATAAACCTAAAGCTAAAATAAACCTAAACAATAAACTTAAAAACCACAAAAACTAAACAACTAAAATAAAATAAACCTCAATAAACTAAATAAACTAAACTAAATAAAATAAACCTATACAAAATAAATAAACCAAACTAAACCTAAAATAAAATAAACCTAAACCTAAACCTAAATAAAGAAACTAAAATAAATAAACTAAACTAAATAAACTAAAATAAATAAGCCTAAGCCTAACTAAACCTAAACTAAAATAAACCTAAACTAAATAAATAAACTAAATAAACCTAAATAAAACAAAAAAAACCTAAAATAAATTAAAAAAAATACCTAAACCTAAACCTAGTTAAACCTAAACACCTAAACTAAACTAAACTAAAATAAACCTAAACTAAACCTAAACCTAAACCTAAAATAAATAAACTAAACTAAACTAAATAAATAAATCTAAACTAAACTAAACCTAAACTAAAATAAACATAAACCTAATCCTAAACCTAAACCTAAACTAAATAAATAAAATAAACACCTAATCCTTAGTAAACTAAACCAAAACTAAACTAAAAATATATAAACCTAAACCTAAACCTAAACTAAACTAAAAATAAACCTAAATTAAAAAAATAAACCTAAACTAAACTAAAATAAAACCTGAACCTAAACTAAGCTAAACTAAACTAAATAATAAAATAAATAAATAAAAATCTAAAATAAATCAAAACATAAACCTAAATAAACTAAACTAAATAAATAAACCTAAACTTAAACCTAAACCTAAACTAAATAAAATAAACCTAAACCTAAGCCTAAACTAAAATAAAATAAATAAACCTAAACCTAAATTAAAAAATAAACCTAAACATATACCCAAACCTAACCTAAATAAATAAACTAAACTAAACAAAAATAAAATAAATAAACCTAAACTAAACTAAATAAACCTAACCTAAACCTAAACCTTAATAAATAGACGTAAAAACCTAATCCTAAATGAAAACCTAAAATAAATAAATAAACCTAAAAATTTAAACCTAAACCTGAACCTAAAATAAATAAATAAATAAACTAAAAATAAAATAAACCTAAACCTAAACCTAAACCTAAACCTAAACCTAAAATAAAACTAAAAATAGTAAACTAAAAATAAACCTAAATAAATAAACTTATACTTAAACCTAAACCTAAATTAAAATAAAAAAATCTAAAAAAATAAAATAAAATAAAAAATAAATAAACCTAAACCTAAACCTAAACCTAAACCTAAACTTAAACCTAAACCAAAACTTAAACCTAAACTTAAGCCTAAACCTGAACCTAAACTATATAAACTAAAACCTAAGCTAAATAAATAAGCCTAAACCTAAAACCTAAACCTAAACCTAAAACCTAAAATAAAACCTAAAAAGTAAGCAAAATAAAATAAATAAATAAAATAAACCTAAACCTAAACTAAACTAAATAATAGACTAAACTAAACTAAAATAAACCTAAAATAAACCAAAACCTAATCCTAAACCATAAACTAAACTAAACCTAAACCCTAAACCTAAACTTAATAAACTAAACATAAACTAAATAAACCTAAACTAAATAAAATAATCTTATACCTGAACTGAAATAAAACCTAAACTTAAACCTAAACCTAAATCTAAACTTAAACCTAAACTAAATAAATAAACTAAACTAAATAAAAATAAACCTAAACCTAAACTAAATTGAACCTAAGATAAAAAATAAACTAAATAAACTAAACTAAACCTAAATCTAAACTTAAACCAAAAAAAAAATAAACATAAACCTTAACGTAAATCTTAAATAAATAAAAAATAAACTAAATAAGTAAATAAACTAAATAAACTGAAACTTAAATAAACCTAAACTAAACTAAATAAATAAAAATAAAAATAAAATAAATAAACTGAAACCAAGCTAAATAAACTAAACTATAAACCTAAACTAAAATAAACTAAATGAAACCTAAACTTAAATAATTAAAATAAACTAAACTAAATAAATAAACCTAAACTACATAAAATAAACTAAACTAAAAAACCTAAATAATAAAACTAAATAAACCTAAACCCTAAACCTAAACCTAAAAATAAATTAAACCTAAACCTAAATAAAACTAAATAAAACCTAAATAAAAAATTAAATTAAACCCAAAACTAAATAAATAAACTGAATAAATAAACAAAATAAACCTAAATATATAAAATAAAATAAAAACCTTAAGCTTAACCTAAACTTAAACCTAAAATAAAAACCTAAACATAAACCTAAACTAACAGTAAAAAATTAAAATAAACTAAAGTAAATAAAATAATAAACTAAAATAAAATAAATAAAATAAAATAAATTAAAATATAAATTAAATAAAAAATAAACCTAAATAAATAAACTAAATAAAAAAAAAACTAAATAAATAAATAAATATAAACCTAAATTAATCTTAAACTAAATAAAATCAAACCTAAACCTAAAAACCCTAAAAAATAAAATTAAAAAAAAAAAAAATATAAAACCTAAACATAAATAAATTAATTAATAAAATAAACTAAACCTAAACCTAAATAAACAAAATAAATAAACCTAAACCTAAACATAAACCTAAACTAAACTAAATAAACTAAAAGTTAAATAAATACATAAAAATAAACCTAAACCTAAACCTAAACTAAATAAAACTAAAAACTAAATAAACCTAAAAATAAAAATAAACTAAAATAAACTAAGATAACTAAACCTAAACCTAAACTAAAAATAAACCTCATAAATAAACCAAAATAAACCTAATTAAATAAACAAAATAAACTAAACTAATAAAATAAAAAAGATAAAATGAAATAAATAAACATAAACTAAAATAAAAAAAATAAATAAACCAAAATAAACCTAAACTAAACATAAAATAAATAAAAACCTAAACCTAAACCTACACCTAAACTTAAATAAACTAAACTACAAATAAAAATAAACCTAAACCAAAAATATATATATAATAAAACTAAACTAAATAAAACCTAAACTTAAACCTAAACCTAAATAAAAATAAAACCTAAACTAAATAAACTAAACTAAATAAACCTAAATAAAAATAAACTAAATAAACTAAATAAAACCTAAACCTAAACTTAAGTAAAACCTAACCCCTAAACCTAAACTAAACTAAATAAACCAAAAAGTAAACCTAAACTGAAACTAAATAAGGAAAAAACCAAATAAAATAAACAAAGCAAAACTAAACTAAAAAACTTAAAATAAATAAACTAAATAAAAAATAAATAAAATCTAAACCTAAAATAAACCTAAACCTAAAATTTAAACTTAAATAAACTTAAACTAAACTAAAGTAAAACTAAAACTAACTAAAATAAAAAATAAACTAAAGTAAACTAAAATTAAAAATAAAACCTAAACCTAAACTTAAATCTAAACTAAAAATAAATAAACTAAATATGTAAATAATGAAATAAACCTAAATAAACCTAAACCTAAACTAAACTAAAAATAAATAAACCTAAATGCAAACTTAAACTAAATAAAAAAATAAAAAATAAACTTAAACCTAATTAAAAAAAACATAAACCCTAAGCCATAAAATAAACCTAAACCCTAAACCCTAAACCCTAAACATAAAAATACAAATCGTTAATCCATAAACTATAAACCCACCCTAACACCCAAAACCCTAAAACTAAACCCTAAACCTAAACCTAAAACCTAAATAAAACCTAAAAATAAAATAAATAAAAAAACCTAAACTTAAATAAAATAAAAAAAAACTAAATGAAATAAAATCCTAAACTAATACCTAAACCTAAAGCTAAACCTAGACCTAAATCTAAACTTAAAAATAAAATAAAATAAGAAATTAAAACTAAACTAAAATCAAATAAATAAAAACCTAACTAAACTAAAAAAAACCTAAAAATAAAAATCCTAAATAAAATAAAACCCAAACATAAAAAAAATAAACCTAAAATAAAATAAAATAAAAACCTAAACCTAAAAAATAAACCTAAAAATAAAACCTAAAAATGAAAGTAAAAAAAACCTAAACCCTTAGCTAAAAAAAACTAAACTTAAAATAAATAAAATAAAATAAACCTAATCCTAAACTAAAATAAACTAAACTAAAATAAATAAAACCTAAATCTAAACTAAACCTGAACCCTAAACTAAATAAAATTTAATAAACAGAAAAATAAAGCCTATAAATAAACCTAAAATATAAACCTAAAACTTAAACTTAAAAAAATAAAATAAAAACCAAAACTTAAACCTAAAATAAAAAATAAAACCTCTATCCTAAAAAATAAAAATAAAAGAAAACTAAACTAACAAATAAAGATAAACTTAAACCTAAACCTAAAAATAAGCTAAATAAAAATTCTTAAAATAAATAAACAAAACTAAATATAAATAAAAAATAAACCTAAAAAAATAAAAAATAACATACACTAAAATAAATAAAAATAAAATAAATAAACCTAAACCTACGAGTTTAGTTAATTTCAAAAGAAAAACCCTAAACCCAAAACCCTAAACCTTAAACCCTAAACTCTAAATTAACCCTAAACCATAAATTTAGAACCCTAAACCCTAAATCCTAAAATCCACAAAACATGAACCCCCTAACCTAACCTTAACTCCCTTAAACCACAACCCACATCCTAAATCACCTAACCCTACCATGTTAAAATCCTAACCCAACTCCCTAAACTATAACTAAACCCTAAATGACCTTAACTTAAACCCACTAACCAACCTATTCTCTGAGCTTTTGCGCCTAAGCATAAACCCTAAATCCTCCCTGACCCTGGCCTACTCTGGAACCCAATATCCCAGGAAACCAAACTTAAAACCCTCCAACTCCTAAATCTCTACTGACCCAAACTACCCAAAAACCAAACTAAATAAAACCTAAAATAAAATAAATAGACCTCCTAAATAAACTAAAATAAAATAAAATCAAAACCTAAACTAAAATCAAACTCCTAAACTTACCTAAAATAAAATAAAAAAATAAAACTAAAATAAGATAAAATAAATAAAACCTAAACTAAACTATAAAATAAGATAAACCTAAAATAAAAACCTAAAAAATATTTAAAACTAAATGTAAAACAAAAATAAAATAATCCTAAAATAAAATATAATAAAAACTAAATAAAAACCTAAACCTAAAAATAAAACCTAAACATAAATGAAAAATAGAACCTATACCCTAAACTAAAAAAACCTAAACCTCAAATAAATGAAATAAAATAAACCTAAACCTAAAGTTAAATAAACTAAACTAAAATTAATAAAACCTAAACTTAAACCTAAAATAAACAAAACTTGAACCCTAAACTAAATAAAATAAAATAAACTAAAAATAGACCTATACCTAAACTAAAAAATTAAATCTAAAAATAAACCTAAAATAAAACCTAAAACCTAAACCTAAACCGTTTACCTTGGAAATATTTTTCCATCATAAAATGAGACCAAAGGCTATCATTCTTTCTAAAATTCACCAGAGCGTATGAGAGAAGGAAGTGATAGCTTCACGAATAGGCTTGCGACCAAGAGCACCTTCTCCCAAAGGACCATAATATTTATCCCAAGATGTCCAATGCATTCTTTTGGTATAATTATTGGAGCTCAAAAAAATTTATTAAGCAAACAATCAATTTTGATAAGTGTAGCATTAGTGGGGATAATAGTTTGAATCAAATAAAAAGGCATCGAGTTGAGAGTGCTTTTAAGAATAGTGAGGCTACCTCTAAAAGAAAGTAAATGGAATTCCCAAATAGAAATTTTATTTGAAATTTTTTGAATTAGCTCATCAAAGTGATGGGAAAGGTAGAGCGGTGCACACAAGCACTAAAGAGGTAAGTGTTAATGTTTAAAATTAGTGATATGCAAGATTTGATTGATTTTTTTATTAGAGATACTAGAGAAAGTGATAAAATAGCTTTTGTTATCAATGGTAGAAAGGCCATTTTCTCTACCAAATTTATTTAAAAAAGGCTTGAGATGCTTTATGTATTGAATAGAGGCATTGCCAAAAAAAATGAAATCATCTGCAAAACTTAAATGGGAAACAGGAAGACCACCAACAGTTCTGTAGTACATACTATGATTATCTAAGAATAAATGATTGATGCTCTTAGATAAGTACTCAACAGTAATAATAAATAAAGTTGAAGATAAAGGATCCCCTTGACGTAAGCCATGGGAAGAGGGAAAGATACCCAAGGCTTCCCCATTAAGTAATATAAAAAACTAGGCATTATTAATATAATTTTTAATAAAATAAATAAATTTATGAAAAATCCTAAATAAATTCAAAAAATGAAAAGGAAATCCCAAGAGATGTTATCAAAGCCTTTGGTAATATCTAATTTGAAAAGAAAGTTGCCACCTCTAGTCTTAGCATCAATATCATGAATTAATTCTTGGGTAAGTTAAATATTGTTAGAAATGGATCTACCTCTAATAAAACCAATTTGGTTGAGAAAGATAATTCTATTAAGTAAAGGACTAAGTTTATTGGTAAGAAATTATGGAAATCAGCTTATTAAAGAAGGTGAAAAGATTAATAGGTCTAAAACCACTCCAACGGTCTAGATTATCTTTCTTAGGTATGAGAAATAATATAGGTACTAGAAAAATATCTAGGAAAAGGATAGGGTTAGGGTTAGGGTTAGCGTTAGGGTTAGGGTTAAGGGATAGGTTTAGGGTTAGGGTTAGAGGTTTGGGTTAGGGGTTATGGGGTTAGGGTTAGGTGGTAGGTTAGTGTTAGGGTTAGAGGTAGGAATTAGGGATTAGGAGTTAGAGTTATTAGGTTAGATTAGATTCTGATTAGGGTTTGGGTTTAGGTTAATTAAATTGGATTAAGATTAGGGAAGAGATTAAAGGTAAGATTAGGATTAGGAATTAAAGATTAAAATTAGATAGTTAAGATTTAGATTAAAATTAGATTTAAAGATTAAGATTAAGGTTTAGATTTAAGATTTAAATTAATTTATTAGATTTAAAATTTAAGGTTAAGGTTTATTAGATTGAGTTTAGACTAGAATTAAATTAGAGTTATAATTAAAGATTAAGATTATTAAGATTTAAATTTTAAAGATTAAAATTAGATTTAGAATTAAGATTTAGGGATTTAAAGGTCAAGATTAATTTAGATTAGGAATTCGTTAGGATTTTGATTTAAATTAGATTAAGATTTAAAATTAAAGTCAGAGATTATTAAGAATTAAGATTAGAGATTAAAGGTGGGATTAGGAGTTAGGAGTTTTAAAGGTTAGGGATTAGGGATTTAAAATAAGGTTTAGGTTTAGTTAGGGATTTAGGAGTTTAAAAGGTTTAAGTTAGGGTTAGGTTAGGTTGGGTTTTAGGTTTAGGTTTAGGTTAGGATTTAGAGTTAAGATTAAGTAGGGTTTTAGGAGTTAGGGTTAGTTAAAGTTAGATTTTGGTGTTTAATTATTATTTATATTATTGTTTATTTTATTTATTTTAGTTTATTTTTTTATTTTATTTAAACTTCTTATTATTTAAGTTTTTTTCATTTTATTTTAGGTTATTATTTTATTTTAGGTTTAGTTTTATTTTATTTAAGTTTTTTATTTTTGTAGTTTAGTTTAGGTTTTTTTTATTTATTTTAGTTTTATTTTATTTTATTTTCCTTTTAGGTTTAGGTTTAGGTTTATTAGTTATTTTATTTTAATTTATTTTTTTATTTTATTTTGATTTAGTTTTTAATTTTATTTAGCTTAGTTTTTTTTTTTTGAGTTTAGGGTTAGATAGGGTTTAGGGTTTAGAATTTATGGTTTAGGGTTTTGGTTTTAGGGTTTAGGGTTTACGGTTTAGGGTTTAGGGTTTAGGGTTAACGGTTTAGGGTTTTAGGGCTTAGGATTATAGGTTTTGTATTTAGGGTTTATGGTTTAGGGTAGGTTTTATGGTTTAGGGTTCAAGGTTATGGTTTTTATTTTATTTTATTTTTATTTTTTTTATTTAGTGTTTAAGGTTTAGGGTTTAGGATTTAGAGTTGTAAGTTTAGAGTTGTAGGTTTAGGGTTTAGGGTTTAGTGTTTAGGGTTTAGGTTTATTTAGTTTATTTTTTAATTTATATTTTATTTTATTTTATTTAGGTTTAATTTTTATTTTATTTGGTTTATTTTATTTATTTATTTTATTTAAGTTTTTTATTTTATTTTTCTTGGGTTTAGGTTTAGGTTTATGTTTATTTTTAGTTAGTTTTATTTTTATTTTATTTTTCAAGTTTTGATTTTATTTTTTTAGGTTTAGGTTTTAGGTTTTTATTTTAGGTTCATTTTTAGGTTTTACTTTTAAGTTTAGGTTTATGTTTATTTTAAATTTATTTTATTATATTTAGTTTAGGGTTTAGGTTTAATTTATTTTAGGTTTAGGTTTATTTCTTATTTACTTTAGTTTAGTTTATTTTAGTTTAGGTTTAGGTTTATATTATTTTATTTATTTTAGGTTTAGTTTTTTTTTTATGGTTTAGGTTTTATTCCTTTTTTACTTTTAGGTTTTATTTTTAGGTTTATTTTTTTAGGTTTAGGTTTTTATTTAGTTTTTATTTTTATTTTATTTTAGGTTTAATTTATTTTTATTTTATGTTTAGTTTTTATTTTATTTAGGTTTCCTATTCTTAGGTTTAATTTACTTTTTTGTTTATTTTAGGTTTTATTTATTTATTTTTTAGTTAATTTTTTATTTTTATTTTTTATATATTTTATTTTTAGAATTTGCTTTAGGTTTAGGTTTTAGTTTAGGATATTATTTTATTTAGGTTTAGTTTTTCTATTTATTTTATTTTTTGGTTTTATTTAGTTTAGGTTTAGGTTTTTAGGTTTTTAGGGTTAAGGGTTTTGGGTTAAGGGTTTAGGGTTGTAGGTTTTTGGGTTTAGGGTTTAGGGTTTAGGGGTTAGGGTTTAGGGTTTAGGGCTTAGGGTTTAGGGTTTAGATTTTATGGTTTTAGGGTTTAGGGTATAGGGGTTTGTAGGTTTAGGATTTAGGGTTGAGGTTAATTTTAGGGTTTATGATTTATGGTTTTTTTTTATTTTGAATTAAGTAAACATGTATGTCTGGGTTTATAGTATTTTACTTATTTTAGTTTATTTTATTTATTATATTTAGATTTAATTTATTTATATTTAGGTTTTTTATTTAATTTTTAATTTTATTTTTAGTTTATTTTTTAATAATTTAGTTTTTATTTTAAAGTTTAAAGTTTAATATGTATAATAATAATAAATGCAATAATAATAATAATAATA
>CM038214.1:266164630-266298110 GCA_021442155.1 Cymbidium sinense | reverse complement strand
TATTCAAATGAACCAAAACTCATTTGAATCAAACCAATTGCAATTGAATTTATATTTTAATCTCAAATATATATATATATATATATATATATAAACTCAACTAAATAAAACTCAAAAAAATCAAGCTAAATCCAATTGGTTCATTTGACCCAAAGTGGCCAATTTGACCTACATGAACCAAAATCCAATTCAATCCAAATCAAAGTGAATTATACCAATCCAAACATCATGTCATGATTGTTGATCACCCAAGGATGATCAATTTATATAAGTCAACCTAGCTTGACCAAGTCAACCCTTTAGCCTATATGAACCCAAACTAGCCAAATTGCAACCTAAGCCAAATCCATTGAAACCAATGCTTCAAATCAACCCAAAATCATAATTTAAACATGACTTGACCTTAAATTGAGCCAAACCTAGCCCAATTGGCACTCTTGACCCAAGTTGACCCAAATTGACATAAAGGGTCAAATTAGACTAAACCCAAATTAAATCACATTAAATCAAACCAAAACATACAATCCTCTCCAAATAGTCATATGAACTTGACCTAACCCTTAGTTTGACCCAATTTGACCAATTGGTCAACCTAACCATTTGACCCAATTTGACCCAAATGGGTCAAATTGAGCCAAACCTAACCAATTAAACTCCAAATGATATGAAATTTTGTCCAACTCACTTTTGACTCATTTCAAATATGTCCAAATCAAATTCAATACCAAATGACCACTCTACCTTGGGCTATCACATAAGATAAAATGCCCATGTAAATGGTCATTTCTCTTCCTTGGCCACTTTACACTCATCCATTGGTCCACCTGCTCCAAGGACATTGTCCAACAACCCAAGAGGTGGTTGGGTTAGCCATGACTTATGGGAAGTGAAATCACCTCCCTCCTATTGGAACACATGGCATGAAGGACCTCCACTTCCTTTTCCTAGACACCCACTTGTCCTTCATAGTAGCCACCTCCCATGCCTTGGCCAACTAAATTAAGACACCTAAGGAGAATCCCAACCACCCCAAGCCAAGGACACTCACTTGGAGCCAAAAATCACCACAAATGAGGTGATTTTCGGCCATTGCAAGAAGACTAAAAGTAGAGAGGCAAAAACTCTTCCTTATACACTCATTTTATTCTCCTAGAGCTCCCAAACCAACCAGCAATCATTCCCACTTTGTTTTTGAGCAAAAGCTATCAAAATCAAGTGGATTCGTGAAGTGACCATTGGTGGATACATTATTAAAGTGAAGCAAGAGCCCAAACCCATTCCAAAGCTTCTTCTTGCACTCAGGAGCATGCTTGGATCATCAGCCACTGGAAATCATCCTGACATAATTTTCAAGAACCGTAGTAGCCTTAGGTTCTTTTATTTGTGATAATTTTTCTCAATTTTAGGAATTTCCTTTAGATTACGCTTACATTTTTTTACATCCCCATGCATTTTGAGTGATTTTTGGTGAAGATCGCTGGACAATTGAGCCTAAAATAAAGTTTTTCATTCAATTTTTTCACAAGAATCACAAAATCATGCCAAATAGTTTTGTTTGCCTCTTCCACTGGATCGCCCTCCAGTCATCTGATCTCCCATTCAGAGAGATGGATGGCTCAAATTAGGTGGATCATGTGGCTCTGATCGGTGGATCATGCAGCTTTGATGATGAGGATAATTCATATCAATCTAGACTATCATGAAGTCGGATCGACCGATCCTGCACATTCTGCCATCTCATGATGCGACACCATGCCGCTATCGGCGCCACATGGTCAGTTAGTGCCGCAAAGTGCGCAGGGTTAAGTAAGAAATTAGAGATTTTATACTTTTTAAAATTTAATTAAAAACACCTAAAATTTTGAAAATTCATAGAAAATAAAATACTTAACTAAAAATTGCAAATAAGGGCTCGTTGGATTTGTCATTCTAAGGGGAATCCAATGAATCTAAAAGCCCTAAATTTCACTAACTATTTTGACCTTAATTTAAGTTTTAGATAAAATCAAATTTCATTAATTAAACTAAGAGACACATCGATTGATTTGAAATTTTAGAGATTAAGAACGAGCTTAAAATCTACCTACCATAAAAATTTCAAGTCAAAATGATTTCTGGATTGGGAGATATGCATTCTAAACTTCAAATAGTTAAAATAAATTAATGGACTTTATAAAAATCATGGAAAATCATTTAAATCAGCTGAAACTTTGAAAATGATAACAAATCATAGAAAAATCATGAAAATTCAAGTAAATATTTATTTTGAAGGTATTTCAAAGGAGATTCAATTCAAATTGATCCAATCTTGAACAAGTAATTAAGCTTAATTTGGGTATAATTAAAATTTAACTAGCTTAATTACTCTAATTCCTAAGCAATTTATCCCAAACTTTTGAGGTTGATTAATGGGATGACCTCTGCCTCCCATAATTTTCTTGGAATTTATTACTTAGTTAATTAGGGAAATTGGTTATCTTAACCTTAATTACTTTCCTAATAAATTAGGCAATTAATTAATATTCTAAATAGTAAAAAATCATTAATTAAGCTTGCTAATCATTATGAAATAGTGAATGGGCATGGGGAATGAGATTCGAACCACTTTCCCAATCTTTTCCCTAAGTCCATTTCACTTGAATGGAAATTAATTAATTTGGGATTAATTGATGGTTTAATTCATTAATTAATTTGCTTAATTAATCAATTTGAAACTATAATCACATGGAATCTCAATTAATCAATTCATGGGTAGATCTTTAGGTGTTCAATATCCTAAAGACGTTTAAGAAAATTATGGTTAATCCACATGTGTGGGAAAACTATGAAAGTATTTAATTAAGTTTCTTAACTTTATTAATCACTAATTGTGAGCCAATTGCATTAAGCATTTTCATTTCTTAGGTTTACTAATTTAATTTCAATGTATGTACATATCATGTTAGCTCATAATTACTTGGTTAATTAAATTAAGGCAACATAGGTAAGGGTCAATTAATGGATTTAATGCATAGTATAACCTAATTAAGCCATAAAATTAACTTAATTACTTTTCATTAAACCAAATTAAATCACAAACATAGGAATGGGTTAGGATCAGCAAACTTTACCTCATTTCTTCAAACTAAATTAAATATAAAATTGAAAGTGATAATTAAAAAGCCTTGGTTTTCTTTGAATGCTTTTATTTGATTTGATTATCCTTAAAATTAATTTAATTGAATGAAATCACATGTTTATGCTTATTCATTCATTTCCAATCATGGTAAATGTTGTATGTCATTTGAAATCAAACATTCATCTTTTTAAAATTAATTAAATCAAATGGTTTTACTTTATGTCAAGCTTGCATGTGCTGATTTAATTTATAATATGCACAGCTATTATCATTATTAAATCCAAACATATTTTCCAAAGCTTATAAATGAATGGTTACATATGCTATGAATGCTAGTTATAAATACATAGGAGATGTATGTGATTATAGCTTAAATGTATGAAGTGAAGCTCCTTTCCTTTTATTCATGTATTGATTTATCTATGTGAGAATATTAATGGGTATATAGTCCGACATCCTAAGAATATGAGGTTTTAGTTAGCCCTAAGGTGGTCATTTATTACCTCAGTTCTTGGTTTAACAATGGCATGTACTCCATTTTTTTTCATTCTTATGTATTTCAATACTTGGAATTTGGATGAGGCTTTAATTCATATACATAAATGATTCAATCAAATTAAATATCACTTTTGCATGATTTACATTCTCCAAATTATGAATACATGTGTATGTATCTATGAAAAGTGGTATATAGTCTAGACATCTTAAGAATATGAGGCTTTAGCTAGCGAAGAAGGTCATTTGATTACCTCACTTCCTGGTTTAACAAAGGCATGTACTTGCTTATGTATTTTATACATACATGTGTATTTAATTAGAGAATGGTAATCCTTCCTTTTTATTAAAAATACATGCATTTGCAATTATTCAAGTGATTAAATTAATTGATCATGTGATTTAGAGTTTTTTTCTTATGTTCATGAATATAAATTTACATATGGTTTGAATGTAATAGAATATAGTCTGGACATCAAGGAACATGAGGCTTTAGCTAGCCCCAAGGAGGTCATTTTATTACCTCACTTCCTTGGTTAACAATGACATGTACTTGTTTAATTTCATCCCAATGTATTTTTGAATAAGAATTTAGATAGAGCCTTAAATTAATATGATAAAATAAATGAATCAGAGGGGAAATATAAAGCTTCAAATGTACATACTCACATCCATCATTTAAGTGTGCTAAAATATATTGTATGTGTAGGTATACTTAAGACTTAATCATATGCATGTTACATGTGATGGAAAGGAATGATTTAGCATGTGTCATGTGATAGAATTTCAATTAGATTAATCTTAAGAAGCCTTTCACATTGAATAGAATTATTTAAAGAGAACCTAAACTTAGGATTAATGTAAAATGTGTAATAAGCCATTCACTAAAGAGAACTAAATCAAATTAACATGCTTTAAAAAGTGGTTTAAGGTAGGGATGAAAGAGGGAAACCTCTTTTCTTTTCTTTACAACATTTAGTTGATAAGTGTAGGTCATATGAAACAAAAGAAAACACAAATTAAAACTTGCAAATCAATTAAAGCACTTGAAGTGAAACCACCCTTTAAGTTGAATCTTTATGCACTTAGAAAATCTTAACTCTAAAGCCTAGTTAGGACATACCACATAAGCCTTAATACACACATTAGATTAAGTCACCACTTCTAGCCTTATGTTAAGATGGTGCATGGTGTGATGTATATTTTGTTTTGATGTATTATTTTAGACTGATGTTAGGGTGTATGTTTTGTAGGCTGGAGGTGATTAGCCTAATCATATTTTCTACAAGGGATTATTTAAGGGGCTGCTTAAAAATAAATATAAATGCTCTCTTATAGGTTGCTTAAGCCCCTAAGCATAATCCAAGTTAGGACAGGTTTGGTTATCGATGCGGGTGCTAAGTCCAAATTATAAATATAATTGGGTTATATATGTGTGTTTATCTAACACTTGTCAGGTGTAGTTAGATTTACTTTTCCTATTTTTAATGTAATTTTGCATTAGGAATTAGTATTAGTGCTATGGGGGGATAAGGATGAGGATTGGCTAGAAGGCTTTATCTTGGGAGGTCATGTGATGCCTTTGAAGTGGAGCAAACCAAATCAAAGAAGGAGGAAGATACATGAAGACATAAGGACTTGAAGACCCCCCATAGCATTTATCATTTATAAATTGCAAATTTTTCTTTTATGTACTTGGTTGTATAAGGGTAGAGCTCGGCTACCCATTTTTATTTTTGCATTGTAATGACACGACCGACCGGCTGTTATTCTTTTGTTAGCTATAAAATTTTTTAATGTTGTGTTTAAAGTGCAATTAGGATGACATGCTTTTCTTAGTTTCTTTATATGTTTAATGTTTGAATGTGTGGCTGGAATGTGATTAGGCTCTTAGAAAAAATTAACCTTTCTACCCAACTACAACTCATAACTAAAGTTTTAAATAATTCATAACCTCACATAAAACCTAGGACATAAATCAAGATAATTAAAATTTTAAATTTAAAGGTTGAATGGCCAACAACATGCATATCAAATTATTTTGCTCTTAAAAATAGGGGATTTCCATCCTTGCATGATAGGGGAATGCTTGACCTATGAGGGCATCCCTTGTGTTGGAAAGCATCCCTTTCTTGTTGATTTAGCCAACAACCTTATTTCATCATGCATGTAGGCATCAAAAACCCAAAGCCTTTGTCAAAATGAAGTGTCAAAATAAATAAAATTTGAAAAGATTTTGTACTAGACTAAGTAATATGCTCATACCACTCATGCTCTAGTCTCTTAGGGAGTGGGCTTAAAGACTTTAGTTTCTTTCTAATTAAATAATAGCCTAACTAATCTTGCAAATCATATGATCGAACATCATGGATTTAAAGCGTAGGAGGTGTTAGCTGGCTGCCACTCTAGGCAATTGAAAGTCCAATAGTCGGGTTCTCTTATGGAGTTAAACCATATGCCCATTTTCACTTAGATTTAGGTCGTGCTTTGGCTTATGCTAAAGCTCCCTAGATATAGGATCTGAGGTGGATGTTTCTTTCGGCTATAAGCTTAAATCCTCACCTCTTAGGCATCTCCACAATCTTGTATTATTAGATTACAATTCTAGCTTTCTTATGAAATGTCAACTTTAACAAAATTGATATTCTCTTCAATTTCAAAATTATAAAGCCTAATTATAGGATAGCTTGAAATGCTCACTAGGTTTTCTAGTATCAAGAGCATTCCCTACTCATTTACTTTCACTGTGATAATAAGTCTTCTCCTTGAGTTTTCCCAATTGATTTTCCAATACAACTAATCCTTTGATAGTCTAGCCTTGAAATCTATGGAGACTTTAATTTCTACTTTAATCGAGAGTATTCTTAAGGGATTCACATCCTTTAGGATGTAAGTAACTATGGAGGCTTTCCTCCATAGGAAACTTAACAAATCCTGACTTAATATAAACCCTACTTTACTTTTCCATGTAAAGAAGGGGAAAGATCTCTAGTAAATTTGAAGACCCATCATGCCTTATGAGTCCTTATTAGGGGATTAGGTTCATTATAGGGTGATGATTTCTATTTTTAGAGATAGTGCATCTTTTCTTAATGTCATACTTGATCATTTCAATAAGTACCCCTTAACATCTATGTGGTGTCCCACATCTCAAAAATAAACACCACACACCAAGTTTTCTAGGACACAAGCGATGACATAGATAAAATTGAGCACATACAAGAAATAAAAACCCTAGATAACTAACCATCTTGTAAATACACACCCATAAGTAGTGATCGATCGGTCATTCTTTAGATTCTCATTCATTAGAACCACCACCTCTCGAGTAATGATCCAACATCATATCCTTGATCTCTCCTCGCACCACCACCACATCTGTAACGTTGCTCCTCCCACTTCCATAACCACCATTGCTCGACCACCACCTCCATATCCACCGACCTCTAGAGCCCCCACCACCACGGAGATCACGCCTCAGCTTCCACCACGGATCTAACCCAGCTGGTGACTGATGTTCCTACTATCAAGGTTCTCCCATTCTTAGGGTTTACTTTTAGGTTTAGGTTTATTAGGTTTAGGGTTTAACTTTATTTTTTAATTTATTTAGTTACTTAAGGTTTGATTTGGGGTTTTAGGGTTTAGGGTTTTAGGTTTATGCTTTTAGGGTTTAGGGTTTAGGGTTTGTGGGTTTAGTTTGGGGTTTAGGTTTTAAGTTTTAGGTTTAGGGTTGTGGTTTAGGTTTTAGGGTTTAAGTTTAGGGTTTTAGTTTAATATTTGGCATTTTAGTGGGTTTATTTAGGTTTAGGGTTTAGGTTTAGGCAGGTTTAGGATATTGAGGGTTTAGGGTTTAGGGTCTAGGGTTTACAGTTTAAGGTTATAGTGAGGTTAGGGGTTGTTTAGGGTTTAGTGTTTAGGGTTTAGGATTTAGGACATAGGGTTTAGGGTTTATGATTTTTATGTTTTAAGCTTTAGGGTTTAGGGTTTAGAGTTTAGGGTTTTAGGTTTTATGTTTTAAGGTTTAGATTTTTAGGGTTTATTTATTTTAGGTTTAGGGTTTTTTTAATTAGGTAAACTAGGGTTTATTTATTTAGTTTATTTTTATTTATTTTAGTTTATTTTATTTTATTTATTTAGGTTTATTTTTATTTTATTTAGTTTAGTTTATTTATTTTAGGTTTATTTATTTTAATTTAGGTTTTATTTTACTTTATTTTTTAGGTTTAGGTTTAGGTTTATGTTTATTTTTTAGTTTAGTTTTATTTTATTTTATTTTATAAGTTTAGTTTTATTTTTAATTTTTAGGTTTAGGTTTAGGTTTTTATTTTAGTTTTTAGGTTTAGGTTTATTTTTGGCTTTTATTTTTTAGTTTAGGTTTATGTTTATTTTCACTTTATTTTATTTAGTTTAGGGTTTTATTTAGTTTATTTTAGATTTAGGTTTATGTTTTATTTAGTTTATTTAGTATTTTAGTTTAGGTTTAGATTTATTTTATTTTGTTTATTTTAGGTTTAGTTTTTTTAGTGGGTTTAGGTTTATTTTTTATTTATTTTAGGTTTTTTTTATGTTAGGTTTTATTTAGTTTTATTCTATTTTATTTATTTATTTTTTTATTTTACATTTAGTTTTTTATTTTATTTAGGTTTTTATTTTAGGTTTATTTTATTATTTAGTTTAGTTTAGGTTTATTTATTTTATTTTAGTTTAGTTTTATTTATTTTATTTTTATTTTATTTAGGTTTAGGTTTAGTGTTTTAGTTTAGTTTTATTTTATTTTATTTTTTTATTTAGGTTTAGGTTTTTATTTATTTTATTTTAGGTTTTATATAGTTTAGGTTTAGGTTTTAAGTTTTAGGGTTTATGGTTGTGGTTTTGGGTTTGGGTAGGGTTTGGGGTTTAGGGTTTTTATTTTGGGTTTTGGGTTAGGTTGGGTTTAGAGTTTAGGGTTTAGGGTTCCGAGATTTTAGTTTAGGGTTTAGGGATTTTGGTTTTTTTTAACAAAGAACAAATTCATTCAACATTTCTTCTTTTGATTTCATCAACTAAGTAACACACCAAGTTTTCTAAGACACAAGAGAAAAAACATAAAAATGACACTCATATAAATCAAAACTCTAGATAATTAGAATCATTTCTACTATAAAGACATAGTTCCATAAGCAGCAGATCGGATCACCCATCCTTCAATTTCTCCAATTCCCATCAAAACCACCCCAGCCTTTCTAGTAGCGGGATCCACCATCATATCCCTAATCTTTCCCATAGCCACCACCACCAGTAATTGGCTCCTCCGCCTCCATAACCACCACTACTACTACCACCCTCCATATCCACCACACCTCCAGATCACCACCACTATGATAACTACCACCTCCTCCACCAGAGCTAGAGATTGGCTGACGTGATGTTCCGCCATCAAGGTTCTTCCCATTCTTAGGGTTTAGGTTTAGTTTAGTTTTAGGTTTTAGGGTTTATTTTTTTTTAATTTATTTAGTTACTTTAGGTTTAGGATTAGGGTTTGGGGTTTAGGTTTAGGTTTAGGGTTTGTGGGGTTTAGGGTTTAGGGTTTTTTAGGTTTAGGTTTAGGTTTTTATTTTAGGTTTATTTTAGGTTTAATTTTTTAGTTTAGTTTATTTTATTTTATTTAGTTTAGGTTTAGGTTTAGTTTTTTTAGGTTTATGTTTAGGTTTTATTTATTTTAGTTTAGTTTATTTTAGTTTAGGTTTAGGTTTATTTTATTTTTTAGGATTTTTTTTTTAATTTAGGTTTAGATTTTTTTATATTTTATTTAGGTTTTATTTTAAGGTTTATTTTAGGTTTAGGTTTTATTTAGTTTTATTTTATTTTATTTTAGGTTTATTTTATTTTTATTTTACATTTAATTTTTTATTTTATTTAGTTTTTTATTCTTATTGTTATTTTTTTTTTAGTTTAGTTTAGATTTTTATTTATTTTATTTTAGTTTATTTTATTATTTTATTTTATTTTTAGGTTTAAGTTTAGGTTTTTATTTTATTTTATTTTATTATTTTATTTAAGTTTAGGTCTATTTTTTTTATTTTTAGGTTTTATTTAGTTTAGATTTAGGATTTTAGGTTTTTAGTTTGGTTTAGGTTTAGGTTTGTGGGTTTTAGGGTTTTAGTTTGGGGTTTAGTTTGAGGGTTTAGGTTTGGGGTTTAGGGTTGTTTTAGGGTTTAGGTTAGTTTAGGTTTAAGGTTTAGTGTTTAGGGTTTAGGCTTTAGGATTTAGGTTTTTAGGGTTTATGATTTTTGTTTAGGGTTTTAAGTTTTAGTACTCTATCGATGCATCCGGAACATACACAACGAACAAAATTATCATATCAATGAAAAGAACTCTTAGCCTAGTGATTTTATATCTTTTGTAACAATGATTTAAATTTTTTAACTTTGTTATGCTGATTTTCATTTAGTTCCCTAAATCACTGGTTGATATTTTGTTCGAAGGGGTTGAACTAAGACCTAACTCATAGTGTTGTTTTATTATCATATAACTAGGTACTATCCATTCATTTAAGTTTCCTAATGGTGCTTTGATATGAAAAATTTGTTCTTTTGGAATACTTTTAATTAACTATTAGTAATATTGATTTTAATAAATCTAGGAGTCTTATATTCTTTATCTAAATATTCTTTAGTTAGATTTATCATTAATAGAGAATATATCTTCTTCTAATTTGTTAGTTTCAAGCATTTCTTTCTTTCTTTTCTTCCCTAATTTCATACATGATGGGAAATTGATTCATAAGACCAACTTGGTGTGCATAAACATGCATAATGGAGATTGCACTCAAAAGTATTTTTATTTTGTGTATATCTTCTAAGCTCTGATACCATTTTTGTAGGGGGTTCTACCTTATTTTTTGTAGAATTTTGTTTGGTAATTTTAGGTAAACTTTGTTTGGGATTCATTTTTTAAAGGTCTTTTCTCTAATCCATGCCTATAAAGAATGTTCATCCTATGATAACTATAAGGGTCCATCATGCTTAGTAGTATTACTGATCTTTACTAACCTCTTATGCAATTATGCTTCCTATCCAATCTAACTTTTGACCGTATATACAGGCTCAAACAAAGACCACAACCTTCTAAGATTACTTCAAAGGATACCAGCACAACTTTTGTTTGATTCCTACACTAAGCGTAATCAGATCAGAGAGAAAGTGTAACAACATAACATATTATTAAGATCAAAATAATCTTACAGATACATAATAACCTTTATAGATATCATAAGCCAAACATACTTATAGACATAAACTAAAGAAGAGATAAGTTAGCCTCCACAACTATGATACATAATTGCTTCACAAGATTAAGCGGAATGTTTAAGAAGGATTCTAGTGAGCCCGCCCTCCCCTAAACCTTCTGCCATCATATATAGAGTCTTGTGAAATATCTGTATAAGTAGGTATGACATAAGTGCTTACATCATATTGTTAATTTCATCATTGCTTACGTCATTCTATTATTTTCATCATTGCTTGCGTCAGATGTCGAGCATCTTTGATTCTAATTTCTCCTTTACTATTTGTAAGGTATTTTATTTTTTGCAAACTATCTTGTTTTTTTCTCTCTATAATGTTTTACAAAATTTTTCTTTTACTTCAGTACTTGCTCGTATCGTATTTTTAACAATATATTATTCCATTTTTGGTACATGACTTCATGAATTTTTTTTGTCCTTTGTCTGCAATGACTGTAAATGAAGAGTTCATTTGAGTATTGATAGACCCATATGTTTGAAATGTATATTTTCTTTGTCTCATTCCATATTTGATGCAGATCATCTTCCTTCAGTCTTTTTGTAGCTTTTTTGATTTCCATATATTTAGGTAAATATGGTTCACTGCTTATTCCGAGTTGCATTAAGGTCACAGTTCCTTCATTTATGTTAGGATATGTCTGGAATAATTTTGCATAAATATTCCAATGCTTTAAAATAGATTGGAAAGTTTCTACTACTTCAATAGTTATTTTAGGTAGCTGACTGATTGTCTGAAGACTTTTGAGATATATTAATTTGATCAAGCCACTGTGATACAATTTTTGAGTAAGTTTTGGATCAGTGTCTCCATAAATGTAGCATAAATTAATATTTCCCTGTGTATGGAAATATATTTGTGAGTTAATTCATTCTTAAAATAGAGAAAATTGTTGCCATTCTTCTACTATTTCAAGTATATTTTAGGTTCCATTATCTTTTTTTTGTAAAATTGAAGAAGAAGTATTTGTCTATTTATTTGTACTTGTGGATGAATCTCTTTTTGTAATTGCATATTGTCTGTAATTGAGCAAGTGATGGTAATTCTTCTTCATCGCTTCTAGTGAGATAATTTTTACTTTTGTAATTCGCTAGAATCTTGGTACCATAAGAGATTTCACATTCTAATTTCCACATCTAGAATTCAAGTATCTGCATATAATGGTCAATAAGTTGTTTGTCAAATTTTGTCTTGACTTTATCTGATTGTATATATGGTTCTTCCATATTGTTCCGTGATATCGGTAATTTGTAGATCGATATCTGGTTCTATGCTCATGTCCTGCAAAATTTGTGTGTTAATGTATCAACTAGATAATTATTTTTTCCTTCTATATAATCTATGTCAAAACTATATGTAGAAAACCAACTTGAGGAAATTGTATTTTTGGAACATCCGAATTGATGTGCTACAAGATCATTCTTAGCACAACATAAAGATTGTTTATTTTTTATTTTGTTGATGTAAATCAATTTGTTGGCAAGCTTCAACTAATTTTTCTTTAGGAAATAAAACTCTACTTCCTAAGGTTATATATGTGATATTGTTGAAGAAATTGACTCCATGTTATGTTATATGGTTCAAGTAATTTGTAGAAGAATGTATCTAGATGTTGGCTTCATTATGGTTATATCATAAAAGAATTATTGATATTTACAATTGTATTCATTTAAATAACAAATATTACAAATACTAAGAACTATAAGTTTTTGTTTTGCAATTTTGATTATTTTTTAGCTTTTTCTTCTTTTGTAGTGAATCTAATTCGATACCCTAAGAATTCACTTTTAATGTAATCTACATAGAATCTTACCCATTTTCCTAGTGTACTATTGTGGTTTCAGCTAAACAAGTATTTCTAATTTCTTATTTTTGGTTTGAACTAAGTCCAAAATACCATTTTTTATAGATACAAAAAGTATTTTGAGATGTGCTACAAGATCATTCTTAGCAACATAAAAGATTGTTTATATTTTTATTTTGTTGATGTAAATCAATTTGTTGTGGCTTTGTTAATTTTTCTTTAGCAAATAAAACTCTACTTCCTAAGGTTATATATGGATATTGTTGAAGAAATTGTTGACTCCATATTATGTTATATGGTTCGTAATTTGTAGAAGAATGTATCCGGATATATTTCGTGCAAAGAATATCATAAAAGAATTGTTAATATTCACAATTGTATTCATTTAAATAACAAATACTGTAATTACTAAGAACTATAAGTTTTTGTTTTGCAATTTCAGATTATTTTTTAGCTTTTTCTTCTTCTGTATTGAATCTAGTTCGGTACCCTAAGAATTCACTTTTAATGTAATCTGCATAGAATCTTACGCATTTTCCTGGTGTACCTATTATTGTTTTAGCTAAATAAGTATTTCTAATTTCTTATTTTTGGTTTGAACTAAGTCCAAGAAACCATTTTCTATAGATACCTATCAAAGTATTTTTGATAAAGTTATATGCATCTTCTCATTGGAGATTATAATTATAAATAGCTAGACTATTTTCTATAGCCCATTTATCAATAGTTTCTACTATATTTTTACAACAATCTAAGTTTAAGTAAATACCATGTCCACTAATTGGTTCATGTGAACATTCCTTTGGGGTATTAGTAGGTGGATAATTTCTAGGTGTCTGAATTCTTCTAGCACTAGGTGGTATGTATTGTCTTGAGGTTGAAGTAGTGGATGATCCAATGCTACTAGTACTTGGTAAAGTAATTGTCACTGATATTTCAGTAATTGGTCTATCTATAGATGTCGTTTGCGGTGTGTTGTTCATAAATTGATGCTGATGTAAAATAGATATTAATTCATCTATCTCTTGTGATTCATTGACATTTATGATTTCATTAATTCATATTGCTCCTTGTATATTACCTTTGTTGGGTGTTTGTATATTATTTTGTTTAGTCGACGGATACCAGGACAAATTTTCATGTGGGTTTATTTCTAGTAAATCAAATTTCATACAGACACATTTAGCAAGTATGGCTGCTGTGGCAATATTATTATTGAGAATTTGTTGATTGTCCAATATTGGCTTTCCTAATTCAGGTATATTACTAGTACTATTAGTCCAAAGAATAGGTTTATATCTTTTTTGTAATAATGATTTAAATTTTTTAACTTTGTTATGCTGATTTTCATTTAGTTCCATAAATCACTGGTTGATATTTTGTTCAAAGGGGTTGAACTAAGAGCTAACTCATAGTGTTGTTTTATTATCATATAACTAGTTACTATCCATTCATTTTAAGTTTCCTAATGGTGCTTTGATATGGAAAATTTCTTCTCGGGAATACTTCTAGTTGACTATTAGCAATATTGATTTTAATAAATCTAGGAGTCATTTATATTCTTTATCTAAATATTCTTTAGTAAAATTATCCTATGGTTAACCCTTCTAAGTCTTTAGGCTTAGGTTAAGTGCTTTCTTAATTGTTAGAAGTGTCTTATGATAAGGGAAGTCTTAGTGTCTAGAAGTCTTTAAGTCTAAGATGGTAAGATTGAATACAAAAAAGTGAGGTCAATAGGCCTTAGGCTCCATAGTGTTGCCCTTGGAGATAGATGATTGGAAGACCGAAGCCAAGTTTCACATTATAGAGTCGGATACATCTTTCAATGCTTTGTTTGGGAGACCATGGATACATGAGAACAACATAGTTCCATCCTCTCTACATCTGTGTATGAAGTTCGTGAAAGGTGGGATCGTCTACTATGTCAAAAGAGATCTCCAGCCATTTACAGTTCATGAGGTCGGCATATATGAGGATGCGGATTACTACCTCCCTCAAAATCAATAAGTATATTCTCATAAACTTGGCCAAAGTTTAAAAATAAAAGAAAAAAAGAAAGAAAAAAATAAAAGAAAAGAAAAGAGAAAATGAAAAAATAATAAAAGGGAGCAAAAATAGACTTGGAGGAGGAAGTGGAGCCTGACATTATATTCCACCCACAGTTAGTTACTCCATTCGAACATATGGGTAGGATGGCTTGACCTCCACTAAGTAGAGGAAGAGGCCAGTTCAGAGGCAGTCCTAGGGGTGGAAAACCTCTTTATTGGCCACCTAATAGAAGATATGTCCCTGCTACCAGGAGTACACCTGCTATCCATTTAAACTTAGAATCTAGTTCATAGGATGAGTCTTATATGGTTAGCACACCAGCCAAATCTTCTTAGTAGTAGATTCCCTTGGAGGTGACACTTGAGCCAGATAGCAATGAAGATCGGGCTCCAAAACAAAGCATAAATGTATCCAAGTCTATATGTAAAATAGTTAGGCATCAGTTGGGAACCTAACCCCACTTTCCTCTCAAGAAGCTGAGGGTTTGGTAGTTAAGGAAGTCCCTAAGTCATTCACAATTGTGAAGACTCAATGGTTCTTTCTGGGAGCATCATCCTCAAGTCTATAAGTTGATGTAGAACTTGAGGATGATTCATATAAAGATTTAATAGAATTACCTTTTGATTGGTACTTTTCTTGTGTTCATAATTTAGCAAAGAAAGGGTTAATCCCACATACTTGGTCAAAATAGGACTACTCAAAGAGTATAGAAGAACAAATGCAAAAGCTCTCAATGAAGATCGGGACTAGGATTTGATCAGTGATGATGATGATGATTATTGCTAAGTCATCACCAATCATTTGGAATCTGATAGGTTCTTTTCAAATCACATTAACTCATATGAGGAGGCTTAGAAACTTCAAATGATCTAGATGATTTTGAAGTCAAAGATGCATCGCCAAAGTTCAAAGAAGAGATCAAGTCAACCATCGATGAGCTCAAGGAAATAAACTTAGGAACTGAAGAAGATTCACTGATATACATCATTTCTTTATTGAATGAAATTGAAACCAATGACTTAGTTAGGCTATTGACTAATTTTAAGGACTGCTATATGGAGTTATGAAGAGATGCCTGGATTGGCTCAAATATCTCCATAAACTAGTAATGTAGACTACCGCTAACCCTATCAAGCAAGCTTCTAGATGCATGTGATTAGACATAGAATAACATGTAATTTCTGAAGTTAAAAACTGATCGATGATGTCTTCATCTGAGAAGAAAAATACTCTACCTGGTTAGCCAGCATCATCCCAGTTAAGAAAAATATTGGCCAAACTCACATATGCATCAATTTTAGAGATTTAAATAAGGGTCAAAATAAATAATTTTAACTACCAATCCGAGGTGATGGTGGACATTTCATCATCTCATATAGTCTTCTCTTTCATGGATGGCTTATCTGGATATAACCAAATAAAGATGGCCCCTAAAGATGAAAGAAACACTGCTTTTAGAACCCAGATCAAAATCTATTGCTATAAAGTTATGCCTTTCAACCTTAAAATGCCGATGCTACATAGCAGCAGGCTATAACTTGAATCTTCGACTAACTCATTCATCATCAATTTGAGTGCTATGTTGATGATCACGTGGTCAAAAGTAAAGAAAAGGAAGACCATCTCTTTGACTTGAGAGTAGTTTTTGAACAGTTAAAATAATTTAACCTCAAAATGAACCCCTGAAGTGTGCATTCAGAGTAGCTTCTGGGAAATTCCTTGGGTTTGTTGTCCTACACTAGGAAATTGAAATCGATCTAAAGAAGATTAAGGTAATATTATAAATGCCACCCCATAAATGTTTAACTCAACTTAGATCATTCCAAGGGCAATTGGCATATCTAAGATGCTTTATATCCAACCTTTCAAGAAGATGTCAACCATTCTCAGCACTTTTCAAAAAGGACACCAAGTTCAAGTGGGATGACAAGTGTGACCATGCCTTCAAAGTCATCAAGCATTACTTGATGATGCCACCGATTTTATTAGCCCCTATCTTGGGCAAGCCACTCATACTTTACACTACGCGTTAGTTGACTCCCTTGGTGCTTTGTTGGCCCAAGCCAATGATGAAGGGAAGGAAAATACACTCTACTACCTCAGCCATTTTCTAAACCCAAAGGCTAATTATCCACCCATTGAGAAGCATAGCTTTAATCTTTGCATCTCAAAAGTTACAACACTACATGCTTCTCATATGGCAAACTTGATCTCTAGGATTAATCCACTACATTATCTCATGATACGACTGACGCTATCTAGATGGCTAGCATGATGGTCCATGATCCTCTCATAGTTTTTCATTACTTTTGTACCCCTCCATGCAGTGAAAGGACAAGCGCTAGCAAATTTCTTAGCAGCACACCCACTTCTTACTAACTCTTCACTTAGTGATGATCACCCCGATAAACAAATCATGAACTTAGGGGATACTAGAATTCACTGCTGGGAGATGTACTTTGATGGTGTTGCTTTTTCTAAAAGTGGAGAAGAACCATAATTTACTATTCCAAGAAAGGTAAGGGTAGGAATAGTTCTCTTAACTCCAAACCATGATGTGATGAGATTCTCATATTATCTGTCCAATCCTTGCAACAACGAAGCCAAATATGAGCCTCTGATTTCTAATCTGGAGTTAGTCGTTACTCTGAGCATCCAAAACATCAACATTTTCAAAGATTCTCAACTAGTTATCAACTAAATTGCTGGGTCCTATAAGGTTATAATGCCCAAGCTCCATCACTACCACAAGTACACCATGGAGTTGTTGGCCCAATTCCTAGAGGTTACCATTTATAAGATTCCTCGAGGAGAGAATGTCATAGCGTATGCTCTAGCCAAGCTTACTAAGGAGTTGGCATGTCCGAAGGATGAGTCCATATCAATAACGGTCCAAAATAGACAAGTCTTATCCCTTATTGATATTGAACTCATCAAATTACTCTCTTAAAGGGGAAGTTTCCATTGCCAAGAAGGATGAGGAGTCAGATCGAAGGCAACCATTCATGGATTACCTAAATAATAGCAAAATATTTCAAGAGAAGTCCGAAGCCAATCAGATGAAGCAGAGAGCACTTTCCTACACTCTCATGGATGGAGTCTTGTGTCGATGGTCTTTCGATCATATGTGGTTATATTGTTTAGACAAGCACAAAGCTCGTAGGATCGTGACCGAGGTACACTCAGGATTATGTGGAGCCAACCAATCCTGTTCAAAGATGAAAGCCAAGATCAAGAGAGTAGGATACTACTGGCTGTCGATGATCAAAGATTGCATGGATACAGCTAGGTGATGCCACCAATGTCAAATACATGGTGTGGTCCTACACCAACCACCCAACATTCAAAATCCTACATTGGCCTCATGGCTATTCGAGTGTTGGGATACTGACATAGTGGGTCTGATTGATCCTTTTTCTTCTAATAGTCATTGGTTCATCTTAGCTATTACTAACTACTTTTCTAAATGTGCAAAGGTGATTTTGCTCATAGAGGTCACAACTCAGCATGTGCTCTAGTTTTTTAGGAACCATATCATATATAGTGTTGAGTGTCTCGATGAATTATATCTGATAATGGTATTGCATTCAAGAGCATAGAGATCAACTAGTTTGCCCAGAGACATAGTATGAATTGGAGATATTCTACCATCAACTACTTGAAGGAAAATAACTTAGTAGAAGCCTTCAACAAAACTCTCATCCAAATACTAAAGAAGGAACTCGACAATAACAAGTGACAATGGCATGAGCAGTTAGTTGAAGCATTGTGGGCCTATCACACCACATATAGAACTCCAACTCAGCCTACTCCTTTTTTCTTAGTGTATGGGTCTCATTCTACCATTAGAAGTCCAATACCCATCATTAAGGATAGCTGTGGGTAGCAAGATCAGAGCATAATGCCAAGTTAGTTAGAAGAGCTCAAAGGTTTGGAGGAGAAATGATCACTCAAATTATTTGAGCTTTTCTAGAGCTTTTCAAGTAGGAGAGCTTATTTTAGTTCTAAAGAGACCGATTATTGTTCGTTGTAAGATGGGAGGCAAGTAAAACCCACTTGGGAAGGCCCTTTTGCCATAGAGAAGGCCTGCCAAGGAGGATCTTATCAACATATTAATCATAAAGGAGAGGGCCCAATACTTCCAATCAATGAGTTCTACTTAAAGAAATATTTTAAATTATGTTTAAAAATAATAATCATCAATGAAAATTCCATTTTGAATTCAACCTCTTCCATGTTGAAAGTATTCTTGTTTTAGAATCTTCCATGATGTGTTTAAGGTAGGGTAAGAGTGGCATCCTATCCTCCATCGACATAACACAAACAAAAACTACACATAAACATATAAAACAAATGTAAATATTTTGTCACGGGAAACTTTGAGTTGAGATAATGCCCCCAATGGCACTCACTCAGTAGCTACTCTAGGTTGGGCTAATGTGTTATCCTGCTAGTGTGTCACCCTAGTGATCTTCTTGCTTTGGAGGATGTAAGTCTGCTACACTTTTCTTCCTTACTTGGCCACTGCACACCGATGAATGCCTTGTTAGTTTGGTAGGCCTTACAACATGGCAGGTAAGCTACCTCATGTTAAAGCAACGCACTTTCTACTTGGATTAGCCTTCGTGCACTGAATGGGTAGAGTATATTTGAGATTTAGGATAAGGTCCCTAGCAGCTCCATCCCTCCTTACTACTTCAAGTTTGGGTCCAGTCCATCCTCGGGGCTTCCCGCTTAGTAGTCGCTCTAGGTCAGATAACATTTGTCTACGATGAGACTATCGATGATCAGTCTTAGAAAGTTATAAGCCTACATGCTTTCTTTCTCGATTGATTATTGCACACCGATGGGCACCTTAGGTTTGGTTGGTTCTCACTATGCTGACCAATACACCTTAGGTTGGTTGGTTCTCGTACCTTTGTATAGATGTAAGTCTGCTATGCTTTCTCATTGAGTTGGCCACATATACTTATAGTTTTCTTCTAGAGCTCGTGATAATGACCTCACCTCCCGGCACTATATTTGGATCACATCCTTTGCAACTCCATTTAGACACTACCCGAGTTACTATCGGATGCTTCTCCTTTCCTAGTAACCACCCCTGGGGTTGGAGAATCCATCTTATGGATTTGTAGATTCTCTATTGGTCTAGTAAATCTTAGATAGGTTAAGGCTGACATAGTCCCTTCTCAGTGTGGTCTCTCGCACACCAACAAGGCCCACACAAACATATAAAAAATATATATTCACTTGTGGATTAGGAGGACACCCCTAGTGGTACATTTTCCCAAGCAAGCATCCTATCTTTAGGGCAGTGTTAGCAAAACTCCCTATAGGAATCGCTTGACTACTCTTGAGTTGATATAAGTCCCCGATTTACTCAGAGTCCCCTAAGTCAGTTTGATTTATGCTACCAAGTCACCAATGATTGTTCCTTGCTTTAGAAGATGTAAGTCTGTTATGCCTTTGTCCTAGCATAGCCATTACACACTGAAAGGCAACCCCTTAGGTTGGCTAGCTCTACCCCATGACCAGTAGACTATCCCTTTGGATTTGTAATTCTGAGATAGGAAAAGTGCAATATAGCCCCTCCTCAGTGAGTCCATCGCACACCAACATGGTCCATAAATTAAATCTATCAAATTTGACTGAGCTCACATCCCCAATGAATATACCCTCAATTCAAAATCAGACTAAACCAAGCAAACCATATCAAATCACATGAATTTAAGATAAAATTAATCCTGATTACTTTTGAGTTGACATAAGTCCCCGGCATTCACTAAGTAGTTAGTCGATTCAATTTGTTGTGCATCCAACAGGTCACCCCAATAGTTGTTCCTCATTTTAGAAGATGTAAGTATGCTATGCCTTCTTCCTAGTATAGCCATTGCACATCAAAAAGAAACCCCTTAAGCTGGATAGCTCTACCCCACAGCCGATAGACTATCCCTTTGGATTTGTAAACCTGAGGTAAGTCAAGGCTGATATACCCCCTTCTTGGTGGGTCCATCACACACCGACAAGGTCCATACATTAACTCAAATTAAATTAAACCTAATCTGATTTTTCCTAGTGGAGTTAAATCACACCTTCTCCCCAGTGGAGCCCCAAATAATATATAAACAAGTGAAGCAAATAAATCAACTTCAAAACTAACCTCCTTAGTGGAGCCAAATTAAACCAACTCCTCCAATAGAGTCTAAATCAAAGATATCTAACCAAGCTCTTATCCCCAGTGGATACATCCCCAAACAAATCTATGAAATCAAACTTAGATCCTAATCCCCAGCAGATAGCCCAACCAATTTTCGTAGTGGAAGGTTCATAAACCCAGTCCATTGAGAACTCGATCCCATATCTCTAGTAGATATGCCTCTAAATCAATTAAAACAAAATAAATTAAAGTTTATCTTATCTTAATCCTTGGTGGATAGATTCTTATCCCTAGCGGATCTTCTTTCCATAAATTATATAATCAAATCAAATTCAAACCTTATCCCAACATATTTTCTTCTTCATGCCCTCAACATAGACCCTCACATGTCATGTCCATGCATGTGTGATCCCTAGTAGATCTCCCTCCATGTCCTTGACATGGAATTCTCATCAAATCTTATTTCTACTCTTATGCACACCTTTAATACTTCAACCAAAATCCTAATAATGTATTCATTAAAATTACATCATCTTAACATTGTAATCAACATTTTATGATTTATGATGGTTCAAGCTCAAACTAACTATACAATATCATGCTAAACATATTATAGTGTGAATTAACACACTATATTATATTATAATATATGATGTTATATTATAATTTTCTATAATATAATATATTGTCTAACATTACACCTCATTAGAATCACTTAAAAGGAACAAATAACAAATTTTTTTCAAAATATGAATAATGCTCATTTTGGATGAAAAATTATTATTTTCTATTAGAAATGGTATAAAATAGCATAATTTTGGTTCTTTGTGCCGTGAATTTGGCCATATTCTTCCATCTCAACCTTCAAATTAACATTTTGTGAGTTTAATGTATTATAACAAAAGTAAAACATACTAAAATGTACAATAATATTTAGTAACACACTACCACATTCATATATATGTGAAGCTATATTGTTATGTACATTATATTTTAATATGCTTTCATATAATATGTTATCTTACATTACACCTTAAAATGAATCACTTTAAGAAAAAAATTTATAAAATTTGGTTGAAAATTGAACATTTATTTTGAATGCAAAATTCCATTCTTTTGATTAAATGACACACCATAGCACACCCCCAATGATATCCTAAAGCTTACCTTAAATTAGGCCAAATAATCATCTCATTATAAATAAGTATTTTTATGAATTATGCTAGTACAAACTCTACTACATCATACTATAACAATCTAAAATATGCTAAACAACAAGTAGTAATACACAATAGTATGCTATAATGCATGATGCTATACTATGTTATGACATCCTATATTATAATACACTATAACATATTATACTATATTATATTGCATATGACATCACAATGGGTTGCTTAAGATAAAAAATCATAAAATTTGTCTAAACAATAGAAAACTATATATTTTATTTGTATCATTTACATATTTTAAATTAAAATAATATATTGCGATGTCATGCTCTATCTGATTATGAATTTGGCCAAATTCCACCATTTTAAAGTCTAAATCAACATTTTTATAAATAATTCTAGTGTAGCTCAACTACATGATTGTAAAATACTAAAAGAATTTAAAATGCACAAAACAATATATATTATGATATATGATGCTATACTATGCTACAACATATAATATTTATTTTGAATATAAAATCTTACTTTTAAACTACATGTATGCATAGCACACCTTTGGTACTACAACCTAATTCCCACTTCAAATTTAACAAATTTCATCATCTAATTTATTAAATCAATATTTTATGATTTATATTAATATAGACTATAGGGCACAATACCATAATATACCAAAAAACATTTTAAAACATCTTATAACATCCAAAACACACTACATGCTCAAATATATGATGTTACATTATACTATAATATATGGTATTATAATATAGGGTTAGGGTTTAGGTATTCAAATCTCTAATACAAGGGAAAGTCTTTGAAGACATTTTCTTTAGCTACCATAACTATGTTTGATTAGGTCATTCTTTAGATCTACTCTAATGACATCTTTATTCAAGGTTTAAGGTTTAAGGTTGGGGTTATGGTTTAGGTTAGTTTAGGTGGGTTAGGGTTTAGGTTTTTAGGGTTTAGGGTTTAGGGTTTTAGGGTTGGGTTTAGGGTTTAGGTTTTAGGGTTTAGGGTTTAGGGTTTAGTGTGTAGGTTTATTAGGGTTTAGGCTTTGAGTTTTTTTGGGTTGGGTTTAGGGTTTAGGGTTAAAGTTAAGGGTTTAAGGTTTAGGGTTTATGTTTTAGGTTTAGGGTTTAAGTTTTAGTTTAGGGTTTAGGTTTTAAGGTTTTTTAACAAAGAATGAATTCAAATTCAACATTTCTTTTTTTCGATTTCATTAACCAAGTAGCATACAAGGTTTTCGAAGACACAAGCAATGACATAGATAAAAAACAAGCACCCATAGAGCAAATCAAAAACCTTAGAAAATTAGAACCGTCTCTACTATAATGACATAGTTCCATGAGTAACAGATTAAATTGGTTGTTGTTCTCCACCCCATCAACTAACCAGCCTCTCGAGTAGTGGGATTCACCAACATATCCCATCTCTCCCTCTACCACCATTAACCATCTCCTCCCCATAACCACCACTATTCTAACCACCACCTCCATACCCACCAACACCTCCAAATCCCACACCACCAATGCGATAAATGTTATCTCCACCTTTACCTCCAGGATCTAGAGAGCTGATGGTGATGTTCTTTCCAAGTTTTTTCCCATTTTTGGGTTTAGGGTTACTTTAGTGTTTAGGGTTTAGGTTTGGTTTAGTGTTTGGGGTTTAGGTTTAGAGTAGTATGTTTTAAGGTTTAGGGTTTAGGGTTTAGGGTTTAGGGTTTATTTTAGTTTAGGGTTTAGAGTGAAGGGTTTAGTTTAGGGTTTAGGTTTATGGTTTAGTGTTTAGAGTTTAAGGTTTTTAGGGATTAAAGTTTAGGTTTTAGGTTTAGGATTTAAGTTTTAGTTTAGGGTTTAGGGTTTAAAGTTTTTTTTAACAAAGAATGAATTCAAATTCAACATTTCTTTTTTTTCGATTTCATCAACCAAGTAGTACACCAAGTTTTCCAAGACACAAGCAATGACATAGATCAAAAATAAAGCACATATGAGCAAATCAAAATCCCTAGAAAAGTAGAACCATCTCTACTATAATGACATAGTTTCATAAGCAATAGATCGAATTAGCTATTATTCAATTTCTCCAGTTCTAATCAGAACTGTCGCCACCTCGAGTAGTGGGATTCACCAACATATCCCCGATCTCTCCCTCTACCACAATCATGGCTGTAACCCCCGTCGCTCCTCCCGCCTTCATAACCACCACGCTGACCACCACCAACACCTTCAGATCCCCCACCACCAATGAGATAACTGTGGCATCCACCATTACCTCCACCGGGATCTAGACTGCTGTTATGGTGATGTTCCCGCCATAAGTTTTTCCCATTCTGGGTTTAGAGTTTCTTTAGGGTTTAGGCTTTACTTTAGGTTTAGGGTTTAGGGTTTAGGATTTTAGGTTTGAGCTAGGGTTTAAGGTTTAGGGTTTTAGGGATTGGGTTTAGGTTTAGTTTTAGGGTTTAGGGTTGAGTTTAGGTTTTAGGTGTTTTAGGATTTTGGGTTTAGGGTTTAGGGTTTAGGGTTTAGAGTTTTTTTTTTAATTAAGAAAACTAGGTTTATATTTAGTTTATTTATTTTATTTTTTTTATTTATTTGAGTATATTTTATTTTTTTATTTTTTATTTAGTTTATGATTTTCATTTTAGTTTATCTTTTAGGTTTAGGTTTAGGTTTATGTTTATTTTTTAGTTTAGTTTTATTTTATTTTATTTTTTTAGGTTTAAGTATAATTTTATTTTTAGGTTTAACTTTAGGTATTTATTTTATTTTCTAAGGTTAGGTTTTAGGGTTTTATTTTGGTTTTATTTTTTAGTTTAGGTTTAGGATTATTTCTAGTTTATTTTATTTTATTTAGTTTAGTAGTTTAGTTTAGTTTAGGTTTAATTTATTTTAGATTAGTTTATTTTAGTTTAGGTTTAGGTTTATTTTATTTTGTTTATTTTTTTTATTTTAGGTTTAGGTTTTTTTTTAGTTTAGGGTTTAGGTTTTATTTATTTATTTTTAGGTTTTATTTTTTGGTTTATTTTTGGTTTAGGTTTTATTTTATTTTATTTTTTATTTATTTTATTTTATTTTATGTTTAGTTTTATTTTATTTAGGTTTTATTCATTTATTTTATTTTATTGTTAGTTTAGGTTTTTTATTTTATTTTAGTTTATTTTATTTTTTTATTTTATTTTGCTTTATGTTTTTATTTATTTTACTTTTAAGTTTTATTTAGTTTAGGTTTATTTCTTTTAGTGTCTATTTAGGGTTAGTTTATGGTTTAGGTTTAAGATTTAAAGTTTGGGGTTTAGGGTTTAGGGTTTGGAGTTTACGTTTTAGGGTTTAGGGTTTAGGGTTTAGGATTTAGGGTTTATGGTTTTTAGGTTATTGGGTGTAGGTTTTAGGTTTAGGTTTAGGGTATTTTTAGTTGGGGTTCATGTTTTTTGGTTTTTCTTAATAGGAAAAATTTAGATTCAACATTTCTTCTTATTCCAAGTAACACACCAAGTTTTCTAAGACACGATGACATAGATAAAAAATGAGCACGATAGAGCAAATCAAATAGATAACAGAACCGCTCTTAGTTCCATAATCGTAGATCAATTGGTTCTTCAATTTCAGCCCAACCACCCCAACCTCTCAGTAGCTGATCCACCATCATATCGATCTCTCCTTACACCACCATGATTGTAACCTCAGCCTCCCACCTCATATCCAGGTACCTTCAAATCCCCACCTTATGATAATCAGTTCTGGCCCAGTGAGATCTAGATGATTGCTGAGTGATGTTCATATGTCAAGGTTTATGGTAGTAGGTTTTAGGGTTTATATGGGTTTAGGGTTTAGGGTTTGGGTTGTGGTTTAGGGTTTTAGGTTTAGGGTTTGTTTAGGGTTTAGTTTTAGGTTTGTGGGTTTAGGTGGGTTTAGGTTTATTTTAATGTTTAAGGTTTAGGGTTAGGGTTTAGGGTTTAGGGTTTAGGGTTTATGGTTGTAGGTTTAGGGTTTAGGATTTAGGATTTAAAGGTTTTTTTCTTTTTAAATTAAGTAAACTGGTGGGTTTAAGATTATTTAGTATATTTAGTTTATTTTATATTTATTTTAGCTTACTTTATTTTTTATTTTTATTTAGGTTTTATTTTTATTTTTATTTAGTTTAGATTATTTATTTTAGTTTATTTATTTTAGTTTAGGTTTTTATTTTAGTTTATTTTTAGGTTTAGGTTTATGTTTAGTTTATTTATAGTTGAGTTTTATTTTATTTTATTTTATGTTTAGGTTTTATTTTTATTTTAGGTTAGTTTACATTTTATTTTATTTTTTAAAGTTTTAGGTTTTAGGTTTTATTTTAGGTTCATTTTTTTGGTTTTGTTATTTTAGTTTAGGTTTAGGTTTGTTTTTAGTTTTTATTTTATTTTATTTAGATTAGGTTTAAGTTTAGGTTTAGTTTATTTTAGGTTTATTTTTAGGTTTCATTTATTTTAGTTTAATTTATTTTAGTTTAGTTTATGTTTTATTTTTTAGGTTTTTTAGTTTAGGGTTTAGGTTTTATTTTTCTTTATTTTTAGGTTTATTTTGTTTAGGTTTTATTTAGTTTTATTTTATTTAATTTTAGGTTTACTTTATTTTATTTTAAGTTTAGTATTTATTTTTTTTTTTTATTTTAGGTGTATTTTATGTTTTTTTAGGTTTTTTTTATTTTAGTTTATTTTATTTTTATTTCTTTATTTTTAAGTTGGTTTAGTGTAGGTTTTAGTTTAGGTTTTATTTATTTATTTTATTTTACATTTTATTTAGTTTAGGTTTAGGTTTTTAGGTTTTGGGTTGGTAGGGTTTAGGGTTTAGAATTTAGGTTGGATTAGGGTTTGGAGTTTAGGGGTTCAGATTAGGTTTAGGTTTAGGGTTTAGGGTTAGTGTTTTAGGGTTTAGGATTTGGGTTTAGGGTTTAGGGTTTAAGATTTAGGTTGGGTTTAGGATTTAGGGTTAATTTTAGGTTTGGAATTTTTATTTTATTTTTATTTTATTTATTTTTTAAATAAAGTTATAGTTTATGTTTATTTAATTTATTTTATTTATTTTAGTTTATTTAATTTTTATTTTTATTAAGGTGTATTTTATCTTTATTTAGTTCTTTATTTATTTTAGGTTTATATATTTTAGTTTAAGTTTTTTATTTTATTTTTTTTTATTTTAGGTTTAAGTTTAACTTTAGTTTAGTTTTATTTTATTTTATTTTTAGTTTAATGTATTTTTTTATTTTTAGGTTTAGGTTTAGATTTATTTTTTTTATGTTTAGGTTTAAGTTTAGGTTTATTTTATTTTATTAAATTTAGTTTTAGGTTTAGGTTTAGCTTATTTTAAGTTTAGGTTTATTTTATTTTATTTGCTTTATTTTTGTTTTAGGTTCAGGATTTTTTTTTTACTTTAGGGTTTAGGTTTATTTTTTATTTATTTTTTGGTTTTATTTTTAGGTTTATTTTTTAAGTTTAGGTTGTTATTTAGTTTTTATTTCATTTTATTTTATGTTATTTTTTATATTTTTAGGTTTATTTTTAATTTATTTAGGTTTTTATTTTTAGTTTAGTTTAGGTTTATTTTTATTTGGTTTTAGTTTATTTTATTTAATATTTTATTTTATTTTAGGTCTAAGTTTAAGGTTTTTATTTTAGGTTTATTTTAATTTTATTTTACATTTAGTTTTATTTAGGTTTTTATTTTAGTTTATTTTATTTTAGTTTAGTTTAAGTTTTATTTTATTTTATTATAGTTTAATTTTAATTTTTATTTTATTTTATTTTAGGTTTAGGTTTAGGTTTAGGTTAGTTTAGGTTTTAATTTAATTTAATTTTATTTTATTTAGCTTTATTTATTTATTTGTTTTATTTTAGGTTTTATTTAGTTTAGGTTTAGGTTATTTGGTTTTAGGGTTTAGTTTGGGGTTTAGGGTTTAGGGTGGGGTTTAGGGTTTAGGGTTCAAAGTTGTAGGTTTAGGGTTTTTGGTAGGGTTAAGAGTTTTAGGGTTTAGGTTTAGGGTTTAGGGTTTAGGGTTTGGGTTTTAGGGTTTAGGATTAGTTTGTGGTCTGAGGTTTAGTTAAGGTTTTTTTATGTTATTTTTTTTATTTTTATTTTAAATTAAGTAAGTAGGTTTAGATTTTGGTTTATTTTTGTTTATTTTAGTTTATTTTATCTTATATATTATATATATATATATATATATATATATATATATATATATATATATATATATATATATATATATATATATATATATTAGTTGTTTTTATTTTTATTTTTTTAATTTGTTTATTTTAGGTTTTTTTAGTTTATTTTTTAGGTTTAGGTTTGGGTTAAGATTTATTTTTTAGTTTAGTTTTATTTTTATTTTATTTTTTAGGTTTATTTTTTATTTATTATTTTTTGGTTTAGGTTTGGGTTTTTATTTTATTTTTTTAGGCTTAGGTTTTAGGTTTATTTTTTGGTTTTCTTTTTTAGTTTTGGTTTAGGTTTATTTTTTAGTTTATTTTATTTTATTTATTTTATTTAGGTTTAGGTATTATTTTATTCTAGTTTAGGTTTAAGTTTATTTTATTTTATTTTTTTTAGGTTTTTAGTTTAGGTTTTTTAATTTTATTTATTTTTTAGGTTTTATTTTGGTTTAGGCTTTTATTTAGTTTTTAGGTTTAAGTTTAGGTTTAGGTTCAGGTTTTAGTTTTTATTTTTATTTTATTTTATTTATTTTATTTTTAGATTTTATTTAGTTTAGGTTAATGTTTTTAGGGTTTAGGGTTTAGGGTTAGTTTTATGGTTTAAGGTTTAACATTTAGGGTTTAGGATTTAGGGTTTAGGGTTTAAGGATTAGGGTTTAGGGTCTAGGGTTTTTTTTAAAAATTAAGTAAACTGGTAGGTTTAGATTTATTTAGATTATATTATTTTTTATTTTTACTTAAATTTATTTTTTAATTAAATTTATTTTAGTTTATTTATTTTAGTTTAGGTTTTTATTTTAGTTTATTTTTTAGGTTTAGGTTTTTTTATTTTATTTTTAGGTTTAAATTTTAGGTTTTAGTTTGGGGTTAGGGTTAGGATTTTATTTATTTTTATTTTCTTATTTTATTTCAATTAAGAAAATTATAGGTTTATTTAGCTTTTTTTATTTTAAGTTTATTTTATCTTTATTTTAGTTTATTTATTTATTTTAATTTAGGTTTTATTTTAGTTTAATTTTAGGTTTAGGTTTATTTTTAGTTTAGTTTTATTTATATTTTCTTTTTATGATTATGTTTTATTTTTAATTTTTAGGTTTAGGTTTATGTTTTTATTTTATTTTTTTAGGTTTAGGTTTTAGGTTTTTTAATTTAGGTTTATTTTTAGGTTTTATTTTTTAGTTTGGCTTTAGGTTTATTTTTAGCTTATTTTATTTTATTTAGTTTAGGTTTAGGTTTAGGTTTATCTTATTTTAGGTTTTATTTACTTTAATTTAGGTTTAGGTTTATTTTATATTGTTTATTTTATTTTTATTTTAAGTTTAGTTTTTTTTTAGTTTAGGGTTTAGTTTTTATTTTTTATTTTTTAGGTTTTGGTTTTAATTACTTTTAGGTTTAGGTTTAGGTTTAATTTTAGGTTTATGTTTTGGTTTAAGTTGAAGTTTTTATTTTATTTTATATATTTAGTCTTTTTTTATTTTATTTTTAGGTTTTAATTAGTTTAGGTTAAGGTTTTTATGGTTTAGGGTTTACGATTTAGGGTTTTTTTTTAAAATTAAGTAAACTGATAGGTTTATGTATATTTAGTTTATTTCTAATTTATTCAGTTTATTTTATTTTTTATTTTTATTTAGGCTTATTTTTTATCTAATTTAGTTTATTTATTTTATGTTTATTTATTTATGTTAAGTTTTCTATTTTATTTTTTTTTTTAGGTTTAGGTTTAGGTTTATGTTTATTTTAGTTTAGTTTTATTTTTATTTTCTTTTAGGTTTAGTTTTGTATTTTATTTTTTAGGTTTAGCTTTTAGATTTTTTATTTTAAGTTTATTTTATTTTATTTTATTTTATGTTTAGTTTTATTTTATTTAGGATTTTATTTTAGGTTTATTTTATTTGTTAGTTTAGTTTAGGTTTTTATTTACTGTATTTTAGTTTAATTTTTAATTTTTAATTTATTTTATTTTGGGGTTTAGGTTTAGGTTTATGTGTAAGCTTAGGTTTATGTTTTAGTGCAGGTTCCTATTTTATTTTATTTTATTTATTTTTTTTAGGATTACATTTATTTATTTGTTTTAGTTTTAGGTTTTATTTAATATAAGTTTAGGTTTATTTTATTTTTATTTCAGGTTTAGTCTTTTTTTAGTTTAGGGTTTAGGTTTTAATTTTTATTTTTTTTTTAGGTTTTATTTTTTAGGTTTAGGATTTTATTTAGTTTTTATGTTTAGGTTTAGGTTTATGTTTTAGTTTAGGTTTTTATTTTATTTCATTTATGTTTAGGTTTTTTTATTTATTTATTTTTAGATTTTATTTAGTTTAGGTTAATATTTTTAGGGTTTAGGGCTAGTTTTAGGGTTTAAGGTTTAGCATTTAGGGTTTAGGATTTAGGGTTTAGGATTTAGGGTTTAGGGTTTAGGGTTTTTTTATAAATTAAGTAAACTAATAGGTTTAGACTTATTTAGTTTATATTATTTTTTATTTTTATTTAAATTTATTTTTTATTTTTATTTAGTTTAGTTTAGGTTTTTTTATTTTAGTTTTTAGGTTTAAGTTTAGGTTTATGTTTTGTTTAGTTTAGTTTTAGTTTTATTTTATTTTAGTTTAGGTTTTATTCATTATTTTAAGGTTTAGGTTTAGGTTTTATTTTATTTTTTTTAAGGTTTAGGTTTAGGTTTAGGGTTTAGGGTTTAGGGTTAGTTTTGGGGTTAGGGTTAGAAATTTTATTTATATTATTTATTTTATTATTTATTTTATTTATTTTATTTCAAATAAGTAAAATGTAGGTTTAGTTTATTTAGCATTTTATTTTAGTTTATTTCCTTTTATTTCATTTAGTTTAGGTTTAGTTTTATTTTTGCAACACGTAACCGAACCAGCTATAAGTTTATTTTTTAGTTTAGTTTTATTTATATATTTTTTTGGGATTAGGTTTTAATTTTTATTTTTAAGTTTAGGTTTATGTTTATATTTTATTTTTTTAGGTTTAGGTTTAAGGTTTATTTTTAGGTTTTATTTCTTAGTTTGGCTTTAGGTTTATTTTTAGTTTAATTTATTTTGTTTAGTTAGATTTAGGTTTAGGTTTAGGTTTAGGTTATTTTAGGTTTTATTTACTTTAGTTTAGGTTTAGGTTTATTTTATATTATTTATTTTATTTTTATTTTAGGTATAGGTTTTTTTGTAGTTTAGGGTTTAGTTTTATTTTTTATTTATTTTTTAGGTTAATTTTTAGGATTGGGTTTTAATTAGTTTAGGTTTAGGTTTAAGTTTATGTTTATGTTTTGGTTTTAGTTGAAGTTTTATTTTATTTTATTTAGGTTTAGTTTTTTTATTTATTTTATTTTTAGGTTTTAATTAGTGGTTAAAGTTTTTTTACGGTTATGATTTAGGTTTTTTTTTAAATTAAGTAAATCAATAGGTTTAGTTTTATTTAGTTTATTTTTTATTTATTCAGTTTATTTTATTTTTTATTTTTATTTAGGTTTATTTTTTATTTAGTTTAGTTTATTTATTTTAGGTTTATTTATTTAAGTTTAGGTTTTCTATTTTAGTTTTTTTTAAGTTTAGGTTGAGGTTTATGTTTTTTTTTTAGTTTAGTTTTATTTTTATTCTATTTTTTATCTTTATTTTATATTTTATATTTTTAGGTTAAGGTTTTAGGATTTTGTTTTAAGTTTATTTTATTTTTATTTTACATTTAATTTTTGTTTTATTTAGGCTTTTTATTTTTAGGTTTATTTTATTTGTTAGTTTAGTTTAGGTTTTTATTTATTTTATTTTAGTTTAGTTTTTATATTTTATTTTATTTTATTTTTAGGTTTAGGTTTAGGTTTAGGTGTAGCTTAGGTTTAGGCTTTCGTTTAGGTTTTTATTTTATTATATTATTTTTATTTTTTTTAAGTTTACATTATTTATTTATTTTATTTTTAGGTTTTCTTTAGTTTAGGTTTAGGTTTTTATTTTTTAGGGTTTAGGCTTTAGTGTTTAGGGTTTAATGTTTAGGGTTTAGGGTTTGGGGTTTAGGGTTTAGGGTTCAGTGTAATAGGTTTTAGGGCTTTGGGTTTAGGCTTTAGGGTTTAGGATTTATGGTTTAGGGTTTAGGGTTTTAGGGTTTAGGGTTTAAGGTTTAGGGTTTAGGGTTTATGGTTTTAAGGTTTTCGAGTTAGTTTTAGGGTTTGTGGTTTAGGGTTAGGGAATTTTTTTCTTTTTTTATTTTATTTATTTTAAATTAAGTAAACTCGTAGGTTTAGGTTTATTTAGTTTATTTTTTATTTATTTTAGGTTTATTTTTATTTTAATTTAGTTTAGTTTATTTATTATAGGTTTAATTATTTTTTTTAGATTTTTCAATTTTGTTTATTTTTTAGGTTTAGGTCTAGGTTTAGGTTTATTTTTTAGTTTTGTTTTATTTTTATTTTATATTTTTGGTTTTGATTTTATTTTTTATTTTTAGGTTTTGGTTTAGATTTTTATTTAATTTTCAAGTTTAGGTTTAGGTTTTTATTTTAAGTTTAGTTTTAGGTTTTATTTTTTAGATTAGGTTTAGGTTTATTTTCAGTTTATTTTATTTTATTAGTTTAGGTTTAGGTTTGGATTCATTTATTTTAGGTTTAGGTTTAAGTTTTATTTATTTTAGTTTAGGTTTATGCTTATTTATATATATTTAAGGTTTAGCATTTTTAGTCTTTAGTAGTTTAGTTTTATATTTAAGTTTTACTTTTAGTTTTATTTTCTTAAGTTTAGGTTTTTATTTAGTTTTTATTTTATTTTATTTTAGGTTTATTTTATTTTATTTTAAGTTTAGTTTATATTTTATTTTGATTTATTATTTTTAGGTTTATTTTATTTTAGTTTAGTTTAGGTTTTTATTTATTTTATTTTAGTTTAGTTTATATTTTATTTTATTTTACTTTTGCTTAGGTTTAGGTTTTAGTTTTAGTTTAGGTTTTTATTTTATTTTATTTTATTATTTTATTTAGGTTTAGAATTTTTATTTATTTTATTTTTAAGGTTTTATATAATTTAGGTTTAAGTTTTTAGGTTTTTAGGGTTTAAAGTTTAAGGTTTAGGGTTTAGGGTTTAGGGTTTAGGGTTTAGGTCTATAGGTTTTAGGGATTAGGATTTAGGGTTTAGGGATTAGGGATTAAGGTTTTGGGTTTTGGAGTTTAGGGTTTAGGGTTTAGGGTTTATAGTTAGAGTTTTGTTTTAATTTTTTTTAAATTTTTAAGATTAAGTAAACTAGTAGGTTTAGGTTTATTTAGTCTATTTTTTATTTATTTTAGCTTATTTTATTTCTATTTATATTTAGTTTTTCTTATTTTTATTTAGTTTAGCTTATTGATTTTAGGTTTATATATTTTAGTTTAGGTTTTTTATTTTAGTTTACTTTTTAGGTTTAGGTTTAGATTTATTTTTATTTTATTTTTTAGGTTTAGATTTTATTATTTATTTTTAGGTTTAGGTTTTGGTTTTTATTTAATTTTTTTAGGTTTAGGTTTTAAGTTTTATTTTAGGTTTATTTTCAGGTTTTATATTTTAGTTTAGGTTGAGGTTTATTTTTAGTTTATTTTTTTATTTAGTTTAGGTTTAGTTTATTTTAGGTTTAAGTTTAGGTTTTATTTATTTTAGTTTAAGTTTAGGTTTAGGTTTTTTTTAGTTTAGGGTTTTGGTTTTATTTTTTATTTATTTTTAGCTTTAGGGTTTTGGTTTAAGTTTTTATTTATTTTTATTTTAGGTTTATTTATTTTATATTTTGTTTAGTTTTTTATTTTATTTAGGTTTTAATTTTTTTATTTCTTAAGTTTTATTTATTTTATTTTAGTAGTTTTTATTTTTTATTTTATTTTATTTTTAAGTTTAGGTTTAGGTTTAGGTTTAAGTTCGAGTTTTTTTTATTTTATTTTTTAAATATGTTTTGGTTTAGGTTTTTCATTTATTTTATTTTTAGGTTTTATTTAGTTTAAGTAGGTTTTATTTTTGGGTTTAAGGTTTATTTTAGGTTATTTAGTTTTTGGTTTTTGGGAATTAGGGTTTGGGGTTTGGGATTTGGGGTTTAAGGTTTAGGGTTTAGGATTTAGGGTTTAGGGTTTAGAGTTTAGGGCTTAGGGTTTAGGGTTTAGGGTTTAGGGTTTTAGGGTTTAGGATTTTTAATGTTTAGGGTTTAGGTTTTAGGTTTAGGGTTCCAGTTTTTGTTTAGGGTTTAAGGTTTTTAGTTTTTTCTTAACAGAGAACAAATTTATATTCAATATTTCTTCTTTTTAACCAAGTAACACACCAAGTTTTCTAAGACACAAGCGACAACATAGATAAAAAATGCGCACACATAGAGAAAATCAAAAACCTTAGGTAACTAGAACCATCTCTATTACAGCCCATTTAGATCGGATTAGTTTCTCTAGTTCCCATCAAAACCACGCTAGCCACTTGAGTAGCGAGATCCACCATCATATTCCTAATCTCTTCCTGTGCCACCACCATGGTTGTAACCTCCATCGCTCCTCCCGCCTCCATAACAACCATTGCTTTGACCACCAACTCCATGTCCACCAGCACCTCCAGATCCCCCACCACCAATGCGATAACCATCGCTTCTACCTTTGCCTTCATCGCTAGATCTAGACTGAGCCTGGTTGATGGTGATGTTCCGGTCATCAAGGTTTTGTCGGTTCTTAGGGTTTAGGGTTAAGTTTATTAGGTTTTAGGATTTAAGTTTATTTTCAAATTTATTTAGTTATTTTTTAGTTTAGTGTAGGGATTATTTTAGGTAAATTTAGTTTAAGGTTTAGGGTATAGAGTTTAGGGTTTTAAGGTTTATGCTTAGGGTTTTAGTGCATATGTTTAGGGTTTAGGGCTTAGGGTTGTACATTTATTTATATTATTAGTTTAATGTTTAGGTTAGTGGGTTTTAGGGTGGTAAGGTTTTAGTTTAGGTTTGTAGGGAGGAAGGGTTAGGTAGTTTAGATTTAGGTTTAGGGTAGGTTTAGTTTTATTTTATTTAGGTTTATTTATTTTATTTTATTTTGGTTTAGGTTAATTTTATTTAAGTTTAGGTTAAATATTTTAGTATTATTTTATTTAAGAGGTTTTACATTATTTATTTAATTATATGTTTAGTTATTTAGTTTATAGGTTTAGGTTTTAGGTTTAGGGTTTAGTTTAGTCAGGGAAGTTTTCAGGTGGGTTGGGTTATTAGTTAGTATTAATAGGATTTAGGTTTAGGGTTTAGGTTTAGGTTAAGTTTAGGAGGGTTTAGTTAGGTTTAGTTTTGGGGTAGTTTGGGGTTTATTTAGGTTAGGGTAGGTTTTAGAAATATGGAGGTTTTAAAGTTGATTAGGATTTAGAACATTTAATTAAAACAGAGGTTGATCAGATTTATTTATTTAATTATTTTAGTTTATTTTATTTTTTTATTGAGAGTTCTGATATGATCTATAGGTCTGGGAGCCCAGGATAGGTTTAGCCTAGTTTAGGTTTAGGAAGTTTAGAGGGAGTTTAGAGAGGGAGGAGGTATTAAGGGCTCAGTTATTAGATTTAGGTTAGGGCCTAGGTTTGGTTTTTATTATATTTTATTTGGGCTCAGTTTTGGGGTTTAGGGTTAGGTTTTATTTTAGGTTTTAGGGCACAGGGCCCAGAAATTAGGATAGTTTAGGTTTAGTTTTAGGTTTTAGAGTTTAGGTCAGTTAGGTTAGTTTATATTTAGGTTTAGGGTTTAGGTTTAGGTGGGGTTTAGGAGGGTATTTATTTATGGTTAGTTTAGGTTAGGTTTTAGGTTTAGGCTCATTAGGAAGAGTTTATTTTAGTTTAATTTATTTTATTTTAGTTTTATTTTACATTTAGTTTATTTTATTTAGGTTTTATAGGTTTATTTTATTGATTTAGTTTGGGTTTATTTATTTATTTATTTGAGTTTATTTATTATAATTAAGTTTAAGTTTGGTTTTATTTTATTTTATCTTACAGTTTTATTTATTTATTTTTTAAATTTATTTGTTTAGGTTTAGGTTTTAGGGTTTAGGTTTAGGGTTATTTGGTAGGGTTTGGATTTATGGTTAGTTTAGGGTTTAGGGTTTATAGGGTAGGTTTAGTTTTTTAGGGTTGATTTAGTTTAGTGGATTATTTTTAAATTAAACCATTAGGTTTATTAGTTTATTAATATTTATTTTTATTTTATTATTTTATTTAGGTTTATCTTTATTTGGTTTATGGTTTATTTAGGGATTTATGGTTTAGGGTTTAGTCATTAGGTTTGGGTGAGTTTATTCAGAGTTTTGGAGTGGTAGGATTTAGGGTTTAGGTTGGGGTTTAGGGTGGGATTTGAGTAGGTCATTTATTAGGATTTAGGTTTAGGAGTAGTTTGATTTAGTAATATTTACCCAGTTGTGGTTTAGAGTTAGTAGAAGTTTAGTTTTTAGATTTTTGGATTTAGGGTTTGGGTTTAGGATTTTATGGTTTTATTTTATTTTATGGGATGGTAGGGTTAGGGTTTTTAGAGTTTAGGGCTAGGATTTAAGGTTTAGGGTTTATTATACAAGGTTTAGTTTTTATATTTATATTTTATTAGGTTTATTTATTTTATTTATTTAGTTTTATTTATTTTAGGTTTTATTATGTTTATTTTATTTTAATTTAGTTTAGGTTTATTTATTTTATTTTATTTATTTTATTAGTTTATTTATATTTTTTTATGTTTATTTATTTATTTTTTTATTTTTTTTAATATTTAGTTTTAGTTTTTAGGTTTTTTGTGGTTTTAGGGTCATTTTTTTATGGTTTAGGGTCTATTGGGTTTAGGTATTTTAGTTTGGGTTTATTTAGGGTCAGTGGTAAGATTTATGGTCTTTAGAGTTTTTTTTAGGTTTATGGTCAGGTTTAGGGTTTAGGGTTAAGTTTAGTTAGAGTTTAGGGTTTATTTTTTTTTTAGGTTTAGTTCATGGTTTTTAGTAGATTTATTAGGGTCTGGTTTAGGGTTTAGGAGGGTTTTTAGTTATTTTAGGGTTTATTTTAGGTTTAAGATTTAGGTTTTAGGTTTAGGGTTTTGGGTTTTTTATGTGTTTAGGGTTTTAGGTTTGGGGTTCAGTTTTTTGTTTAGGGTTTACATTTGTGGTTTTTTTAATAGAAACAAATGATTCAACAATTTGATCATCATCTACAAGTTCTTTATAAATCTAAAATAAATAAACTAAACTAAATTAAAATAAAAATAAACTTTAATTACTAAAATAATTAAAATTTATAAACTAAATAAAATAAATTCTACCTATTTATTTTAATTTAAAATAAATAAAACCTAGAATAAAACCTAAACTTTCAATAAACCTACCTATTTTTTATTTTATAAACCTAAACCCACCTATTTTACCCAGATACTTGCCATCTATTTAGAGAGTTCCATAACTTTATGCTATATTTCTTTTAGGTTTTTTGTTTAGTTTTTATTTTACTTTATTTTAGGTTTATTTTAATTTTATTTTATGTTTAGTTTTCATTTTATTTATGTTTTTTTTCTTAGGTTTATTTTATTTTTTAGTTTAGTTTATGTTTTTATTTATTTTATTTTAGTTTATTTTTATTAGTTTATTTTATTTTATTTTTAGGTTTAGGTTTAGGTTTAGTTTTATTTTATTTTATCTAGGTTTATTTTAGGTTTTATTTAGTTTAGGTTTAGGTTTTAGTGTTGTTTGTGGTTTAGTTTTAGGGTTTAGGGTTTATGGCTAAGTGTTTTTAGGTCAGTTTTGGGTTTTAGGTTTGGTGTCAGGGTAGGGTTTGTGGATTTAGGTTGAGTCTAGTTTAGTAGGATTTAGTTTTAGGATTTAGGGTTTATTAGATTTTTTTTATTTTGTTTTCATTTTAAAATAAATAGTAGGTTTATATTTATTTTATTTATTTATATTTTATTTATTTTAATTTATTTTATTATTTTATTAAAGTTTATTTTATTTTAATAGTTTAGTTTATTTATTTTAGATTTATTTATGTTAGTTTTAGGTTTTAATTTAGTTTATTATTTTAGGTTTGTTTTTTTAGCCAAATTTTATTTTTATAATAAGAGTTTTATTTTAATAAGTTTAGGTTTAGGTTTTATTTTGTTTTAGGTTTAGGTTGGTTTTATTTTAGTTTATTTTTTTTATTTTTAGTGGTTTAGGTTTATTTAATTTATTTTATTTTATTTAGTTTAGGTTTATTTAGGTTTTATTTTTTTAGGTTTAGGTTTAGTTTAGTTATTTTAGTTTAGTTTATTTTAGTTTAGGCTTAGATTTATTTTATTTTTTACTTTAGGTTTTATGTTTTATTTAATTTTAGGTTTTGCTTTTAAATTTATTTTTTAGTTTTAGGTTTTTATTTTATTATATTTTAGGTTTATTTTATTTTTATTTTAGGTTTAGTTCTTATTTTATTTCATTTTATTTTTTAGTTTAGTTTTGGTTTTTATTTATTTTATTTTAGTTTAGTTTTATATTTTTATTTTATTTTCTTTTTAGGTTTAGGTTTAGCTTACGATTTTAGTTTTATTTCATTTTATTATTTTTATTTGATTTTCATTTAAGTATATTTATTTAATATTTTTTGTTTTATTTAGCTTAGGTTTAGCTTTTTAGCTTTTTAGGGTTTTTGGTTTAGGGTTTAGGGTTTAGGGTTGGTTAGGGTTTAGGGTTTAGGGCTTAGGGTTTTTTTTGTTGGGAAAGTTAGGATTTTATTACCATAAAAGGAAAAGATACAATGTCTTTAAAAGGGGTAAAGCTCTAACTGCGCTCAGACCTACAAGAAACCTAAAGGGAAAAACCCCCATTTAAGTACATTAGAAAAAAAAAAGAAAACAAAAGAGCAAGTACAACAACTAAAAAGTATAAGAGAAAAAGTCACAGAGTAAGACTAAAATAAATCCTAAAAATAATAAAAGGATGAGTCAGCAGCAGTTCATGATTCCTTTGAGAAAGCAAAATAAGCAAGATCCACAACACTTGGGTTGGCTGAGTAACAACCATTCCCTCTGTAAAGTTCCAACCTATAAAAGAAATCTTCAAAACACTACAAAGGAAAAAGTCATTGCTAAAAAGGATACGGATAAAGATAAGAAAAGGAGAGAGCGAGAGAGAAGGCTCGGACTCAGTTAGGATCATCTCAAGGAGCAACAATTCATATGAGCTTCCAAACTTCATAAAGAACTGTTACAATCATATGTAATGAGACCAACTAGAGAGAATAGGTGAGTAACATCAAAGCCATCATAGTCAGCATACTTGATACAAGAAAACATCCATGGCTAGCAGTTCATAGAGTTTCAGATCCTACATAATTAAACAAAGAGCAACCTACAAGCAACTAGCTTGCAGCCAGACCACCAGACAAAAACCATAATAGACTAATCACAATAACCTAGAGGGAGGCTAGAACAAAGTTAGAACACCAATAACAACCATTATCCAAATACCCATCCAAGCTCCAAACTAGGGAAAACTCAAACCAGCCATCAAGAACCACTAGACGCATGCCAATTAACAAAGAAATAGCCAACAAAACCAAGATAGGAGCCCTCAAGCCAAAGTCCCAACAAGTAGCCTTCACCAAGCCAAACCAGGGTGAGCAACCACAAACGACTAAACAACTTAGAAATGAAATCATGAACTGAAGGAAACATAAGCTGCAGTCAGTGCAAATCACTAGAAGACAAAACAACCATACAAAAGGGGAATAAAGGCAGCCAACAACCACTAGAAACCAAAAAGTCAAATCCAAAAGGATCAATAAAGGTTTGACCAACACAACAAAAGGCTCCAAAGAAATTGTCCAAGAAAAGAAACAAGGAAAAATCAACCAACCAAGATTCCAAAATAACTAAAAGTCCTCCAACCAAACAGCTAAGTAAAATAGCCATAAGGCAACCACCAGAGAACAACCCATCATAAGTAACCAACAAAGGAAGCATCCCTAGCAGTCAATAAAAAGCAGAAAACCAACAAAGCACCACACGAGAGAGGTCCAAAAGAAGCACATCCCCCATAGAAAGGTAACAGCACCAGCTAGCCAGGGCTAGCTGAAAACTAAACTTCCCCAATAATAAAGACTAACCCGACAGGAAGCACAATTACAACATAAAATGTGTTGCAAATAATGCACCTAATGGAGGTTAATCCCAAGAGAATAACCCAACACAAAACTAAGGCAAAAGAAGGATCTAGCAACAAACAATAAGGAATTGGGAGGCAACCCCCAAAAAAGTAGCCAGGATATTCTCTAAAAGAAGGCCTAAAAAGGTAACAACGAACAATAGTTCCCACTAGAAAGGCCACCCATCCAACCATGAAAAACTAGGAAAAAGTAATTTGAGTTCAATAAGAGATCCAACAAACCAACCAATGTAGAAAATAGAATAAAGTTAGAGCAAAAAATCATCTCATCCATTAGAACTAAAGTGAAATAAAAAGCCAAGCTAAGCAAGAGGTCAAAATCATAACCACCCAAAAGTTTTAAGTTTAGAGTTTAGGGTTTAGGGTTTTGAGGTTTAGGGTTTATTTAGGTTTAGTTGTAGGTTTAGGGTTTAATGTTTTGGCTTAAGGTTTAGTTTGAACGAGTTTAGGGTTTAGGGACAAGGTTTTAGTGGTTTTGGGTTTTAGGTTTAAGGATAAGGTTTAGGATTTATGTTAGGTTAGGGTTTTTTTATTGGGTTTAAGGTTTAGGGTTGTAGGTTTAGGGTTTACATTTTAGGGTTTAGTGTCTATGATTTAAGGTTTAGAGTTTAGGGTTCTTTTTTTTTTAAATTACATAAATTGGTTGGTTTAAGCTTATTTAGTTTATTTGATTATTAGGTTTGTTTTTTTATTTTTATTTAGTTTAGTTTATTTATTTTAAGTTTATTTATTTTAGTTTAAATTTTCATTTTAGTTTATTTTTTAGTTTGAGGTTTTGGTTTATGTTTATTTTTTTGTTTAATTTTATTTATTTTTTTCTTTTTAGGTTTAGGTTTTATTTTTCATTTTCAGGTTTAGGTTTAGGTTTTAGGTTTTTATTTTAGGTTTATTTTTAGGCATTATTTTTTATTTTAGGTTTAATTGTATTTTTAGTTTATTTTATTATATTTAGTTTAGGGTTTTGGTTTAGTTTATTCTAGGTTTAGGTTTAGGTTTTATTTATTTTAGTTTAGGTTTATTAAGTTAATTTTATTTTAGGTTTAGGTTTTTTTTTTAGTTTATGGTTTATGTTTTATTTTTTATTTATTTTTAGGTTTAGGTTTTTTTAGTTTTTATTTTATTTTATTTTTATTTTATGTATAGTTTTTACTTTATTTAGGTTTTTTAATTTTAGGTATATTTTATTTTAAGTTTAGTTTAGGTTTTTTATTTATTTTATTTTAGTTTAATTTTAAAATTTTATTTTATTTTAATTTTATGTTTAGATTTAGGTTTAAGTTTTAGCTTAGGTTTTTATTTTATTTTATTTTATTTATGTTTAAGTTTATTTATTTATTTATTTTATTTTTAGGTTTTATTTTACTTATGTTTAGGTTTAGGTTTTCAAGTTTTAGGGTTTAGGGTTTAGTGTTTAGGGTTTAGGGTTTGGGGTTTATGATTTAGGATTTAGATCATAGGTTTTATGATTTAGGATTTAGGGTTTAGGATTTAGATTTGTGGGTTTGTGGGTAGGTTTTATTTTATATATTTATTTTTATATTTTTATATTAAGTAAACTAATTTAGGTTTAATTAGTTTATTTTTTTATTTATTTTGTTTATTTTAATTTTAATATTTATTTAAGTTTATTTATTTTATTTATTTAGTTTATTAATTTTAGTTTAGGTTTTAATATAGTTTACTTTTTTTAGGTTTAGTTTATTTAGTTTTTATTTTATTTAAGTTTAGTTTTATTTTTATTTTATTTCTTTTTTAGGTTTAGAGTGGGTTTAGTTTAGGTTTAGTTTTATTTTATTTATTTTATTTTATATTTAGGATTATTTATTTATATTTTTTAGTTGGTTTAGTTTAGTTTAGGTTTAGTTTTTTTTAGGATTTAGGATTGGGTTAATAGGGTTTATGGTTTAGGGTTTAGGATTTAGGGTTTAGGGTTTAGAGTTTAGGGTTTAGGGTTTAGGGTTTTAAGGTTTAGGGTTTTGGGTTTAGAGTTTAGGTTATAGGTTTAGTGTTCAAGTTTTAGTTTAGGGTGTAAGGTTTTAGTTTTTTTTATAACAGAAAATAAATTCAGATTTAACATTTCTTCTTTTTTATTTCATTAACCAAGTAACAGTTTTCTAAGACACAAGTGACAACATAGATAAAAAATGAGCATACATAGAGCAGATCAAAAGCCCAAGATAACTAGAAATATCTCTAATGTAAAGACAGCCCAGCAAAGATGATCAAGAGGTTCTTCATTTCTCCAGTTCCCATCAGAATCACCCTTGCCTCTCGAGTAGCAGGATCTACCATCATATCCCTAATTTCTCCCTCCACCACCGCCACGGCTATAACCTCCATCAGATCAATTTTTAGGTTTTTAGGTTTTAGGTTTTAGGGTTTATTTAGGGGTTAGGGTTTGATGTTTAGGGTTTAGGGTTTAGGGTTGTAGGTTTTATGGTTTAAGGTTTAGGGTTTATGGCTTTTTAAGGTTCAAGGTTAAGGGTTTTAGGTTTAGGGTTTAAGGTTTAGGCTTTTTTAAGGTTTAGGGTTTAGTGTTTATTTTACATTTGGGGTTTTATAAAAAATTTAAGTAAACTAGGTTAAGGTTTATTTAGTTTATTTTTATTTTTATTTAGGTTAGTTTATTTATTTTAGTTTAGTTTTTTTATTTTAGTTTATTTTTTAGGTTTAGGTTATAGGTTTTTGTATATTTTTATTATATTTTAGGTTTAGGTTTATTTTTTATTTTAGGTTTAGTTTAGGTTTTTATTTTATTTTTTTTTTTAGGTTTTGTTTTTATTTTATGTTTATTTTGGTTTTTTTAGTTTAGGTTTAGGTTTATTCTTAATTTATTTTATTATATTTTAGTTTTATTTAGGTTTATTTATTTTAGGTTTAGTAGGTTTTATTTATTTTATTTTAGTATATTTTAGTTTTATAGGTTTATTTTTTTTGTTTATTTAGTTTATTTTTTAGTTTTAGGGTTTAGGTTTTATTTTTTTTATTTATTTGATGTTTTATTATTTGATGTTTTATTTTTTGGTTTATTTTTAAAAGTTAAGTTTTTATTTAGTTTTATTTTATGTTTTAGTTTTTATTTTATTTAGGTTTATTATCTTTTATTATAGTTGAGGTTTTTATTTATTTTATTTTACTTTTTATTTTTGATTTTAGTTTCTTTTAAGGTTTATGTTTAGGTTTTTATTTAGGCTTTTATTTTATTTTATTTTATTATTTTATTATGGTTTAGTTTTTTTATTTATTTTATTTTTAGTTTTTATTTAGTATAGTTTTATCATTTTAGGGTTTAGGGTTAATTTATGGTTTGGTTTTAACCTTTTTTAGGCTAGGTTTAAGTTTTAGGGTTTTAGGGTTTAAGGTTTAGGGTATTTTTAGAGTTTAGGGTTTAGGGTTTTGGGTTCAGGGTTTAGTGTTTAGGGTTTTGGGATTAGTGTTTAGAATTTAGGGTTAAGGTTTAGGATTTAGGGTTTAGAGTTTTAAGGTTTAGGGTTTAGGGTTAAATTTTTTTAATTAAGTAAACTCGTAGATTTAGGTTTATTTAGTTTATTTTTTATTAATTTTAATATATTTTATTTTTATTTTTATTTAGTTTTATTTTTATTTAGTTTAGTTTATTTATTTTATTATTTATTTTAGTTGGTTTTACTATTTTAGTTTATTTTAGGTTTGGTTCATGTTTATGTTTATTTTTTAATTTAGTTTTTTTATTATTAGGTTTAGGTTTTATTTTTTATTATTAGGTTTAAGTTTAGGTTTTTTTTTTATTTTTTAGGTTTAGGTTTTAGGTTGTTATTTTATGTTTTTTAGTTTTGGTTTAGGCTTATATTTTTTTTTTAGTTTATTTTATTTTATTTAGTTTATGTTTACATTTAGGTTTAATTTATTTTAGGTTTAGGTTTAGGTTTTATTTATTTTAGTTTATTTTATTTTAGTTTAGGTTTGGGTTTATTTTATTTTGTTTATTTTTTATTTTAGGTTTATTTTTTGGTTTAGCTTTTTATTTAGTTTTTTTATTTTTAGGTTTATTTTATTTTATAGTTTAGTTTAGGTTTTTATTTATTTTAATTTAGTTTAGTTTTTATTTTATATTTTATTTTATTTTTAGGTTCAGGTTTAGGTCTAGGTTTAGGTTTTAGTTTAGAATTTTATTTTATTTTATTAATTAGGTTTAGGTTTTGGGTTTAGGGTTTAGGGTTTAGGGTTTATGGTTTATAATTTAGGGGTTTGGGTTTAGGGTTTAGGGTTTTTATGTTTTAGATTTTAGGGTTTAGGTTTTAGGTTTAGGGTTTAGGCTTTTGCTTAGGGTTTAATGTTTCATTTAAGGTTAAGGGTTTAATGGTTTTTTTAAACAAGGTTTAGGGTTTAGGTTTGTAGGTTTTGGGTTTTGGGTTTTGGGTTTTAGGTTTTGTGTTTTAGGGTTTTGGATTTAGGGTTTAGGGTTAAGGTTTTAGGTTTAGGGTTCAGGTGTTAGTGTAGAGTTTAGGGTTTTTGGTTTTATTTTGTTAAGAGAGAATAAATTCATATTCAACATTTCTTCTTTTCGATTTCATCAACCTAGTAACAGACCAAGTTTTCTAAGACATAAGAGACAACGTATTTCAAAATTGAGCATGCATAGAGCAAATCAAAAACCCTAGATAATTAGAATCATCTCTTTATAAAGACTTGCATAAGAGAGATCAACAATGTTCTTGGTTTCTCTAGTTCCCATCGAACCACCGCCTCTCAGTAGGGATCCACCATCATATCCCCGATCTCTCTTATGCCACCACCATGCTCAGAACCATCGATCCTCCCACCTCCATAACCACCACCGCCCACCACCACCTCCATATCTACCACCTCTAGATCCCCACCACCACTATGACAATAGTCAGCCTTGCCTCACCAAGATCTAGATGGCTATGATGTTCCTATCATCAAGGTTCTGCCCTTTTATAAGGCTTAGGTTTAGGTTTAGGTTTATTAGGTTTTAGGGTTTAGGTTTATTTTTTTAATTTATTTATTTACTTTAGGAAGGTTTAGAGTTTGGGGTTTAGGGTATAGGGTTAGGGTTTAGGGTTAGATTAAGGTTTAGGATTCAAGACTTAGAGTTTAGGGTTTAAGGGTTTAGAGTTTATCATTTAGCATTTAGGGTTTGGGTGGGTTTAGGGTTTTAGGGTTTAAGCTTTAGAGTTTAGGGTTTTTTTTTTTGTGGGGGGTCTTGAAGTTAGAATTTTATTACCATAGAAGGAAAAGATACAATGTCTTAAAAAGGAGTAAAGCTCTAAAATTCTACTCCTATCAGAACTACAAGAAACTTGAAGAGCTAAACTCCCATCTAAGTACATTAGAAAAAGAAAAGAAAATAAAAGAGCAAATACAACAGCTAAAATGCATAAGAGAAAACACAGAGTAAGACTAAAACAAATCCTGAAAATAGTAAAAGAATGAGTCAGTAGTAGTTCATGATTTCTTTGAGAAATTAAGATAAGCAACATCCATAGCAACAACACTTGGGTTAACTAAGTAAGGACCATTACCTCTGTAAAGTTCCAACCTGTAAAATAAATCTGCAATACACTACAAAGGCAAAAGTCATAGCTAAAAAGGATAAAGATAAAGAGAGGAAAAAGAGAGAGCTAAAAAAGAGAAGGCTCAGGCTTAGTTAAGATCATCTCAAGGGTCAACAATACATATGAGCATCCAAACTTCATAAAGAAGGGTTATAATCATATGTAATGCTACCAACCAATGAGAAGATGTGAGTAATATCAAAGCCATCATAGCCAGCATACCTGATACAAACAAACATAAAGGGTCGATAGTCCATTGAGTTCCAGATCTCGCACCATTTAATAATGAACAACTGGCCAGCAACTAGCTAGCATCCAAACCACCAAATAAAAACCACAACAGACTAATCACAATAACCTAGAGAGAGATAGAATAAATTTAGGACACCAACAACAACCATTATCAAAATACCCATCCAAACTCTAAACCAGGGAAAACCAAAACCAACTATTAGCAAGCTCCAGACCCATGACAATTAACAGAGAAACAACCAACAAAACCAAGATAGGAGCCCTCAAGCCAAAGTCCCAACAAGTAGCAGTCACCAAGCAAAATTAGGGTGAGCAAACACAAATGACTAAACAACTCAGAAATGAAACCATCAACTGAAGGAAGCATAAGCTACAACCAGTACAAATCACCAAAAGACAAAACAACAACACAAAAGAGGGCGAAAGGCAACCACCAACCACCAACCACCAGAAATCAAAAAGTCCAATCCAAAAAGATCAACAAAAGTTCAGCTAGCATAGCAAAAGGTTCCAGTAAATTTTTCAAGAAGAAGGAAAATACCAATAAGAAAAAAATCAACCAACCAAGATTTCAAGGAAAACTAAAAGTCCTCCAACCAAACCAACTAAGTAAAATATCCATAAGGTAACTGCTAGAGAATAGCCCATCATAAGTAACCAACAAAGGAAGCATCCCCAATAGCCAAGGAAAAGCAAAAAACCAACAAAGCACCATATTATAGAGGTCTAAAAGAAGCACAACAACTATGGAAAGGCAATAACAGTAGCTAGCCAGGACGTGCTAAAAATCAAACCTCCAAGCAACAAAGACTAACCAGATAGGAAGCATAATAACAACACAAAATGTGATGCAAACAACATAACGAGTAGAGGCTAATCCTAGAAGAATAACCAAACTCAAAACCAAGGCAAAAAATGATCCAACAATAAACAACAAGGAACTGGGAGGAAAACCCAAAAAAGTAGCGAGGAAATTGTCCAAAAGATACCTAGAAAGGCAACAACCAACAACAGTTCCCACTATGAAGGCCACCCATCCAACCATGAGAAACTAGGCAAAAGTAATTTGAGTTCAAGATTAGAGCCAACAAACCAACCAGTGCAAAAAATAGAATAAAGCAAGAGCAAAAACCATCTCATCCACTAGCAACTAGAGAAACAAGGTAGAGAAGATAGCCCACCAAAGGATAAAACTAAGCCAAGGTTGGAAAGATGGAAAACCACTCAACCACCAGCCAACCCAAAAGCTGAGGTAAAATACATAACTATCGGCCAAAAAAGTGAAAATAAGTTTAGGGTTTAGTTTAGGGTTTGGGTTTAGTGGTTTTTTAAGATTTATGGTTTTAGGGTTTAGGGTTTAGGGTTTAGTTTAGTTTAGGGTTTAGTGTAGGGTTTGGGTAGTTGGAGGGTTTAGGGTTTAGGTTTGGGATTAGGTTAGTTTAGGGTTAGGGTATGGTTTTTAGGATTTAGTTTTTTTTTAAGGTTTGGGTTTTTTTTTAGGGTTTAGGTCTGGGGTTTATTGTTTTTAGAGGTTTCTTATTTTAAATTAAACCTATGTTTAGGTTTACTTTTAATTATTTTAGTTTATTTTTTTTTTTATTTTATTTAGGTTTATTTTTTTTTATTTTATTTAGTTTAGTTTAATTATTTTAGGTTTTTTATTTTAGTTTATCTTTTAGGTTTAGGTGTAGGTTTATGTTTATTTTATAGCTTAGTTTTTCTTATTATTTTTTTTATTTTAGGTTTAGGTTTTATTTTCATTTTTAAGTCTAGGTTTAGGTTTTTATTTGATTTTTTTAGGCTTAAGTCCTAAGTTTTTATTTTAGGTTTATTTTAGGTTTTATTTTTTAATTTAAGATTAGCTTTATTTTTAGTTTATTTTATTTTATTTAGTTAAGGGTTTAGGTTTATTTTATTTAGTTTAGTTTTATTTATTTAGTTTTATTTTAGTTTAGGTTTAGGTTTATTTTTATTTTAAGTTTAGGTATTTTTTTTTTTTTAGTTTAAGGTTTAGGTTTTATTTTATTTATTTTTTTGTTTTATTTTGGTTTATTTTTATTTTAGGTTATTATTTAGTTTTTTTTATTTATTATTTTAGGTTAATTTTATTTTTATTTTATGCTTAGTTTTTATTTTATTTAGCTTTTTTATTTTTAGGTTTATTTTGTTTTTTAGTTTTGTTTATTTTATTTTAGTTTACTTTTTTATTATTTATTTTATTTTATTTTTAGGTTCACATTTAGGTTTAGGTAGAGGTTTAGATTTAGGTTTTAGTTTAGGTTTTTATTTTTTTTATTTTTTAATTATATTTAGGTTTAGGTTTATTTATTTAATTTATTTTTAGGTTTTATTTAGTTTAGTGTTTTAGTTATGTTTAGGGAGTGGGTTTGGAGTTTAGGGCTTGTGGGTTTAGGTTGTAGCTTTAGGGTTTAGGGTTTAGGTTTAGGGTTTAGCATTTAGTGTTTGGATTTGGGATTTAGGGTTTAGGTTTGGGTTAGTTTAGGGTTTAGGGTAGTTATTTTTTTATTTTTTAGTTTATTTTATTTTTTAGATTTAAACCAGTTTTAGGTTTATTTAATTTATTTTATTTTAGTTTATTTATTTTCTTTTATTTTTAGTTTATTTTATTTTTTATTTTAGTTTAGTTTATTTATTTTAGTTTAGGTTTTTTTTTTTTTAGTTTAGTTTTATTTTTATTTTATTTCTTATGTGTTTTTTTTTTAGGTTTTGGTTTTTATTTTATTTTTTCAAGTTTAGGTTTTAGGTTTTTATTTTTGGCTTATTTTAAGGTTTTATATTTTATTTTAGGTTTAGGTTTATTTTTAGTTTATTTTATTTTATTTAGTTTAGGTTTAATTTTAGGTTTAATTAATTTAGGCTTTATTTATTTTAGTTTAGGTTTAGGTTTATTTTATTTTTATTTTAGGTTTACGTTTTTTTAGTTTAGGGTTTAAGTTTTATTTATTATTTATTTTTAGGTGTATTTTGTAGGTTTAGGTTTTTATTTAGTTTTCATTTTCTTTTATTTTAGGTTTATTTTATTTTTATTTTAGGTTTAGTGTTTATTTTGTTTAGGTTCTTGATTTTTTAGTTTAGTTTAGGTTTTTATTTATTTTATTTTAGTTTAGTTTTTTTATTTTATTTTATTTTCTTTTTCGGTTTAGGTTTAGGTTTAAGTTTAGGTTTAGGTTTTAGTTTAGGGTTTTATTTTATTTTATATTTTTTTAATTTTGGTTTTGGTTTTTATTTATTTAATTTTTAGGTTTTATTTAGTTTAGGTTTAGGTTTTTAGCTTTTTAGGGTTTAGGATTTGGTTAGTTTAGGGTTTATGATTTAGGGTTTGGCATTTAGTGTTTAGCATGTTTTTTAGGGAAAGTTAGAATTTTATTACCATAAAAATAAAGGATACAATGTCCTTAAAAGGGGTAAAACTCAAAGTTCTACTGCTCACAGAGCTACAAGAAACCTAGAGAGCTAAACCCCCATCTAAGTATAATGAAAAAAAAATTAAAGAGTAAATACAACAGCTTAAAAGTAAATGAGAAAAGACACAAAATAAGACTAATATAACTCAAGAAAGCAAGAAAAGACTAAGAACTCATGATCCCTTTGAGAAGTCAAGATAAGCAAGATCCACATCAACAGTACTTGAGTTGATAGAGTAAAGATCTTTCCATCTGTGAAGTTCCATCCTGCAAAAAAAATCTACAAAACACTACAAAGGCAATGGTCATGGCTTAAGGGAAAAAGATAAAGTAAACAATTTAGAAAGAGTTGAGAAAGAGAAGATCGCTCGATTATCATCTCAAGAAACAATACATATGAACATCCAAACTTCATGAAGGGTTACAATCATATACATGCTACCAACCAGAGAAGATATAAGGAAACATCAAGGCCATCATAGCGATACCGATATAAGCAACCATCCAAGGGAAAAGTCCATAGTGATCCGTCGCACAAACAAACAGAGAAAAATACAAGAAGTACCAACCCACCAACCAAAACCCACAACAAACCAATCACTTAAAGATAACATCCAAGTTACAAGGGATCAATCTAAGCTAAAATAAGACCAAGTAACAATCAAGCCACCATGAATAGGAAGAGAAACACAAAAAAGGGTAGTCAGCATAAATCGGAACAACACAATCGAGCAAAACAGTCCCAAAGGCAAAACAACAACGCACAAAAATCTCTAGAGCACTAGCAATCCAAATCCAAAGGCAAAACTTCCACCCAAATAGCAAAATAGTAGGAGATAAGTAGCACTAGAGAGAGGAAAGCCATATCATAGAGAAGCCAAGAGGGCATCCAAAAATTACCATTAAAACCACCACCAAGGTAGCCAAAAGAATAGCAAATCCACCACCATCGACCATGAGGAAAATATCTGGAAATAAGAAGAGCCAAATAAACCAGAGGGAGTCAATACCAAAAGCCAACATAAATCCCAAAACACCAAGCCACGACATAAGCATCCAAGGCAAGACAACAGCCACAAAAAAATCCCTCAAGCAGCCAACCCCGAACAACAAGTCCTAAACCAAAATAAAAAAAAAAACTAGAAGAGCTGATATCCTCCACTAATAAAATAGCTAATATAACTACCTAGGCCAACAACTAACAAGATGAGCAGCAAGCAAAATCAGAGTAGCAGAAAAATTGCAACCCAAACTGAGACCAAAAATAAAGGAAAAATAGTTGCACCCAAGAGGGGATAACCAACCCAGGAGCATACCAGAAACCCAACTATAGAACCCAACTAAAAGCACCTACACTAACCATCAAACACTGCCAACACATCCACCTAGCCAACCAACCCAGCCAGCCAACTAGCCTAGTAAGACAACAAAACCAACCAACAGACAAAGCCAATACATATCCCAAAAAAGAGGGAAAGAACAATAGCATACAAAGCCACAACCCACCTGGAGATCTCCAAAATAATAAAGAAACAAAAAATTGTAGTCACCCAACCAGATAAAGGCCAAGGAGGACCACCCAACAACGAGCAGCAAAATTGTAAGGAAAGGAACAAGGTCAGAGACAAAAAAAACCCTTTTCCAAATCCCAAAGAGCATATATTCACCATTAAGGAGAAAATAGAAGACAACACCCACATAACAGTTACCTCCAATCCACAAGGTAGAGGGAAAAACTAATCAGCATAAGCGTTCAAGCCAAACAAGAAAATGAGAACATCAACCACCAAAAAACCCAAAACTAAACCAAGCCAAAAAAGGACAACAGTAGACATGAAAAAATAACCACCTAAAATAACCAAGAAAATGGAAGAAGCAAATTGAAGCAACCAGTAAAACCAACCATAGTATCTAAAAATCCAATTTGAATAAGGCCATAACTAGCCAAATAGAGGCAAACCCAACATCCATTAATAAAAGGGCTAGGCAAAAACTGGCACAACCACAACCCAACAGGAGACCATAAAAAAGTCACTAGCTATGTGATAAAAGAAACATTGTATGAGCCATAGAAAGAAAACCACCAGTCTCAGAGGAATGGGAAACCAATTAAAACCACTATGACTCAAAAAAGGGTCAGACAAGTATAAAATGGGGTTAAGAGGAAGGGGTTTAAGTATAGAAATAAACTCAGCAAAAACCACTCCCTAGTGAGGGAAGAACAAAATAAACAACCAAAAAATAGTCTGAATTAAACCACCATAGAAAAAAGATCAACAAAATAGTAGAAGGTTAAAATCTGAGGTAAGGCAATCTAGTGTTATCCAGATTGACCAGATGATGCAGATGTTTAGGTAAGCTATGGTTATCAAATAAAGTGAGCTCATTTAATTCCCCTCCCAAATTAGCTAAGAAATCAACACAAGCATTGCCTTCATGAAGAATGTGAAAAATTTTATAGCAAACTTGAGAAAGAAGCTTTTTAGTGTGATTAAGAAGATAAAAATAAGTTAGCATTCCCCATTGTTTTTATTATTGAGCATATCAAGTAAAAGAAGAGCATCAACTTCAATCTAAATATTAAAGATACCTTTACTTAAACAAATATAAGTAGCTTTGTTAACAACCATGAGCTTAGCATAAATAACACAATAAGCTTTGAGGCGGTAGGCAAAAGAACAAATGATAGTACCTTTAGAATCCCTAAGAATTCCACCACAGCCATATTTGTTTAGAGAAACAAAACCTTCAGTATTGATCTTAACAAAAAAAATTTTAGGCTTAATCCAATGTATAGTCCTAATACTCTTGTTGGAAGGATCATCATGCAAAGTGATACCCAATTTTTTAGCTACAAATTTATAACCTCTAAAGTGATGATTACTAATTAAATTTGCATTAAACAAAGCATGAATTTTTTTTTCTTTAGTTCTAGAAAGGATCCTTTTATGGTTCATAGGGATTCCACGATATGTAGCATCATTTATATCCATCCAAATGAACTAAATAAGGGTAATATCAATTAAAACTTTGGTATGGCCTTTCACAATTTTTTGGAAACAAACTTCAAGAAGTTGATATAATGAAAGAGAGCCGTGAAAATAGTTAGTGTTAAATAAATTATCATACCATATCCAAAGTTTTGAAGCAATAGCACCATCGACGAAAACATGATTAACATTTTCAATATGAAAGCAACAATAGCACTTAGAAGGTAAATAAAACCCTTTAAGCTAGAGCAAGGAATCAATAGGGATGAAGATATTTAAAATCCTCCAAGCTAAAACAAAATAAGAAATGGGAATGATATTATTCCAATGTTTAATGAAAATATTAGAGGGGTTTTGTTTATTTCTAATAAAATTTCAAACCTCTTTAAGATCAAAATCACCATTGTAAGAGAGATTGAAAAGAATTTGATCTGATTTATTAGAAAAGATGGCAATGTTGCACAATTTGTCAAAAAAAGAAATAAGAATGTCGTTCTCAACTTTTTTTCATTCCATTTGTTATTAAGCCAAAAAGAGTTAACTTTGATAGTAGTAGTAGAGTGTGTAGATGAAAGGGAGTCAATTGAGTCATTGCCAATCCAATTGTCTTGCCAAAAGAAAGAAGAACCTGAATGAATACCCAAAGATATTAAGGATTCAACAACCTATTTAATGGAGGAAAGCCTTTTCCAAACCAGAGAGTCACCAACTTTATAAGCACATGTAAGTGGGTGTTTACCTTGGGAATATTTTTTCATCATAAAATTAGCTCAAAGGCTATCATTCTTTCTAAGATTCCACTAGAGCTTATGAGAGAAGCATTGATAGCTTCACAAATAGGTTTGCAACCAAGACCACCTTCACCCAAAGGACCATAACATTTATGCTAGGAAGTCCAATTCATTCTTTTAATAGAATTATTGGACAACCAAACAAATTTTTTATGCAAGCAATCAATTCTGATAAGAGTAGAATTAGTGGGAGTAATAGTTTGAATCAAATAAAGATGCATTGAATTAAGAGTGCATTTAAGAATAGTAAGCCGACCACCAAAGGAAAGTAAATGAAATTCCCAAACAGAAATTTTATTTAAAAATTTTTGAATTAACTCATCAAAAAGGTGGGATCATTTTGGACCTTTAAAAAGAGGAGCACCGAAGTACTTAAGTGGTAAATGTTGATGTTTAAAATTAGTGATATGTAGGATTTGATTGATTTTATTATTGGAGATACTTTAAGAAGTAATAAAATAGCTTTTGTTGTTATTGATAGAAAGACCACTTTCTCTACCAAATTTATTTAAAAAATTTTGAGGTTCTTGATATGATGAATAGAAGCGTTGCAAAAAATAATAAAATCATCTGCAAAGCTTAAGTGGGAAACAGGAAGGGCACCAAAAGTGTTGTAGTAGATACTAGGATTATTTAAGAATAACTCATTGATGCTCCTAAATAAATACTCAACAACAATAATAAATAAAGTAGGAGATAAATGATCCCCTTATCTTAAGCCATGGGAAGAAGGAAAAAATCCCAAAGCTTCCACTTTAAGCAAAATAGAGAACCAGGAATTATTAATACAATTTTTAATAAGAAAAATAAATTTAGCAGAAAACCCAAATAAATTCAGAATATAGAAAAGGAAATCCCAAGAGATATTATCAAAAGCTTTGGTAATATCTAATTTGAAAAGAATTTTTCCACCTCTTATCTTAGCATCTAAATCATGAATTAATTCTTGGGCAAGTAAAATGTTATCAAAAATAGATCTATCTTTAACAAAACCAGTTTGGTTGAGAGAGATAATCTTATGAAGTAAAGGACTAAGCCTGTTGGCAAGAATTTTGGAAATTAGCTTATTGAAGAAGGTGCAAAGACTAATAGGTATAAAGTCACTCCAATAGTCCGGGTTATGATTCTTAGGTATGAGGACATTAGAAGTGCTAAAAAATATGTAGGAAAAGGATTACCATTAAAAAAATCACCCATAGCCTCAATCAGATCATTTTTAATAATGAACCAATAATTTTGGAAAAACTAGGTAGTGAAACCCTCTAGATCAGCAATAGAATCTATGTTCATGCTATTAAGAACTTTAAAATTTTCATCTTCATTAGGCACATGTTGACCTCACTTTTGAGTGAGCTCTTAACCTCCTCTTCTTAGACTTAGGACTCTTCTAAACATTAAGAACTCCTTAGTAATAAGACACTTCTAGTGATTAACTGAACACTTAACCTAAGCCTAAAAGCTTAGAAAGGTTAACCATAGGATTAGGCTATGCCTTAGGGCTTAAGGAAATCACCTATCCTATAGCCTAAACCCACTACATATACACCTTCTCAAATCAAACCCTGATTCAAATCTCAAACCAAACCTCATATTCAAATTCAAATTCCAAATCTAATTCCAAATTTGACTCCAAATGATTGAAACCCAAAATCAAGTTAAATCAAAATCCTTCCTAAGCCCTATGATTTATCTTATGGATTTAGCCTTAGCCAAATCCAAATCAATCCAAATTCAATTGATTTACTTAAAGATCAATTCAACCCTTTGATCAATTTATCAAATTTAAACTCAAACTCAACTTCAAACCATGATCCAAACCTAAATCCAAACCATTAAGCCAATTTCATGGACTTAGCCAAATCCTATCCAAATCAACTCAAAACTAATGGATTTTCTCTTGAATCAATCATTCATTCAATTATATACAAAAATATAAATGAAACCTACAATCATCAAATCAAATCGAAGCCAAACCAAGTCAAACTCAACCTAGCCCTTTTGATTTGAAAATTTTAAATGAGCCAAAATCTTATACTCCAAATTGATTGTCGTTGAATTTATATTCCAATCCAGGGCTCATATATAAGTTCAACTAAACTCGAATCAGTCCATAACCAAACCAATTGACCCACTTAGGTCCACTTGACCTAAAGTGACCTAAAGGACCCATTTGAGCCAACTTTCAATCCAACCCAAATTGGATTGAACTAAGCTCACCAAAATCTTCCACCATGATTGTTGATCACCCCAGAATGATCAATTGCAATCAATTGGGTCAAACCAAGTCAACTTAGTCATTTTACCAAGTCAACCCTTAGCCCAAATCTACCAAAACTAGCCAAAACTCATCCTACATCAAATTGATTGAAACCAATGATTTGAATCAACCCAAAATCAATATTTAAATATGACTTGACCACAAGTTGAGCCAAATCAAGCGCAATTGGCCATTCAATCCAAGTTGACCCAAATTTTTTTAGAGGAATAAATTAGGTCAAATCATGATTTAGCCCAAATTGATTGTAACCAATGGCTCAAGTTCATTCCAAATTGATTATTAAGCCTAATTTGACCAATTGGTCAACTTGACCCAACCTAGCCCAAATTGTCCTAAAGGGTTAATTTGGCCTAAATTCAAATTAAATCCAAATTGATTCAAACCAAAGAGCACATTCATCTTCAATTATCCAATTGAACATGAATCAACCCATAACCCAAGCCAATTTGGCCAATTTTGGTCAAACTAGTCAACTTGACCCATTTGACCTATTTGATTCAAAATGAGCCAAAATCAATCCTAAGACAAATTAAATAAATTGATCATACCAAAACACCTCAAATTATCATTTGAACCTAACTTAAGCTTTGGTTTGACCCAATTTGACCAATTGGTAAACCTAACTCGATATGACCCTATATGACCCATACGACCCAAATTGAGACAAATCCCTTGAAACCAAGCCATGACCGATTGGGGGCTAATCAAACTAGACCCAAACCCATTTGGGATCAATCCAAAATCAACCCAACTTAATTAAATCTCTCATGAATCCTCCCTCACATAGGATTCCACCCAACTTTATTTAATTCTCTCTATCACATGCATTCAACTCCTCCCATCCATGGCATTCAATGGAGCTGATCATATGGCAGCAAAAGAAGACTCTGGAGAAAAATCCAAAGTCTTCAATCAATTTATCATCCATCTCAACCACCCCAAAAAAATGACAATACTTTAGAGCCAAAAATTCAAAAAAGGGAGGATTTTTGACCACTATTAAAGGAGGGGCAAATTAGGCTTCATGCCTCTTCCTTCAAATACTATTCAGCCCCCAAGAGCTCCCCAAAACAACCAACAACCATTTCCCCATCTCTCTTAGGCTAAAAACACCAAAATTGGGTTAATTTCAGTGAGGAAATGATAAGCACCAGAAGATACATCATTCCAAAGTGAAGGCGAAGGCCACACTCAGTCCAAAGCTTCCTCTTGTACTTAGGAGCTCACTCGGATCTTCACCGCCACTGAAAAACATCTCGATGAGGTAATTTTTCCAAACTTTAGTATGCCTTAGGAACTTCTATTTGTGTCAATCTTTGCATGATTTTTAGGAATTTTCTTAGAGAAGATATGCATTTTTCATTATATTTAGTCTAATATGAATCGGGAGGTTTTCAATAAAAAATTACCATAAAAATGAGCCCATTTGGATGAGATTTTATTTTGATTTAGCAAAAATGGTATGATTTTATTATTCACTAGATCCCGTGAAGTAGCAACTAATCTCTCATCCAGGGAGATTGGACAGCTCAGATCATGCAGATCATGTGATCCGATCCCGTCTCACACAAAGATCCACGTGATCTCAGCTATTCGGACCGCGGATTAGATATGAAACGTTGATCTGTGATTAAATGGTTCACTCCGATCTGTGCATCACGATCCCACTTCATGTGGTTTCTGCTCATTTGGCTGACACGGTACGATAGTGGCACCCAATTACGCTATGCCACGTAGCACCGCATTGCACCATCAGCACTCATGCGACGCTGACTGGGTTAAGTGGGAAAATGCTTATTTTCTTATTTTAAAAATTATTTAAGTATCCCAAAACTTTGAAAATTCATAAAAAATAAAATTCTTGCAAAAAAATTATAAATAAGGGTTCGTTGGATCCTTCTTTCCAAGAGGAATCGTTAAAATTAAAAATTTGCAAATTCCACTAAATGGTTTGAGCTTAATTTAAGTTTTGGTGAAAATAATGTTTCATTAAGTACCGTAAAAATATGGGTTGGATTAAGTTGAAATTTTTTGGAATTGAAACTAAAGTTAAAGCACACCTATGATAAAAATCTCAAGTAAAAAAGACTTATGGATTGGGAGAAATTAAATTTTAAAGTTTAGATTGTCTGTTTTAATAAAATAAATCAAATAAAATTCAACAAATTTACAAAAAATTTTCAAAATGGCTTAAATCACTTGGTTAACATCTAAGATCCCAATAATAGTAATAATAATAATAATAATAATAATAATAATAATAATAATAATAATAATAATAATAATAATAATAATAATAATAATAATATGATCTTTTGAAGCTTAATGAACCTACAATAAATATTTAGGGTTAAAATTTAACAAATTAAGGAATTAATTAAAATGAAATTCATAATAATCTAAATAATAAATTAAAATCAAAAATGAAATAACACTTAAGCAATCATTAATCAAACCTCAAATTAGAAAAATATCATATAATCCTCAAAGGAAATTAAATTAAATATGATTAAACCTATTTAAGTTAATAAAACTCAATTAAATGATTAAATCTTAAATCAAACTTAAAATTAAACAAATTTAGGACACTTTAACATGGGTCAAACTAGTATAACTAAACCTACACTAAGTAGGGAATCTTAATCATAAGAATCTCCTTAATAAATATAAATAAACTAAAACTAATTAATCATTAAGTAAACTAAAAAGTTAAATTAATTATAAATGCAATACATCATAATCGCTTAATATTAATCAAACCAAACCAAACCAAATGAAGCTAAAGTGAACTTAATTAATTTAATATATAAATCAATCCATTTGGAATAAGAGAGTTACTCAACCATTAAATATTTCAACCTAATAACTAAATCAAACATGTTAATGAAATTAAACAAACATAACAAATGAATCAAATCAAATAAAACTCTAATCATAAATAATCAAACTTAATTGAAATAAAATAAATAATTAATTCACTTAAAAACAATGATGGTAGTAACAATAATCCTTTAATCAAATCAAATTTAAATAAAACACTTAACTAAATCAAATCACTCACATGTGGGAAATTAAGTCACTAATTAAATAAATCTTTGATTAATCCAATAATTCAAAATTTAATTATTTTTAATCAAATCAAATTAATCAAACATCTAATTAATGCAAACTTAATGAATTAATCCATCATCTTAATGAATCAAAAATAATTTAAATAAATTACATTAAAAGCTAATCTTAAATTAAGCCTAAATCAAACCACTAATTAAATTTAATAATTAATCACACCCCTCAAGTAAACTAATTAAGTTAATTAAATTAAGCATATTAAGCCTAAGCCTAATTAGACATAAATGCAATTAAATATAAATCAAATCCTAAATTGAACATAAATCATTAAGTGATTAATTACATCATTAATCTAAATAAATATAAAACCAAATTCAAAATTAAATAAATCTTTATTTAATTTAATAATTAACTTAAACACACTTCTTAATTAAACTAATTACCCTTAAGCTAATCCAATTGAATAAACACCTAATTAATGCAAAATTAATGAATTAATCCATCATCTTAATGAACCAAATTAACTTTTTAAATCAAATTTAGCACTTAACTAATCTACTAATTAATTTGATCACACATCTTAAATAAGCTAATTAAGTCAATCAAATTAATCATATTAAACTTAAATGCAATAAATACTAATCAAAACCTAAATTAAACCTGAATTATTAAGTCATTAATTACATCATTAATCTAAACAAATATGAAATCAAATTGAAAATTAAACAAATTGTTATGATTAACATAAATACACTTCTTAATTAAACTACATAATCACAATGAACCTAAGCAAACCCATAGACTAATAAAGCAAATCAAATTAAAAAAAAATTAAATTAAATTAAGAAAGACTCTCATCAATTTAATATGTAATCAAATCAAATCTCATTTCTTAAATAAGATAAACTAATTAACTATCCATGTATGAAATCAAAATACAAACCAAACTTTGATAAACATGACAAATGAATGAGATTAAAAAATAAAATCCTAATTACAAAGAAAAAATTCAATTCAAATCAAAATCTCAATTAATCTAATAATCAAACTATAAATAAATGAACCATAATCAAATCAAATAAACATAAAATTAAGTCACATAGCCATAATCAAAGAAAAGAATTAGATATTAATTTAAAAGGATATTGAATTATCAAGAGTTAATTAAATCAAAACATCTAATCTTAAATTAATTAATCAAAACACATGGATTTAAATAAACTTAAACCTAATTAGATATTAAGGATATTGAATTATCAAGATTTAATTAAATCAACTCATTTAATCCAAAAATAATCAATCAAATACATGAAGATTAAATAAACTCAAATTCTAAAATCTAAATAAAATCAAATAAATTACACAAATTCAAATGGGCTAATTAAGATACTTGGGACCTTAAGACTCTTTAGAGGAGGATGTAGAATAGGATGAATTTTGTCTACAAATGGAATTCATTCTACTCTTTATTCTTGAAAATCTAAATATCACTTTAACCAAATAAAAGTGAAATAAAATAAAATAAAAATAAATCATTAAATCATTTAAATTGAAATCACCCAAACATAAAATTTAAACAAATTCAAACTCCAAATTGAAACTTAAACTAAAGAAGCATAGTAAAGTCTTGCTACAGAAGGCTTTTTTTCACACACTAGAATACTAGGTCACCGACCCTACAATTAAGTTAGGTCGATGTATTGATTATATGTGTGATGGATGTTATATTTTGTAATATAATATTTTAGACTGGATGTTAGGGTGTATGTTTCATAGACTGGATGTTAGGCTAATATTAGCTTAATCATATTTTCTATAGGGGGTTGTGCTTAAGGGGTTGCTATAATAAAAATATAAATGCTTTTGCTGTGAAGGTTGCTTGGCCCCTAAGCATAACCCATGTTAGGACAGGTGGGCTTGGTTACTCATGTTTGGGGTGGTAAGTCTAAATTATTCATATAATGGCTTCAGTTGTATGGTGTGTTTACCTAACATTTGTTTTACAGGTGTAACTAGATTTACTTTTCCTATTTTAATGTAATTTTGCATTAGAAATTAGGATTAGTGTTATGGGGATTTGGATGAGCTATGGACAGAAGGCTTAGTCCCTGGGGTGCCCTGTGATGCCTTTGGAGAAAATCAAATCAAAAAGAAGAGAATTAAAAAATGAAGAAAAGAAGACCCCCATAACATGTATTATTTTTGTAATCCAGGTTGTATAACGGTAGAGCTCGGCTACCCATCTTTATTTATCTTTTTGGGATGTACGATAGAAATCGATCGCACTGGCCTTTTATTCTTTTATGGTAGTCTATAAATTGTTTGATGTTATGTTTAGATTGTGCACTAGAATTTCATGCTTTTCCTAGTTTCTTCATGGTTGATGTTTGAATGTGTGGCCTGTATGCGGTAGGCCCTTATGATGAAATTAATTTTTCTACCCCAATTAACAACTCATAATTACATTTTTAAAATAATTCATAACCTCACATAAAAGCCTAGGAATTAAATCAAGATAATAAAATTATTTAGCAACCCCTTAGCCGGATGAATGAATGTATAATATCATGCATGTCATATTCTTCCACTCTTGTTAAGAGAGGGCTTCTATCTATGCTAGAGAATAAAGGCTTAACCTGTGAGAGCTTTTGATGGAAGAACACCCCTTTATCTCTTGATTTAGCCCATAATCAAGTTCTCATGCATTTAGGCATACAAAATCTCATAGCCTATGTTAAAATAAGAAGTCCAAAAATCAAATAAAACATGTTAAAATTTTGCATTAGATTAAGCCATTATTCATGCCCTTCATGATCTTCTCTTAGAGAGTGAATTTAGTTTCTCTTCTAAATAAATAACATCCTAACCATCTTGCAATACATATGACTTGGCCACATGGATTTAAAGCATAGGAGGTGTTAGTTGGTGGCCACTCTAGGCGGTTGTAAGTCTGACAGTCGGATGGTCTATCTTCTCTTGTGGAGGTAGACCATTATGTCCACCTTTCGCTTAGATTTAGGACATGCTTGTGGTTTGTACCAAAGCTCCCTAGCATAGGATCCAAGGTATCTATTTCATTTAGGCTACAAGGATAAATCCTCACCTCTTAGCATTTCACAATCTTGTGTTGATGGATTATAAGCCCTAGTAGTCTAATACAATTTCAACTCAAACAAATAAATCTCTTCAATTTCAAATATATAAATCCCAATTATAGGGTAGATTGGAATGCTCACTAGGCTTCCTAGTATCATGAGAATTTCATACTTTCTCCCTTTGGATTCCAAATATAAGTCTTCTCCTTGATCTATCCCATTTGATTTTCCAACATGGGCAATTCTTTGATAGTTTAGCCTTGAAATCTATGGACACCTTAATTGTCTACTTTAATCGAGAGTATTCCTAAGGGATATCATTCCTTAGGATGTAATTAACTATGGAGGCTTGCTTCCTTTGAGAACTTAATGAACCCTACTTAAAATAAACCCTACTTTACTTCTTTATGTAAAGTAGAAGAAAAATCTCTGGTACATTTGAAGACCCATCATGCCTTAATCCTTATTAGGTGATTAGGTTCATTATAGGGTGGTGATTTCTATGTATCAAGATAGTACATCATTCCTTAATGTCATTCTTGCTCACTTCAATAAGTTCCCCCTAAGATCTACATGGTGTCCAACATCTCTCTAAAATAAACACCACAGCACAATAATAAGAAAATTATTATCATCATTGGTAATAATAGAAAGAATTAAGTGTGATTTAGAAATAGCTTCATAAGAGCAACTCTTAATAAGAATATTTCTAAAGTAATTAATGATTGGATCCTTAATATCATTATTCTCTATAATCCATTCTCCATTATCATCTTTAATTTTTTGAATATTATTTAAGGCTCTCTTTTTATTTACTAAAGAATGGTAATAACTAGTATTCCTGTTACTATCCACAATGTGTTTACTAGCAACTTTTTGGCACCAATAAGTCTCTTCCATATTTTGAAAATTAATAAACTTATCATTTGCATTTGTCAAGTCCTTAATCTTAGAAGGATAAGACATAATAGAGACTTCAAGATTACAAGCCAATTTTTCCATATCTTTGATATTAGCAAAAGGTTTTAAAATAATGCTTGTTTAACAAACCCAGATTTTGTTTAAGTCACTTAAGCTTAAACCAAAGTCTATTCATCCCCATAATAAAATTATCAGGATATGAAGGAGCTTTCCAATTGTTAGCAACAACATTAAAAAAATCAATATGCTGAATCCACATGTTCTGAAATCTAAAAGGAGAGAAATTGTTTAATCTATTAGAATTATCTTTAATAGAAACCAAAAGAAGAGCATAATTAGACAAGGTTTTGCTTAAATGATCAACATAAGTAATAGGCCATTGAGTAATCCAATGAGTATTAAAAAAATGTCATCCAACCTTTGCCAAAGTCTAGAGTTTTTCCAAGTATAATTAGAACCCTTAAAACCAATATTAATCAGATTACAATCAAGGATCACATTGGAAAATTATTCCATGGAATGAATATTAGGAGAGCAACCACCACTTCATTCAGAAGAGAACAAAATAGTGTTGAAATCACCACCAACAAACCAAGGTTTATTGATAGAGGTGGCAAAATTAGTCAAGTTATCCCAAAGAAGATTTCTACCAGATCTATTGCATGATGCATAAACAAAAGAGCCCAAAACATAATAATCACCATAAGAGATTTGAGCTTTGACAACTTGATAAAAATCATCAAGAATAGAAACTTCTACAAAGTTATTCCAAAAACACCAAATCTTATTACTAACATTAGAGAAAAATTTATTGAAACCGATCATTCTAGCAACATGGTTAATTTTATTAGCATGAATAAGAAGCTCAAGAATAATAAGTAAAGAAATATTATGGATATGATAAAGATTTCTAATATGAGTATGAATAGAGGGTACCAATCCCTAACATTTCAAACAAAAAAATTAAACATAAGAAAAGAAAAGAAAGGAGTGGGGGGGAGAAAAGTAAAGTTAATTGTGAAGAGAGGGAGGCCACAACAGCTTTAGTGTTTCTCGACAAATTGGGAGGAAAATGTTTAACATTTCTCTTCTTTTTTGAATAATAAGTTTGGAAGCCATTTTCTTTGGCCTTTGAATCATCATTGAAAAGATTCAGTAACATTAGTCACAGATTTAGAAAGAAATCTCTTGATAAGAAATGAATTCTCCTTCTTCCAAGACACTAGAATTTATTAAAGACAAATGAGCTTGGGAGGGAGCAAATCAATTTATTGAGAACACCAAACCCTTCCTCATCATTGGTCAAACTATTAAAAAAATCTTTTGAGAAGTTAAATCATCTTGAATTGGAATAGGGAATCATGATTACCATGAGGTATTAAATCCATATTCTCTTTTTTAGAATGATGCATAATAATAAATTCCTCATTTATGTTTTTCCATTCTATCAAAAAAAATTTCTAAGGAATCCTCATTCAAAAGTTTTATTATTCACATTAGAAGCCTTCAATTGCTTAGAAGAGTAAAAGGTAAATCAACATTGAATCCTTTTTTCCAAAGTAGTTTTTTGATATTTAATAGTGGTTAGCCTAGGGTTAGGAATAAAGTTTCCTTAACAGGGATTTTCCTTTTTAGGTGAGAATAAAGAATGAAACAATCAAAATTATCATGCCCGTGGATTTTGCAATGAGAACAAAAGATAGTGAAATTTTTAAATTCAATTCCTTGCATATAACCGTAATGTTCGGATCCCAACCAAATTTCTTTAGGGTGTTTCTTGGTAATGTACAATTCAATAAGGATTCTAGCCATTGAAGGATGAGATTTCATAGCCGTTGCAAATGACAAGAATTGCAATCATAAATGGTTAAACAGCTCAGAAATGAAACCATCAACTGAAGGAAACATAAGCTGCAGCCATTGCAAATCACCAAAAGATAAAATAGCCACATAAAAAGGGGTCAAAGGCAGCCACCAACCACTAGAAACCAAAAGGTCTAATCCAAAAGGATCAACAAAAGTTCATCTAGCATAACAAAAAGCTCCAGCAAATTGTCCAAGAAGAAGTAAAAGACCAACAAGGAAAAAATCAACCAACCAAGATTCCAAGGACTACTAAAAGTCCTCCAACCAAACCAACTAAGTAAAATAGCCATAAGGCAACCAATAAAGAATAACCCATCATATGTAACCAACAAAGGAAGCATCCCCAACAACCAAGGAAAAGTAAAACCAACAAAGCACCATAGGTAAAAAAAAAAAAACATACCAGATGGGCAAAATAGTAGCTAGCGGGTAGCCAAAACTAAAATTCCCTAGCAACAAAGACTAACCTAATAAGAAGCATAATAATAACATAAAATGTGTTGCAAACAACGCACCCAATAGAGGATAATCCCAGGAGAATAAGCAAACACAACACCAAAAAAATGAAGGATCCAATAGCAAATAATAAGGAATGGGAGGCAACCCTAAAAAAACCAATTTGGAAATTCTCCAAAAGAAGGCCGAGAAAGGAAACAACCACAATAGTTCCCACTAGGAAGGCCACCCATCCAACCATGAAAACCAACAAAAAGTAATTCGAGTTCATGTAGAAAATAGAATAACGCCATAGTAGAAACCATCTCATCCATAAGCAACCAGAGTAACAAGGCAGAGAAGATGACATCCACTAGGTTGAAAAAATCAAGCCAACGCAGGCTAAAAAAATAGGAATTACCACATATCAACCACCAGGCCAACCTAAAGGCAAGAGGTCAAAAACATAACCCAGCTTAGGCCAAAAAGTGAAAATATGTTTAAGGTTTAGGATTTAGGGTTTAGGGTTAGTATATAGTTTATGGTTTAGGGTTTAGTGTTTAGGTTTTAGGGTTTTGGGATTTGGGTTTAAGGTTTAGTGTTTAGGGTTTAGGGTTTAAGGTTTAGGGTTTAGATTTGTAGGGTTATAGGATTTAGGGTTTAAGGTGTAGGTTATAAGGGGTTTAGGATTTAGGGTTTAGGATTTAAGGTTTAGGCTAGTTTAGGGTTTAGGATTTAGGGTTTGGGGTTTAGGATTTAAAGTTTAGGTTCAGAGGGTTTAGGGTTTAAGGTTTAGATTTCTTTGGGGTTTAGGATTGATTTTAAGTTTAAGGTTTTTTTTTTAAATTAAGTAAACTAGTAGATTTAGGTTTATTTAGTTTATTTTTATTTATTTTATTTTATTTTTTATTTTTATTTAGGTTTATTTTTAGTTTTTATTTAGTTTAGTTTATTTATTTTAGTTTATTTTTTGGTTTAGATTTATGTTTATTCTTTGGCTAAGTTTTATTTTTATTTTATTTTTTAGGTTTAGGTTTTATTTTTTGTTTTTAGGTTTAGGTTTAGGTTTCTATTTTATTTTTTTAGGTTTAAGTTTTAGGTTTCTATTTTAGGTTTACTTTAAGGTTTAATTTTTTTAGTTTAGGTTTAGGTTTATTTTTGGTTTATTTTATTTTATTTAGTTTATGGCTTTGGTTTAGTTTATTTTAGCTTTAGGTTAAGGTTTTATTTATTTTAGTTTAGTTTATTTTAGTTAAGGTTTAGGTTTTTTTTTTTTTTTTATTTTATGTTTATACTTTTTTTTAATTTAGGGTTTAGGTTTTATTATTATTTATTTATTTTAGGTATTATTTTTTGGTTTATTTTTTAGGTTTAGGTTTTTATTTAGTTTTTATTATATTTCATTTTAGGCTTATATTATTTGTATTTTATGTTTTGTTTTTATTTTATTTAGTTTTTTTACTTTTAGGTTTATTTTATTTTTTTAGTTTAGTTTAGGATTCTGTTTATTATATTTTAGTTCATTTTTTATTATTTATTTTATTTTATTTTAATTTTTTTAACATAGAAAAATTCATATTAAACATTTCTTCTCTTTGATTTCATCAACGAAGTAACCCACCATGTTTTCTAAGATAGAAGCAATAAAATAGATCAAAAATAAGCACACATAGAGCAAATCAAAAACCCTACATAACTAGGACTGTTTCTACTATAAAGCCATAGTTCCACAGGCAATAGATCGGATCGACCATTCTTTAGTTTCTTTAGTTCCCATCAGAACCACCCCAGCTTCTAGAGTAGGGGATCTACCATCATATCCCCGATCTCACCCTCCGCCTCCACCACAGTTGTAACCTTCATCGCTCCTCCCACCTCCATAACCACCACTGCTCTGACTACCACCTCCATATCCACTAACACCTCTAGATCCTCCACCACCACTGCGATAACCGCCGGCTCCACCTTCGCCTCCACTAACATATCTAGATTGAGCCTGGTTGACAGTGATGTTTCTGCCATCAAGGTTCTACCCATTCTTAGGGTTTAGGTTTATTTTTAAATTTATTTAGTTACTTTAGGTTTAGGTTTAGGGTTTTGGGTTTAGGGTTTAGGTTTAGGTTTAAGTTTATTTGGTTTTAGGGACTAGGTTTACTTTTTAAATTATTTAGTTACTTTAGGTCTAGGTTTAGGGTTTATGAATGAGGGTTAGGGTTTAGGGTTAAGGGTTTAGGGTTTATTCTTTTAGGGTTTAGGGTTTAGTGTTAGGGTTTAGTGTTTAGGGTTTAGGGTTTAGGGTTTTAGGATTTATGCTTTTAGGGTGTAAGGTTTAGGGTTCTGATTATAGTTTAGGTTTAGGGTTTAGTGTTTAAACTTTAGGTTTAGGGTTTAGGTTTAAGTTTTAGGTTTTAGGTTTTAGGTTTATGTTTAAGGTTTAAATATAGGGTTTTAGTTTAGTTATAGGGGTTTAGGGTTTAGCTTAAGGGGTTAGTTTAGGGTTTAAGGTTTAGGTTTAGGTTTTAGGGTTTAGGGTTTCTGTTTAAGGTTTTATTAGTAGGGTTTTGGTTTTAGTGTTTAAGGTTGTAGGTTTAGGGTTTAGGTTGTAGGTTTAGGATTTAGGGTTTAGCGATTAGGGTAGAATTTAAGGTTTAGGGTTTTTAGGGTTTAGGGTCTAGGGTTTAGGTTTTTTTTAATTAAGTAAACTGGTACACTTAAGTTTGTTTAATTATTTAGTTTATTTTTTATTTATTTTAGTTTTTTATTTTTTTATTTTTATTTAGGTTTATTTTTTTGTATTTAGTTTAGTTTATTTATTTTATGTTTATTTATTTTAGTCTAAGTTTTTTTTATTTTAGTTTATTTTTTAGGTTTAGGTTTAGGTTTAGGTTTATTTTTTAGTTTAGTTTTACTTTTATTTTAGTTTTTTAGATTTAGGTTTTATTTTTTATTATTAGGTTTATGTCTAGGTTATTATTTTATTTTTTAGGATTAGGTTTGAGGTTATTATTTTAGGTTTATTTTTTTAGTATTATTTTAGTTTAGCATGTTTATTTTTTAATTTATTTTATTTTATTTAGCTTAGGTTTAGGTTTAAGTTTAGTTTATTTTAGGTTTAGGCTTAGGTTTTATTTATTTTATTTTAGTTTATTTTAGTTTAGGTTTAGATTTATTTTATTTTATATATTTTATTTTTATTTTAGGTTTAGGTTTTTTTAGTTTAGGGTTTAGGTGTTATTTTTTATTTAATTTTGGGTTTTATTTTTGGTTTATTTTTTAGGTTTAAGTTTTATTTAGTGTTTATTTTATTTTTTCTTAAGTTTAATTTATTTTTATTTTAAGTTTAGCTTTATTTTATTTAGGTTTCTTATTTTTTAGGTTTATTTTATTTTTTAGTTTAGCTTAGGTTTTTATTTATTTTATTTTAGTTTAGATTTTATTTTCTATTTTTTTTATTTTTAGGTTTAGGTTTAGGTTTTTATTTTATTTAAATTTTATTTTTTTATTTATGTTTAGGTTTAAGGGTTTATGGTTTAGGGTGTTAGGATTTAGGGTTTATGGTTTAGGGTTTAGGGTTTAGTGTTTAGGGTTTAAGATTTTTAGGGTTTAGGGTTTAGGGCTTTAGGTTTAGGTTTATGGTTTTGGTTTTAGTTTATGGTTTATGGTTTAGGGTTTAAGGTTTACGGTTTAAGGTTTTTTTTTTAGACAGAGTTTAGGATTTAGGGTTTAGGGTTTAGAGTTTTAGGTTTTAGGATTTAGGGTTTAGGGTTTAGGGTTTAGGGTTTAGGGTTTAGGGCTTAGGGTTAGGGTTTTTTATTTTTATTATTTGTAATTTTTTTAGGGTTTTGGGTTTAGGTTTATGTTTTTATTCTTAGGTTTAGTGCTTATTTTTTATGTTTATTTTTTAAGTTCAAGTTTTTATTTTATTTTATTTTATTTTAGGTTTAATTTTTATTTTTTAGGTTTTTTAGTTTTTATTTAGTTTAGTTTAAGTTCTTATTTATTTATTTATAGTTTAGTTTATATTGTTTATTTTATTTTCTTTTTAGGTTTAGGTTTAGGTTTAGGTTTAGCTTTAGTTTTATTCTATTTTATTTTATTTTGATTTAGGTTTATTTATTTATTTAATTTTTAGGTTTTATTTAGTTTAGGTTTAGGTTTTTAGCTTTTTAGGGTTTATGGTTTTGGGTTTTGGATTTTAGGCTTAGGGTTAGTTTAGGGTTTAGGGTTTTTTTATGCGGGAAAGTTAGAATTTCATTACCATAAAAAGGAAAAGATACAATGTCCTTAAAAGGGGTAAAGCTCTAAAATTCTACTACTCTCAGAGCTACAAGAAACCTAAAGAGCTAAACCCCCAACTAAGTATATTAGAAAAAGAAAAGAAGACAAAAGAGCAAATATAATAGCTAAAAAGCAGAAGAGAAAAAGACACTGAGTATGACTAAAACAAATCGTGAAAATAGTAAAAGGATGAGTCAGAAGTAGTTCATGATTCCTTTGAGAAAGCAAGATAAGCAAGATCCACAATAACACTTGGGTTGACTGAGTATCAACCATTCCCTCTATAAGTTCCAACCTATAAAAGAAATCTACAAAACACTATAAAGGTAAAAGTCATACCTAAAAAGGATAAGGATAAAGAGAGGAAAAGGATAGAGCTGAGAAAGAGAAGGCTCAGGATCAATTAGGATCATCTCAAGGGGCAACAGTACATATGAGCATCCAAACTTCATAAAGAAGGGTTACAATTATATGTAATGCTTCCAACTAGAGAGAAGAGGTGAGTTGCATCAAAGCCATCATTATCAGCATACCTGATACAAGTAAATATCCAAAGCCAACAATCCATATAGTTCCAGATCCTACACCAGTAAACAAGGAGCAACTTACTAGCAACTAGCTAACATCCAAACCACCAATGAAAACCGCAACAGACTAATCACAATAATGCAGAGAAAGGCTACAACAAAGTCAGAACACCAACAACAGCCATCATCTAAATTCTCATCCAAGCTCCAAACTAGGGAAAACCAGAACCAACCATCAATAAGCACCAGGCTCATGCCAATTAATAGAGAAAAAACCAATAAAAGGAAAAAAAATCAACCAACCAAGATTCCAAGGATAACTAAAAGTCCTCCAACCAAACCAACTTAGTAAAATATCCATAAGGTAGCCACCAAAGAACAACCCATCTTAAGTAACCAACAAAGGAAGCATCCCCAGTAGCGAAGGAAAAATTGTAATCTAATAAAGCACCACACAACAGAGGTCTAAAAGAAGCACTTCCACCATAGAAAGGCAACAACAACAGCTAGCGACAAGTCAAAAAACATAACTTCTCCAATAAAGACTAACTTGACAGGAAGCATAATAAAAACATATAATGTGCTGCAAACAATGCACCCAATAAAGGCTAATCCTAGGAGAATAACCAAACACAAAATAATGGCGAAAGAAGGATCTAGCAACAACCAACAAGGAAATGGGATGCAACCCCCAAAAATGCAGCGAGGAAATTCTCCAAATGAAGGCCCAAAAACACAACAACCGACAGCAGTTCCCTCTAGGAAGGCCTCCCATCCAACCATGAAAAACTAGCAAAAAGTAATTCAACTTCAAGAGGAGAGCCAAGAAGCAAGAAGTGCAGAAAATAGAATAAAGCTAGAACATAAACCATCTCATCCACCAGCAACTAGAGTAACAAGGTCACGAAGATAGTAGCCACGAGGTTGAAAAAACCAAGCCAACCCACACTGAAAAGATAAGAACCACCAGGTAGTAACCAACCAGCCAACCATAAAGCAAGATGTCAAAAACATAACCCAGCTCAGGCCAAAAAGTGAAAATAAGTTTAGGTTTTAGATTTAGGGTTTAGGGTTTAAAGTTTAGGGCTAAGGTTTAGGGTTTTGAGTTTACGGCTTAGTTTTTAAGCTTTAGGGCTTATGAGTTTTGGTGGTTTAGGGTTTAGGGTTTATGGTTGTAGGGTTTAGGGTTTTTCATTTTAAGGTTGTAGGGGGATTTAAGGTTTAGGGTTACTTTAGGGTTTAGGGTTTAGGTTAGTTTAGGGTATAGGATTTAGGGTTTATAGTTTTTTAGGGTTTATGATTTTGGGTTTAGGGTTTATGGTTTAGGGTTTAGGGCTTAGGTTTTTAGGGTTTAGTGTTTTTTTGGGTTTAGGGTTTATGGTTTTATAGGGTTAGTGTTTTTTTAAAAAAATTAAGTAAAGTGGTAGGTTTAGATTTATTTAGTTTATTTTTTATTTATTTTAGTTTACTGTATTTTTTATTTTTATTTAGGTTTATTTTTTATTTAGTTTAGTTTATTTAATTTAGGTTTATTTATTTTAGTATAAGGTTTTTATTTTAGTTTATTTTTTTAGGTTTAGGTTTAGGTTTATGTTTATTTTTTAGCTTAATTTTATTTTTATTTAATTTTTTTGGTTTAGAGTTTTTTTTTAGATTTAGATCTAGGTTTTTATTTTCTTTTTGTATGAGGTTTTAGGTTTTTAATTTTGGTTTATTTTTAGGCTTTATTTCTTAGTTTAGGTTTAGGTTTATTTTTAGTTCATTTTATTTTATTTAGTTTAGGGTTTAGGTTTACTTTATTTTTAGTTTAGGTTTAGGTTAAGGTTTTATTTATTTTAGTTTAGTTTATTTTTGTTTAGGTTTAGGTTTATATTATTTTGTGTATTTTAGGTTTAGTTTTTTTATTTAGGGTTTAGGTTTTATTTTTTATTTATTTTTAGGTTTTATTTTTTCATTTATTTTTTAGGTTTAGTTTTTATTTAGTTTTTATTTTATTTTAGGTTTATTTTATTTTTATTTTATGTTTAGTTTTTATTTAATTTAGTTTTTTTATTATAAGGCTTATCTTATTTTTTTAATTTAGTTTAGGTTTTTATTTATTTTATTTTGTGTTGCTTTTATTTTGTATTTTATTTTATTTTAGTTTAGGTTTAAATTTAGGTTTTATTTTAGGTTTTTATTTTATTATTTTATTTAGGTTTATGTTTTTTTATTTATTTATTTTAGTTTTATTTAATTCAGGTTTATGTTTTTAGGTTTATTGGGTTTATGGTTTATGGTTTAGGGTTACCTAACATTGGTTTGGGATTTAATGGTTTTGGGGTTTGGATTTGTTTATTTAGGTTTTAGGTTTAGGGTTTAGGGTTTAGGGTTTAAGGTTTAGTGTTTTTTAGGGTTTAGGGTTTATGATTTATTTTAGGTTTAGGGTTTTTTTGAAAAAAAATTAAGTAAACTGGTAGATTTAAGTTTATTTAGTTTATTTTTTTTATTTTAGTTTATTTTTTTATTTTTATTTAGGTTTATTTTTTATTTCTATTTAGTTTAGTTTATTAATTTTTGGTTTATTCATTTTAGTTTAATTTTTTTATTTTAGATTGTTTTTTTTTTTGTTAAGGTTTAGGTTTATGTTTATTTTTTAGCTTAGTTTTATTTTATTTAACTTTTTTTGGTTTAGGTATTTTTTTTTAGGTTTAGGTTTTTATTTTATTTTTTTAGGTATAGGTTTTAGGTTTTTATTTTAGGATTATTTTTAGGTTTTATTTTTTAGTTTAGGTGTAGGTTTCTTTTTAGTTTATTTTACTTTATTTAGTTTAGGGTTTAGGTTTAGTTTCTTTTAGGTTTATGTTTAGGTTTTATTTATTTTAGTTTAGGTTTAGGTATATTTTATTTCATTTATTTTAGGTTTATGTTTTCTTTTAGTTTAGGGTTTAGGTTTTATTTTTTATTTATTTTTAGATTTTACTTTTCAATTTAATTTTTAGATTTAGGTTTTTATTTTATTTTAGGTTTACTTTTTATTTTATTTAGGTTTTTATTTTTTAGGTTTATTTTATTTTTGTAATTCAGAGTAGGTTTTTATTTATTTTATTTTAGTTTAGTTTTTATTTTTTATTTTATTTTATTTTTAGATATAGGATTAGGTTTAGGTTTTAGTTTAGATTTTAATTTTATTTTATTATTTTATATAGGTTTAGGTAATTTATTTATTTTCTTTTTAGATTGTATTTAGTTTAGGTTTACGTTTTTAGGTTTTTAAGATTTATGGTTTAGGGTTTAGGGATTAGGGTTTGGGGTTTAGGGTATAGGTATAGGGTTTAGGGTTGTAGGTTTTAGGGTTTATGGTTTACGATTTAAGGTTTATGGTTTTAGGTTTTAGGGTTTAGGGTTTAGGGTTAGTTTTATAGTTTAGGGTTAATTTTTTATTAAATTTTAATTTTAAACTTTTTATTTTTTATTTTTTTAAAATTAATCAAACTAATAGGTTCAAGTATATTTAGTTTATTTTGTTTATTATTTATTTATTTTAGTTTATTTTATATTTTTTTAATTTAGGTTTATTTTTATTTTTATTTAGTTTAGTTTATATATTTTAAGTTTATTTATTTTAGTTTAGGTTTTTTATTTTAGTTTATTTTCTACGTTTAGGTTTAAGTTTAGGTTTATTTTTTAGTTTAGTTTTATTTTTTAGGTTTTGGTTTTATTTTTCATTTTTAGGTTTTGGTTTAGATTTTTATTTTTTTTAGGTTTTGGTTTTAGGTTTCTATTTTAGGTTTATTTTTAAATTTTATTTTTTAGTTTAGGTTTAGGTTTATCTTTAGTTTATTCTATTTTATTTAGTTTAGATTTAGGTTTAGGTTATTATTTTTTAGGATTAGTTTTATTTTATTTTTATTTTAGGTTTAGGTTTTTTTTTAGTTTAGGATTTATGTTTTATGTTTTATTTATTTTTTGATTTTATTTTTAAGCTTATTTTTTAGGTTTAGGTTTTTGTTTAGTTTTTATTTTAGGTTTATTTTAATTTTATTTAGGTTTAGTTTTTATTTTATTTAGGTTTTTTGTTTTTTTGTTTAGTTTTGGTTTTTTTATTTAATTTTAGTTTAGTTTTTATTTTTTTAATTTTATTTTCTTTTAGGTTTAGGTTTAGGAAACAAGTTTTATTTTTATTTTTTTAGGTTTTATTTAGTTTAGGTTTTGGTCTTAGGTTTTAGTTTAGGGTTTAGGGTTTGGGGTTTGGGGTTTAGGGTTTAGCGTTTAGGATTTAGGGTTTGGGTTTAGGGTTTAGGTTTAGGGTTTAGGATTTTAGGATTTAGGGTTATTTATGGTTTAGGGTTTAGGGTTTAGGATTTAGGGTTTAGGGTTTAAGGTTTAAGGTCTAGGGTTTAGAGAGTAGGGTTTAGGGTTTAGGGTTGTAGGGGGGGTGTAGGGTTTAGGGTTAAGGTTTTAAGGTTAGTTTAGGGTTTAGGGTTTATAGTTTATGGTTTCTTAGGGTTTAGGGTTTAGTGTTTTAGGGTTTAGGGTTTAAGGTTTAGAGTTTTCTAAGGTTCAGTGTTTAGGTTTAGGGTTTATGGTTGTAGGTTTAGGGGTTTAGGGTTTAGGGTTTAAGGTTTTTAGGGTTTAAGGTTTAAGGTTTTCTATTTTAAAAAAAAGTTATGTAAACTAGTAGGTTTATGTTTATTTAGGTTATTTAGTTTAATTTGTATTTATTTTTGTTTATTTTATTATTTATTATTTATTTAAGTTTATTTTTATTTTTATTTATTTTAGTTTATTCATTTTAGGTTTATTTATTTTAGTTTAGGTTTTTTTTTATTTTAGTAAATTTTTTTGGGTTTAGGTTCATTTTTTAGTTAATTTTAATTTTTGTTTAACTTTATAGGTTTATGTTTTATTTTTTTATTATTAGGTTTAGGTTTATGTTTTTATTTTATTTTTTTAAGTTTAGGATTTAGATTATTATTTTAGGTTTATTTTTAGGTTTTATTTTTAAATTTAGGCTTAATTTTTTTACTTTATTTTATTTTATTTTATTTAGGTTTATGTTTTCTTTATTTTAGTTTAGGTTTTTTTTATTTGGTTTATTTTATTTTTATTTTAGGCTTTGGTTTATTTTAAGGATTAGGTGTTATTTTTTATTTATTTTTAGGTTTATTTTTAGGCTTATTTTTTAAGTTTAGATTTTTATTTAGTTTTTATTTTATTTTATCTTAGGTTTATTTTATTTTTATTTTAGGTTTAGTTTTTATTTTATTTAAGTTTTTTATTTTTAGGTTTATTTTATTTTCTTAATTTAGTTTAGGTTTTTATTTATTTTATTTTAGTTTATGTTTTATTTTCTTTTTTATCTCTTTTTAGGTTTAGGATTAGGTTTTAGTTTAGGTTTTTCAGTTTCTCTAGTTCCCATCAGAACTACCCCGGCCTCTCGAGTAGCGGAATCCATCATAATATCCCCGATCTCTCCCTCCGCCACCACCATGGTTGTAACCTCCGTTGCTCCTCCCACCTCTCCGACCACCACCTCCATATCCACCAGCACCTCCAGATCACCCACCACCACTACGATAATCATCGCCTCCGCCTTCGCCTCCACTGCTAGAACTAGACTGAGCCTAGTTGATGGTGATGTTCTTGCTATCAAGGTTCTGGCCATTCTTAGGGTTTAGGTTTAGGTTTAGGTTTATTATATTTTAGGGTTTAGGTTTATTTTTAAATTTATTTAGTTACTTTGGGTTTAGATTTATTTTTTAATTTATTTAGTTACTTTGGGTTTAGGTTTATGGTTTGGGGTTTCTATTTAGGGTTAGGGTTTAGGGTCTAGGGTTTTGGGTTTTGGGTTTAGAGTTTAGGGTTTTAGGTTTTATGCTTTTAGGGTTTAGGGTTTAGTGTTTAGGCTTTAGGGTTTAGGGTTTTTATGGTTTACAGTTAGTTTAGGGTTTAGGGTTTTTGTTTTAAGGAAAATTAGAATTTTATTACCATAAAAGGAAAAGTTACAAAGTCTTAAAATTTGTGAAGCTCTAAAATTCTACGACTCTCAGAGCTACAAGAAACCTAAAGTACTAAACCCCCATCTAAGGACATTAGAAAAAGAAAAGAAAATAAAAGAGCAAATATAACAGCTAAATAGCATAAGAGAAAATGACAAAGAGTAAGACTAAAATAAATCATAAAAATAGTAAAAGGATGAGTCACCAGCAGTTCATGATTCCTTTGAGAAAGCAAGATAAGTAAGATCCACAGCAACAGCAGTTGGGTTGTCTAAGTAATGACCATTCCCTCTCTTAAGTTTCAACCTATAAAATAAATATGCAAAACACTACAAAGGAAAAAGTTATAGCTAAAAAGGATAAGGATAAAGAGAAGAAAAGGAGAGAGCTGAGAACGAGAAGGCTCTGGCTCAGTTAGGTTCATCTCAAGGGGTAACAATACATATGAGCATTCAAACTTCTTAAGGAATGGTTACAATCATATGTAATGCTACCAACTAAAGAGAAGAGGTTAGTAACATCAAAGCCATCATAGCCAGCATACCTGATACACACAAACATCAAAGGTCAGCAATTTGTAGAGTTCCAGATCCTGTACCATTAAATAAAGACCAACTGACCAACAACTAGCTAGCAGCAAAACTACCAAACAAAAACCACAATAGACTAATCACAATAACCCTTAGAGAGGCTAGAACAAAGTCAGAACACCAATAATAGATGTTATCCAAATACCCATCGAAGCTCCAAACCAGGGAAAACTAGAACTAGCCATCAGCAAGCTCCAGACCAATGCCAATTTATAGAGAAACAACCAACAAAACCAAGATAAGAGCCCTCAAGCCAAAGTCCCAACAAGTAGAAGTCACCAAGCCAAACCAGGTTAAACAACCATGAATGATTAAACAGCTCAAAAATTAAACAATCAACTAATGAAAACATAAGTTGCAGCCAGTGCAAATCACTAGAAGATAAAACAACCACACAAAAGGGGGCCAAAGCTAACGACCAACCACCAGAAACCAACAATTCCAATCCAAAAGGATCAATAAAGGTTCGGCCAACACAGCAAAAGGATTCAACAAATTGTCCAAGAAGAAGGAAATGACCAACAAGAAAAAAATCAACCAACCAAGATTTCAACGATATCTAAAAGTCCTCCAACCAAACCAGCTAAGTAAAAAAGCCATAAGGCAACCAGTAGAGAACAACCCATCATAAGTAACCAATAAACGAAGCATCCCTAATAGCCAAGGCAAAGCAGAAAACCAATAAAGTGCCACACAGTAGAGGTCCAAAAGAGGCTCATCAACCATAGAAACATAACAACAACAGCTAGCCAGAAACCAAACTTCCCTAGTAAAATAGACTAACTCGACTAGAAGCATAGTAATAACACAAAACATGCTGTGAACAACACACCTAGTAGATGCTAATCCTAGGAGAATAACCAAAGACAAAATGATGGCAAAAGAAGGATCTAGCAACAAACAACAAGGAACTAGGAGGGAACCTTCAAAAAGGTAGGCATCAAATTCTCAAAAAGAAGGCCCAAAAAGTTATAACCAATAATAGTTCCCACTAGGAAGGCCACCCATTCGACCATGAAAAATAAGCAAAAAATAATTCAAATTTAAGAGGAGAGAAAACAAACCAACCAATGCAAAAAATAATATAAAGCTAGAGCAGAAACCATCTCATCCACTAGCAGCTAGAGTAAGAAGGCAGAGAAGACAATAGCCACCACACCAAAAAAACCAAGCCAACCTAGGTTGGAAAGACAAGAACAACCAGGTAGCAGCCACCAGGCTAACCCAAAAGCAAGAGGTCAAAAATATAACCTAACTCAGGCTAAAAAGTAAAATAAGTTTAGGGTTTAGGTTTTAGTGTTTAGGCTTTAGGATTTTGGCTTTAGGCTTTAGGGTTTAGGGTTTAGTGTTGTAGTGTTTAGTGTTTAGGGTTTAGGGTTTAGGGTTCTGGGGAGTTTAGGGTTTAGGGTTAGTTTAGGGTTTAGGGTTTAGGGTTTTGGGGTTATGGTTTTAGGGTTTAGGGTTTAAGGTTTAGGGTTTTTTAGGGTTTAGTATGGTTTATTTTAGGTTCTAAAATTAAGTAAACTATTAGGTTTAGGTTTATTTAGATTATTTTTTTATTTTAGTTTTTATTTATTTATTTAGGTTTATATTTTATTTTTATTTAATTTAGTTTATTTATTTTAGTTTAGGTTTTTTTCTTTAGTTTATTTTATAGGTTTAGATTTAGGTTTATGTTTATTTTTTAGTTTAGTTTTATTTATATTTTGTTTTTTAGGTTTAGGTTATATTTTTTTGTTTTTAGGTTCAGGTTTAGGTTTTTATTTTATTTTTTTAGGTATAGGTTTTAGGTTTTTATTTTAGGTTTATTTTTAGGTTTAATTTTTTAGTTTAGGTTTAGGTTTATTTTTAGTTTATTTTATTTAATTTTGTTTAGGGTTTAGGTTCAGTTTATTTTAGGTTTAGGTTTAGGTTTTATTTATTTTAGTTTAGTTTATTTTAGTTTAGGTCCATGTTTATTTTATTTTATTTTTATTTTAGGTTTAGGTTTAGTTTTTTTTTTAGTTTAGGGTTTAGGTTTTATTTTTATATTTTTTTTGGGTTTTATTTTAGGTTTATTTTTTTGGTTTAGGTTTTTATTTAGTTTTTTTACTTTATTTGTTGATGTTTATTTTATTTTTATTTTAAGTATAGTTTTTATTTTATTTATGTTTTTTATTTTTAGGTTTATTTTATTTTTTTAGTTTAGATTAATTTTTTATTTATTTTATTTTATTTTAGTTTTTATTTTTTATTTTATTTTCTTTTTAGGTTTAGGTTTAGGTTTAGTTTAGTTTATTTTATTTTAGGTTTATTTTATTTTATTTTTTTGTTTTACTTAGTATAGTTTAGTTTAGGTTTTATGGTTTAGGGTTTGGGATTTAGGGTTTGGGGTTTAGGGTTTAGGGTTTAAGGTTTAGGGTTTAGGTTTTAGGGTTTAGGGGGTAGGGTTTAGGGTTTTGGGTGTTGCATTTAAGATTTTGGGTTTTAGGGTTTTGGGTTTAGGGTTTAGCATTAGTTTAAGGGTTTAGGGTTTAGGGTTTGATGTTTAAGGTTTAGTGTTTAGAGTTTTAAGGTTTAAGTTTAGGTTTAGGTTAGAAGTTTAGTGTTTAGGTTATGTGTAGGGTTTAGGATTTAAACAGTTTAGGTTTAGGATTTATGGTTTATGGTTTTCTTAGGTTCAAGGTTTAGGGTTTTAGGGTTTGCAGTTTAAAGTTTAGGGTTTTTTAGTGTTTAGGGCTTCGGGTTTTGGATTTAGGGTTTAGGGTTTAGGGTTTAGTGTTGTAGGTTTAGGGTTTATGGTTTATGGTTTAGGATTTAGGGTTTAGGGTTTTTAGAGTTTAAGGTTTAGGGTTTAGGGTTTAGGGTTTAAGGCTTTTTTTAAAAGTAAGTAAACGTATAGGTTAAGGTTTATTTAGTTTATTTTTTATTTATTTTAGTTTATTTTATTTTTTATTTTTATTTAAGTTTGTTTTAATTTTTATTTAGTTTATTTTATTTATTTTATGTTCATTTATTTTAGTTTAGGTTTTTTATTTTAGTTTATTTTTTAGATTTAAGTTTAGGTTTACGTTTATATTTTTGTTAAGTTTTTTTTTTAGGTTTAGGTATTATTTTTTATTATTAGGTCTAAGTTTAGGTTTTTGTTTTATTTTTTGTAAGTTCAAGTTTTAGGTTGTTATTTTAGGTTATATTTTTTAGTTTAGGCTTAGGTTAACTTTTAGTTTATTTTATTTTATTTAGTTTAGGTTTAGTTTTAGGTTTAGTTTATTTTAGGTTTAGGTTTAAGTTTTATTTATTTTAGTTTATTTTATTTTAGTTTAGGTTTAGGTTTATTATATTTTATTATATTTTATTTTTATTTTAGTTTTTAGTTTTTTTAAGTTTAGGGTTTAGGTGATCTTTTTTATTTATTTTTAGGTTTTTTTTAGGTTTAGGTTTTTATTTAGTATTTATTTTTGGGCTTATTTTATTTTATAATTTAGTTTATGTTTTTATTTATTTATTTTTAGTTTAATTTTTAATTTTTATTTTATTTTATTTTTAGGTTTAGGTTTAGGTATAGGTTTAGTCTTAGGGTTTTGTTTAGGTTTTTATTTTATTTTATTTAATTTTTTTGATTATGTTTAGGTTTTAGGTTTTAGGGTTTAGGTTTAGGGTTTATGGTTTAAGGTTTTATGATTTAGGGTTTATGGTTTAGGATTTTACGATTTAGGATTTAGGGTTTAGGCTTTAGAGTTTAGTCTTTAGGGTTTAGGGTAGGTTTAGGGTTTAGGTTTTTATTTAGGGTTTAGGGTTTAAGGTATTTTTTTAATAAAGTTTAGGATTTAGGCTTAGGGTTTAGGGTTTAAGATTTAGGATTTAGGGTTATAGATTTACAATTTTGGGTTTGGTTTAGGGTTTAGGTTTAAGGTTTTTAGGGTTTGGGATTTAGGTTTAGGTTTTAGGTTTAGGGTTCTAATTTTAGTTTAGGGTTTAGGGTTTTTGGTTTTTTTTAACAGAGAATAAATTCAGATTCAACATTTCTTCTTTTTGATTTCATCGACCAAGTAACACAGCAAGTTTTCTAAGACACAAGCGATGGCATAAAATAAAAATAGCACGATAGAGCAAATAAAACCCTAGATAGAACCATCTCATTGTAAAGTAATATAGATGATCGATGGTGATGTTCTTAGCATCAAGGTTCCGCCCATTCTTAGGGTTTAAGTTTAGGTTTATGTTTATTAGGTTTTAGGGTCTAAGTTTATTTTTTAATTTATTTAGTTACTCTAGGTTTAGATTTAGGGTTTTGGGTTTTGAGTTTAGGGTTAGGGTTTAGGGTTTAGGGTTTAGGGTTTAGGTTTTAGGGTTTTAGGTTTTATGCTTTTAAGATTTTGGTTTTAGGGTTTTGTAAATAGGCTTTAGGGTTAAGGGTTAGTGCAAGGTTTAGGGTTTAGGGTTTAGAGTTTAGGTTTATGGTTTAGGGTTTAGGTTTTTAGGGTTTAGGGTTATTTAACATTTAGAGTTTAGGGGAGTTTTTTTTTGGGGGAAAGTTAGAATTTTATTACCATAAAAGGAAAAGATACAATGTACTTAAAATGGGTAAACCCCTAAAAATCTACTGCTCTCAAAACTACAAGAAACCTAAAGAGCTAAACTCCCATCTACGTACATTAGAAAAAGAAAAGAAAATAAAAAAGCAAATACAATAGCTAAAATGCAAAATAAAAAAGACAGAGAGTAAGACTAAAATAAATCATTAAAATAATAAAAAGATGAGTCAGCAAGATCCATAGTAACATCACTTGGGTTGACTGAGTAATGACCATTCCCTCTGTAAAGTTCCAACCTATAAAAGAAATTTGCAAAACACTACAAAGGTAAAAGTCATAGCTAAAAAGATAAGGATAAAGAGAGGAAAAGGAGAGAGCTGAGAAAGAGAATGCTTAGGCTCAGTTAGGATCATCTCAAAGGGCAACAATACATATGACCATCTAAGCTTCATAAAGAAGGGTTACAATCATATATAATGGTACCAACCAGAGAGAAGAGGTGAGTAACATCAAAGCCAATATTGCCAACATCTCTGATACATGCAAACATCCAAGGCCATAGTCCATAGAGATCAAGATCCTGCACCATTAAATAAAGAGCAATTGGCCAACAACCAACTAGTAGCCAAGCAACCAATCAAAAACTACAGCAGACTAATCATAATAACCTAGAGAGAGTCTAGAACAATGTCAAAACACCAATAATAGCCATTATCCAAATACCCATTTGAGCTTTAAACTAGAGAAAACTAGAACTGGCCATCAGTAACCACCATGCCAATGCCAATTAACAAAGAAACAACCAAAAAAAACCAAGAAAGGAGCCCTCAAGCCAAAGTCCCAACAAGTTACAGTCACCAAGCCAAACCAGGGTTAGTAACCACAAATGACTAAATAGCTCAGAATTAAAACCATCAACTAGCAAAAAGTAATTCGAGTTCAATAGAAGAGCCAACAATTCGATCAATGCAGAAAATAGAGTAAATCCATATTAACAACCATCTCATCCACCAGTAACTAGAGTAATAAGGTAGAGAAGACAGTAGTGACAAGGCCAAAAAAACCAAGCCAACCAGTGGAAAGGCGAGCCTAGGTAGCAACCAATAGCAAGGCCAAAAAGCAAGAGGTCTAAAACCTAACCGAGCTCAGGCCAAAAAGTAAAAATAAGTGTAGGGTTTAGGGTTTAAGGCTAGGGTTTAAGGTTTAGGGTTTAGGGTTTTGAGGGTTTAGGGTTTAGGGTTTAGAGTTTAGGGTTTAGGGTTTAGGGTTTAGGGTTGTAGGGTTGTAGGGTTTTGGTTTAGGGATTAGTGTTTAGGGTTGTAGGGGGTTTAGGGTTTAGAATTACTTTAGGGTTTAGGGTAGTTCAGAGTTTAGGATTTATGGTTTTAGGGTTTAAGGTTTTAAGGGTTTAGAGGGGGGGGGGGGTTTAAAATTAAGTAAACTGGTAAGTTTAGGTTTATTTAGTTTATTTTTAATTTATTTTAGTTCATTTTACTTTTTATTTTCATTTAGGTTTATTTTTTATTTTTATTTAGTTTAGTTTATTTATTTTAGTTTAAGTTTTTTATTTTAATTTCTTTTTTAGGTTTAGGTTTACATTTATATTTATTTTTTAGTTTAGTTTTATTTTTATTTTATTTTTTAGGGTTAAGTTTTATTTTTTATTTTTTGGTTTAGGTTTAGGTTTTTATTTTATCTTTTTAGGTTTAGGTTTTAGGTTTTTATTTAAGGTTTATTTTTAGTTTTTATTTTTTAGTTTAGGTTTAGGTTTATTTTTAGTTTATTTTATTTTATTTAGTTTATGGTTTAGGTTTAGTTTATTTTAAGTTTAAGTTTAGGTTTTATTTATTTTAATTGTGTTTATTTTAGTTTAGTTTTAGGTTTATTTTATTTTGTTTATTTTAGGTTAAGGTTTTTTTAGATTAGGGTTTAGGTTTTATTATTTATTTATTTATTTTAGTTTAAGTTAATATTTAGTTTTTATTTTATTTTATTTAGTTTTATTTTATTTTTCTTTTACGTTTTGTTTTTAATTTGTTAAGGTGTTTTTTTAGTTTTATTTTTTTAGTTTAGTTTAGGTTTTTATTTATTTTATTTTATTTTAATTTTAGGTTTAGGTTTAGGTTTAGGTTTTAGTTTAGGTTTTTATTTTATTTATTTTATTTTTAGGTTTTATTTAGTTTAGATTTAGATTTTTAGGTTTTTAGGGTATTAGTTTAGGATTTGGGGTTTAGGGTTTATAGTTTATGGTTTAGTGTTTAGGGTTTAAGGTTGTAGGTTTTAGGGTTTAGGTCTTTTTGTTTAGGGTTTATGGTTTATAGTTTAGGGTTTAGGGTTTTATGGTTTAGGGTTAGTTTTAGGGTTTAGGGTTTAGGGTTAGGGTTTTAAAAAATAAATTAATTAATTGATAGGTTTAGGTTTTTTTAGTTTATTTAGTTATATTATTTTATTTTATTATATACTTTTTATTAAGTTTAGTTTATTTATTTTAGGTTTATTTATTTTAGTTTAGGTTTTTATTTTAGTTTAATTTTTAGGTTTAAGTTTAGGTTATGGTTTATTTTTAGTTGAGTTTTATTATTATTTTATTTTTTTGGTTTAGTTTTTTTTTAGGCTTAAGTTTAGGTTTTAGGGTTTTATTTTAGGTTTATTTTAAGGTTTTATCTTTTAGTTTAGATTTAGGTTTATTTTTAGTTTAATTTATTTTATTTAGTTTTGGTTTAGGTTTTAGTTTAGTTTATTTTAGGTTGAGATTTAGGTTTTATTTATTTTTGCTTTATCTATTTTAGTTAATGTTTTGTTTTTTATTTTTTTATTTTAGGTTTAGGATTTTTTTTAGTTTAGGGATTAAGATATATTTTTTATTTATTCTTAGGTTTTATTTTTAGTTTAATTTTTTAGGTTGAGGTTTTAATTTAGTTTTTATTTTATTTTATTTTTATTTTTGGTTTAGTTTTTATTTTATTTAGGTCTTTTATTTTTTTAGTTCAGTTTCAATTTTTATTTATTTTATTTAGTTAGGTTTTTATTTTTTATTTTCTTTTGTTTTTAGGTTTAGGTTTAGGTTTTATTTTATTTAAATTTTTTAATTATAATTTAGGTTTATTTTATTTATTTTATTTTTAGGTTTTTTTTTAGTGTAGGTTTATGTTTTTAGCTTTTTTGGGTTTAGGGTTTAGGGTTTAGGGTTAGTTTAGGGTTAAGGGTTTAGGGTTTAGGGTTTTGGGTTTTTGGTTTGGGGTTTATGGTGTAGGGTTTAGGGTTTAATGTTTAGGGTTTAGGTTTTAGGGTTTAGGGTTTAGGGTTTAGGGTTTAAGATTTTAGGGTTTAGGGTTTAGGGTTTACGGTTTAGGGTTTTTAAGTTTTAGGATTTAGGTTTTCAGTTTAGGGTTCAGGTTTTAGTTTAGGGTTTAAGATTTTTGGTTTTTTAATAGAGAACAAATTTAGATTCAACATTTCTTCTTTTCAATTTCATCAACCAAGTAACACACCAAGTTTTCTGAGACACAAGAAGCAACATATATCAAAATTGAGCATGCATAGCGTAAATAAAAAACCCTTGATAACTAGAACCGTCTCTACTATAAAGACATAGTTCCATAAGCAGCAGATAAAGAACCCTCCATATCCACCAACACCTCCAGATCCCCCAATACCACTACGATAACAATTGGCTCTGCATTTGACTCCATTACAAGATTTGAACTGAACCTAGTTGACAGTGATGTTCCTGTCATCATAGTTTTGCCCATTCTTAGGGTTTAGTTTAGGTTTATTAGGTTTTTGGGTTTAGGTTAATTTTTTAGTTTATTTAGTTACTTTAGGTTTAGGTTTAGGGTTTGGGATTTAGGGTTTAGAGTTTACAGTTGAGGGTTTAGGGTTTTAGGTTTTATGCTTTTAGGGTTTAGGGTTTACAGTTATGGTTTAGGGTTTAGGTTTTAGTATTTAGGCTTTATAGTTTAGGATTTTTAGGTTTTAAGGTTAGATTAAGGTTTAGAGTTTAGGGTATTAGGGTTTAGGGTTTATGCTTTAGAGTTTTAGGGTTTATGGTTATTTAGGGTTTAGGGTTGTTGGTTTAGAGTTTAGGGTTTTTTTTGGTGGGGTGGAGGTGAGGGGGAGTTACAATTTTATTACCATAGAAGGAAAAGATACATTGTCCTTAAAAGGGGTAAAGCTCTAAAATTTTACTCCTCTCAGAGCTATAAGAAACCTAAAGAGCTAAACTCCCATCTAAGTACATTAGAAAAAGAAAACAAAACAAAGGAGCAAATACAATAGCAAAAAAGCATAATAGAAAAAGACACAGAGTAAGACTAAAATGAATTTTGAGAATTAGTGAGCAATAGTTCATGATTTCTTTGAGAAAGCAAGATAAGCAAGATCCACAGCAACAACACTTGGGTTGACTGAGTAATGACGAGTCCCTTTGTAAATTTCCAACCAGTTAAAGAAATCTGCAACACATTACAAAGGAAAAAGTCATAGCTAAAAGGATAAGGATAAATAGAGGAAAAAGAGAGAGCTGAGAAAGAGAAGGCTCAGGCTTAGTTAGGATCATCTCAAGGGGCAACAATACATTTGTGCATCCAAACTTCATGAAGAAGGGTTATAATCATATGTAATGCTACCAACCAAAGAGAAGAAGTGAGTAACATCAAAGCCATCATAGCTAGCATACTTGATATAAGCAAACATGAAAGGCTAGGCTATAGTTCGGATCTACCATTTAACAAAGAAGGACAACTAGCTAGCAGCCAAACCACCAAACAAAAACCATAACAAACTAATCAAAATAACCTAGAAAGAGGCTAGAACTAAGTCAGAACACCAACAACAGCTATTATCCAAATACCCATCCAAACTCAAAACCAGGGAAAACCAGAACCAGCCGTCAGCAAGCACCAAACCCATGCCTATTAATAAAGAAACAACCAACAAAACCAAGATAGGAGCCCTCAAGCCAAAGTCCCAACAAGTAGCAGTTACCAAGCCAAACCAGGGTGAGCAACAATAAATGACTAAATAGCCCAAAAATGAAGCCATCAATTGAATGAAACATAAGCTGCAACCAGTGCAAATCACCAGAAGACAAAATAGCCACACAAAAGGGGGCCAAAGGCAGCAACCAACCACCAAAAACCAAAAAGTCTAATCCAAAAGGATCAATAAATGTTCGGCCAACATAGTAAAATACTCCAAAAAATTGTCTAAGAAGAAGGAAAAGACCAACAAGAAAAATATTAACCAACCAAGATTCCAAAACATCTAAAAGTCCTCCAACCAAACCAGCTACATAAAATAGCCATAAGGCAACCACTAGAGAACAACCCATCATAAGTAACCAACAAAGGACACATCCCCAACAGCTAAGGAAAAGCAAAAAACTAACAAAGCACCATATAGTAGAGGTCCAAAAGAAGCACAACAACCATAAAGCAATAGCAGTAGCTCGCCAGGACCTGCCGAAACTTTCCCAGCAACAAAGACTAACTCTACATGAAGCATAATAACAATACAAAATGTACTGCAAACAACGCACCAAACAGAGGCTAATCCCAAGAGAATAACCAAATGCAAAATCAAGTCAAAAGAAGGATCCAACAATAAACAACAAGGAACTGGGAGGCAAACTCAAAAAAGTAGCCAGGAAATTCTCCAAAAGAAGGCCCCGAAAGGTAACAAATAACAAAATTTCCCACTAGAAAGGCCACCCTTCCAACCATGAAGAACCAACAAAAAGAAATTCGAGTGCAAGAGTAGAGCCAACAAACTAACCAATGCAAAATAAATAAAGAAGAAAAAACCATCTCATCCACCAAAGAACAGAGTAATAAGGCAAGAAGACGAACCACAATAAACCAGCCAACCAAGAAGAAAAGACAAGAACCACTGTGTAGAAACCATAGCCAACCCAAAAAATAAGAGTTCAAAACATAACCCACCAGCCAAAAAGTGAAAATAAGTTTAGGTTTCGGTTTAAAGTATGGTTTGTGGTTTAGATTTAGTGTTTAGGTTTTAGTTTAGGGTTTGAGGGTTTAAAGAGTTTTAGGGAGTAAGGGAGTAGTAGAGTAGGGTTTAGGGTTTATGGTTTTAGTGTAGGGTTAAGGTTTATTTATTTTGGGTTTATTTAGTTTAATTTAGGTTTATTTATTATTTAATTTATTTAGTTTATTTTTATTTATTTAGTTTATTTTATTTTATTTTTATTTAAGTTTATTTTATTTTATTTATTTTAGTTTATTTTTTAGGTTTATTTAGTTTATTTTATTTAGTTTTATTTTTTATTTTTTAGGTTTATTTTATTTATTTAGGTTTAGGTTTAGGTTTTTATTTTTAGGTTTAGTTTAGGTTTATTTAGGTTTATTTTAGTTTATTTTAGTTTATTATTTAGTTTAGTTTAGGTTTAGTTTATTTTAGGTTTAGCTTCAGGTTTTATTTATTTTAGTTTAGCTTATTTTAGTTTAGATTTAGGTTTATTTTAATTTATTTATTTTTGGTTTAGGTTTTTTTAAATATGGGGTTTATGTTTTATTTTTTATTTATTTTAAGGTTTATTTTTTAGGCTTAGGTTATTATTTAGTTTTTATTTTACTATATTTTAGTTTAATTTTATTTTTATTTTACATTTATTTTTTATTTTATTTAGGTTTTTTATTTTTAGGTTTATTTTATTTTTTTCTAGTTTTCCTTAGGTTCTTATTTGTTTTATTTTAGTTTAGTTTTATATTTTATTTCATTTTATTTTTTAGGTTTACATTTAGGATTAGGTTTAGGTTTAGGTTTAGGTTTTTGTTTTGGATTTTATTTTATTTTATTATTTTATATTTTTTAGTTTTAGATTTTTTATTTATTATATTTTAGGTTTTATTTAGTTTACATTTAGGTTTTTTAGTTTTGGCTGGTCAGGGTTTGGATGGGGTTTATGGTTTAGGTTTAGGGTTTAGGTTTGGGTTTAGAGTTTAGGGTTTAGGGTTTTAGTCTTTATTTTATTATTATTATTATTATTTTTAATTTTTAAGTAAACCAAGAGGTTTAGGTTTATTTAATTTGATTTATTTATTTTTAGTTTTTATTTTTATTTAGGTTTATTTTTTTATTTTATTTAGTTTTTTTTATTTTATTTTATTTATTTATTTAATTTAGGTTTTATTTTAGTTTATTTTAGGTTTAGGTTTAGTTTATTTTTAGTTTAGTTTTATTTTATTTTATTTTAGTTAGATTTTATTTTATTTTTTGGTAGGTTTAGGTTTTTATTTATTTTTTTTAGGTTTTAGGTTTATTTTAGTTTATTTTATTTTAGTTTAGGTTTATGTTTATTTTTAGTTTATTTTATTTTATTTAGGTTTAGGTTTAGGTTTAATTTATTTTAGGTTAATGTTTAGGTTTTATTTTAGTTTAGTTTATTTTTTTAGGTTTAGGTTTTTTTATTTTTATTTTAGGTTCAGGTGTTTTTTTATTTTAGAGTTTAGGTTTTATTTTGATTTTATTTATTTTAGGTTTATTTAGGTTTTTTATTTAAATTTATTTATTTTATTTTAATTTATTTAAGTTTTATTTTATTTAGGTTTAGATAGGTTTTATTTATTTTATTTTAGTTTAGTTTTATTTTATTTTATTTTAGGTTTAGGTTTTTTTTATTTTATTTTTATTTTTTTTATTTTTATTTTATTTTATTTTATTTAGTTTAGGTTTAAGGTTTTTTGCTTTTAGGGTTTAGGGTTTAGGTTTGGTTTAGTGTTTAGGGTTTTTTTTTTTTTTTTAGGGAAAGTTAGAATTTTACCATAAAAAATAAAGGATACAATGTACTTTGGGGCAAAGCTCAAAGTTCTACTCATAAAGTTACAAGAAACCTAAAGAGCTAAACCCCATCAAAGTACAATGGAAAAAAAATTAAAGAGAAATACAAATTAAAAGCAAAATGAGAAAAGACATAAAAAAGACTAATATAACTCAAGAAAGTAAAAGACTAGTAAGAAGCTCATGATCCCTTTAAGATGTCAAGATAAGCAATATCTACATCAATAGTACTTGAGTTGACCAGTAAAGATCATTCCATCTATGAAGTTCCAACCCAAAGAAATCAAAAACACTACAAAGGCAATGGTCATAAAAGGAAAAGAGTAAACAATTTAGAAAGAGCTAAGAAAGAGAAGGCGCAGGCTCAATAAAGATCATCTCGAGGGACAGCAATACATATGAGCATCCAAACTTCATGAGAAGGGTTACAATCATATGCATGCTACCAACCAGAGAGAAGATATGAGGAAACATCAAGGCCATCATAGCCAGCATACCTGATATAACCAACCATCTAAGGAAAAATAGTCCATAGTGATCCAGTTCCTGCACCAAATAAATAGAGAAAAATAGCCAGGTAACCGCCATCCAACAGCTAACCCACCAACCAAAACTCACAACAAACCAATCACTTAAAGCCAACATCCCAGATGTTACAATAGGATTAGTGGGCAAGCTAAAATAAACTAATCAATAACTCCATCAAAGCCACCACCAATTGGAAGAGAAACATAAAAAGGGGGCAGTCAGCATAAATAGGGGGAACAATAAAATCGAGCGAAATAGTACCAAAGGAAAAACAACAACCCACACCTATCTCCAGAGCACTAGCAATCTAAATCCAATGGAAAAACCTCCACCTAAATAGAAAAATAATAGGAGATAAGGAGCGCCAAAGAGAGGAAAGCCATAGCATAGAGAGGCCAAGAGGGCATCCAAAAATTACCATCAAAACCACCACCAAGGTAGCCAAAAGAACAACAAATCCACCACCACCAACCTAGAAGAAAATATCAGGAAATAAAGAGAGCCAAATAAACCGGGATTCAGTCAATACAACAACATAAATCCCAAAACCCAAGCCAAAAATGAGCATCAAGGCAAGACAACAACCACAAAAACCCCTCAAGCAGCCAACCTTGAACAACAAGTCCTAAAATAGAACCAAAAAAACCATAAGAGCTCATATCCTCCACCAACAAAATAGCCAATAAAACTACCCAGGCCAGTAGCCAACAAGATGAATAGCAGAGAAATCAGAGTAGAAGAAAAATTGACACCCAAATAGAAACACAAATAAAGGAAAACTAGCTGCACCCAAGAGAGGATAACCAACCTAGGAGTAGTCCAAAAACCAAAGAATCTAACCAAAAGCACCTAAACAAACCATCAAACACAGCCAACAAATGCACCTTGCCAACCAACCCACCTAGCCAAAACAACCAACCAGTCTAGTTAGGCAACAAAATAAACCAACAGATAAAGCCAATATAGAGCCCAAAAAAGAGGGAAAGAACACAGACAAAGCCACAAATCACCTGGAGATCTCCAAAATAACCAAGAAATAAAAGGGTTTAGGTTTAGGGTTTTGAGTTTAGGATTTAAGGTTTAGGGCTTAGGGTTTCAAGTTTAGGGTTTAGGGTTTAACATTTAGGGTTTAGGGTTTAGTGTTTAGGCTTTACAGTTTAGGGTTTTTAGGGTTTGGTTTGGTTAGGTTACAGGGTTTAGGGTTTAGGGTTTAGGGCTGGGGGGTTTGGATTTGGCCTGTTTAGCTCAGGGAGTGTAGGGTAAGATTAGCCTCAGTTTTGGTTTAGGGTTGTGGAAGGGTTTAGGGCTCAGGGCCTGTGGCCCAGGATCATGGTCAGGGTCAGGGTATGGTAGTGGTAGGTCAGTGGCCCAGTGATCAGGGCCTGTGGCTCAGTGATAGAGTTGGGAGGTTGGGTGGAAGCAGTCAGGGAGATTTAGGAGGGATGGAAAGATTTAGGGTTTAGAATAAAGCAAACCACAGTTGTTATTTAGTTTATTTAGTTTTATTTAATCAGTTTTTATTACTTCATTTAGTTTAATTATTTTAGATTTTTTATTTTAGTTTAAGTTTTTAATTTTAGTTTATTTAGTATGTTTAGGTTTATGTTTAGGTTTATTTTTAGTTTAGTTTTATTTTAATTTTATTTTTTTGGTTTAGGTTTTATTTTTATCTTTAGATTTAGGTTTTGGTTTTTATTTTATTTTAGGGTTATTTTATTTTTTATTTTAGGTTTTTTTTATATTAGGATTGTTTAGGTTTATTTAGCCTTTTAGTTTAGTTTAGGTTTTATTTATTTTATTTTATTAGTTTTATTTTATTTTTAGCCAGTTTAGGTTCATTTTATTTTATATTTTATTTTATTTAGGTTTAGGTTTTATTTATATTATTTTAGGTTTATTTAGTGTTTAGGTTTTAGATTTTGGGTTTAGGGTGAGTTGGGTTAGTTTAGGTTTATGGAAGGTTTATTTAGAGTTTAGGGTGTAGGTTTAGGGTTTGTGGTTTTAGGTTTAGGTTTAAAAGTTTTGGTTTTATGTTTAATTTTATTTTAATTTTATTTAGGTTTAGGTTTAGGGTTTGGTTTAGGGTTTTAGGTTTAGGGTTTTGGTTTAGGGTTTTAGTGAAAGTTTTGAATTTAGGTTTTAGTTTAGGGTTTAGGGTTTGGTTTTTAAATTTTAGGGTTTACGGCTTTAGGTTTTTTTAACAGAGATTAAATTTATATTCAACATTTCTTCTTTTTGATTTCATCAACCAAGTAACACACTAAGTTTTCTAAGACACAAGTGATAATGTAGATAAAAAATGAGCACGCATAGAGCAAATCAAAAACCCTAGATAACTTGAACCGTCTCTACTGTAAAGGCACAGTTCCATATGCAGCAGATCGGATCGATCGTTATTTAGTTTCTCCAGTTCCCATCATGACCACCTCCCATTTCGAGTAGAGGGATCCGCCATCATATCTAATCTCTAACTCTACCACCACCATGGCTGTAACCTTTATCGCTCTTCCCGCCTCCATAACCACCACTGCTCGGACCACCACCTCCATATGCACCAACACATCTAGATCCCCCACCACCACTGATAATCAATCGCCTCCCTTTGCCCATTAGATCTAGATTGCTTGATGATGATGTTCCCGCCAAGGTTCTACTTCTTAAGGTTTAGCTTTTTTTTTATCTATTTTATTTAGTTTAGGGTTGGTATGGTTTATGGTTTGGGTTTAGGGTTTAGGGTTGTGGGTTAGGGTTTAGGGTTTATGGTTTGTGGGTTTTAGGGTTTAGGGTTTAGGGTTAGGGTTTAGGATTTAGCTTTTTGGGTTTAGGGTTTAGTGTTTATGCTTTAGGGTTTAGGGTTTTAGGGTTTATGGTTTAGGGTTTTTAGTGTTAATTTAGGGTTTAGTGTTTAGGGTTTAGGATTTAATGTTTATGGTTTTTTAGGGTTTAAGGATTATGTTTTAAGGTTTTAGTGTATAATGTTTAGGTTTAGGGTTTTTTTTTTAAAAAGGAAATTAAGTAAACCAGGTTGGTTCATTTAGTTTGATTTTTTTATTTTGAGTTTATTTTATTTTTTATTTTTATTTTTATTTACTTTAGTTTATTTATTTTAGGATTATACATTTTAGTATAGGTTTTTTATTTTAGTTTATTTGTTAGGTTTTGGTTTAGGTTTAGGTTTATTTTTTAGTTTAGTTTTATTTTTATTTTATTCTATTTTAAAGGTTTAGGTTTTATTTTTTATTTTTAGGTTTAGGTTTTGGTTTTAATTTTTTTTTAGTTTTAGCTTTTATTTTATTTAGGTTTATTTTATTTTATCTTTATTTTAATTTATTTTAATTTATTTTATTTTTTATTTAGGTTTGGTTTAGTTTTATTTTAGTTTTATTTTATTTTATTTTTTATTTTATTTAGGTTTAGGTTTTTTATTTATTTTATTTTTAGGTTTTATTTATTTTAAGATTAGGTTTTTAGGTTTTTAGGGTTTAGGGTTTAGGGTTACTTTAGGGTTCAGTGTTTAGGGTTTAAGATTTGAAGTTTAGGGTTTAGGTTTAGGCTTGTAGGTTTTAGGATTTAGGGTTTTAGGTTTTAAGTTTATGGTTTGGGTTTTTATTTTATTTTATTTTATTTTTTTTTGGTTTCAATTTTAAGGTTTATGGTTTAAGATTTTAGGGTTTAGGGTTTAGGGTTTGGGGTTTAGTGTTGGGTTTTTGGTTTAGGTTTAGGTTTAGGGTTTTTTTGGGATAATTAGTGGAGTTTTATTGCCACAAAATCAGGAGTACAAAGTCCTTAAAGGGGATAAATCTCTAAACTATTTCTCAAAGAGCTACAATAAGACCTAAAGAAATGAATCCCCAAACTATTACAATATTAAATAAAGAGAAGCAAAAGAAAAACCAAATCAGCAATAGTAAAAGATCCATATGAGCAATAGCAAAATCCACTTGATTTCTTTGATAACAGCAATATCCACATGTTAGATTGCCAACCTATAAAAGAAATCTACAACATTATAAGAAAAGGATGAGTACAATTATTTAGGAATAAAGAGAAAGAGCAAAGTAAAGAAAAGGCTCAGGCTCAATTGCAATCATCTCAAGGAGTAACAATGTATATAAGCATCCAAACTTCAGAAGAAGGATTACAATTACATATAGTGCTACCAGCCAAAATAAGAAATAGAGGGAAACTTCAAGGACATCATAGCTAGCATACCTCATATAGGTAGTCGTCTAGAGATCATCATCCAATGAGGCTGCAAAGTCTTCCAACTTATAAACAGAACATCCAAGCACAAAGCCACCAAAACAACCAAGTCAGTAAGGTAGATTACTAGCCATCCATCAGGGACAACAATAATACAGCAAGAATACCACCAAAGCCAACACCAAAAGGGAGGAGAAATACCAAAAAGAGCAAGCATCATTAAGAGGGATAACAACACAGTCCAGAAAAGAAAAGCCCAAAGACAAAGAACCATCCCAAGATTGTCCCCAAAGCAACAACAAACCAATACCCAAATAGAGTGGATAGCTAACACTAATAGCAGCCACCAATCTAATCCAGGCAGAGGATAACCCAAGCAGACAAGCAAAAGAAAAAAAGGGGAGCCACACCTTCACCAAGACAGATAAACAAAAAGACCAAAGGAGCATCCAACAAGGCTACCACCAAGAATAGCTAGTGTAATAGCAAAACCACCACCACAAACTAAGAGGCTTATATTAGGAAACAAGGAGAGCAAAATACATCAGAAAGACGTAATACCGAGAGCCAGAATAAAATCCAAGACACCAAACCAAGTCACTAACACCCAAGGCAAAACAACAGCCACTAAAAAACCTCAACCACCACCCAAAATGACAACAAACCAAAAACAAAGATAAAAAAACCACAAGAGCTCACCAGCAACAAAATAGAAGCAAACAGACAATAAAGCCACCCATCCCACCAGCAAACAACATTTATGCTAGGAGAAAATAGACCCACAGCTAAGCTGCCACCCAAATAGAAAAAAAAATCAAAAGATAAGCTCATGGAACCAAGAGAGGAAAACCATTACAGGAGGAGGCTAAAAACATAACCAAAAGAACCAAACCTAAACCAACAAAATTGATCACCAAGCCCCAATGAACAAAACATAAAAAATAGCTAACAAATAGTCTCCACCAAGCCAAATCCAAACCAAAGATAAAACACCAACAACCCCCTAGACCTGCCACCAACAGAGGAGGTAAAACCAGCCAACACAGCCACCAAGTCAACCAACCCAGCCAGCCAACATAGCCAATCAACCCAGCCAACCAACAAGGCCACCCAACCAACCACCATAGCAGTAGAAGATCCAACTCAGATAAGGAAGCAACCAACCAAGATATGAGGAAAACCATATTTAGAGGGAAAGATCGAGAGAAAGCATAACCATAACCCAATAGGAGGCCACCAAAAATATCCAAGAAATAATTGTGGTAATCACCTAGATAAACAACCAAGGAAAGGGAAGCCTAGGAGGACCACCAACCCACAAGCAGCAAAATAGGGAAGAGAGGAACCTAACTCTAGAAAATAAGGTCCCTTCCAGACTCTAGAGAACATACAACCACCACCAAAGAGAAAATTGGAAGGCAACAACCTTAAAACATCAAGCCTCAAGCCACAAGTCAGAGAGAACAACCAACAATCTGTTCCCACCGAGCAAAAATGAGAAAAGAAAGTAGGAAGCACCAAAAATCCTAACACTAAGACATAAATGAAAAGAATAACAACAACCTTCAAACAAACACCACCCAAGACAATGAGGCAAAGGGTAGAAAAAAAAAGTAGCATCCACCAAACAAGGCAGCACTCATAGAAAATTAGGTTAGCCAAGACCCTAAAGAAGAATAGCAAGGAGCAATCCCAATATGGGAAAGCACAAAAGCAGCAATCAATAAAAATGCTCAAAGAAAACTCCATAGCCAAAGACCAATAAAAAAAAGCCACAAGTTAAAGTCTGAAGTAATGCAATCCAGAGTTATCCAAATTAACCAAGCCTCTGAGTAGCTTAGGTGAGTTTTGATTATCTAATATAGTGAACTTATTTAATTCAACACCCAAATTGGCTAGGAAATCCACACAAGCATTACCTTCACGAAGAATATGAGAAATTTTGTAGCAAACTTGAGAGAGGAGGGTTTTAGTGTGATTAAGGAGATAAAATAAGTCAGCATTCCCCATTTTATTAGAAGTGAGCATATCTAGTAAAAGAAGAGTGTCAACTTCAATCCAAATATTAAAGAGGCCTTTGTTCAAAATAATATCAATAGTTTTAATAACAGCCATAAGCTCAAGAAATAACAAAACATGCTTTGAGGAGATACGCTCAGTAGAAATAATAGTTTAGCTTTTAGTTTAGGTTAAGGGTTTTAAGTTTTAGGTTTATTTTTATTTTATTTAATTTAGGTTTCATTTTTATTTATTTATTTTAGGTTTTGTTTAGGTTTATTTAGGATTAGATTTTAGGTTTATTTAAGTTTTGGTTTAGGTTTATGTTTTTAGGTTTAGTTTAGGTTTATTTATTTTTATTTAGTTTAGGTTTATTTTATTTATTTTTTAGTTTATTTAGTTTATGTTTAGGTTTTATTATTTAAGTTTAAGTTTAGGTCTAAGTTTAGGTTTTATTTATTTTACTTAGTTTAGTTTATTTTAGTTTAGGTTTAGGTTTCAGATTAGGTTTTTAGGTTTTGGATTAGGTTTAAGTTTAGGGTTAGGTTTAGGTTTTCTTTTTTTAGTTTATTTTATGTTTTATTTTTATTTTTATGTTTTAGGTTTATTTTAGTTTAGGTTTAGGTTTAGGTATATTTATTTAGGTTTTAGTTTAGGTTTAGGTTTAGGTTTATGTTTTTTTTTTAAATTTTTTTGGTTTAAGTTTTTAGTTTAGTTTATCTTAGTTTAGGTTTTTATTTTATTAGGTTTGGTTAATTAAATTTATTTATTTTAGTTGAAGTTTTGGTTTAGAGGTTTAGGTTTAGAAAGGTTATTTAGGTTTAAGTTTAGGTTTAGGTTTAGGTTTAAGTTTTAGGTTTAAGTTTAGGTTTATTTTTTATTATTTTATTTATTTAGTTTAGGTATAGGTTTTAGGTTTATTTTTAGGTTTAGGTTTAGGTTTAGGTTTATTTAATTTAGTTTAGGTTTAGGTTTTATTTAGGTTTATGTTTTTAGGTTTAGGTTTTTTAGTTTTAGTTTTTAATTTAGTTTAGCTTTTTAGGTTTATTTTATGTGTAGGTTTTTAGGTTTAGGTTTAGATTTAGGGTTTGGGTTTATGTTTATTTTTTTTCTTTAGTTTAGTTAAGTTTAGGTTTAGGTTTAGGTTTAGGTTTTATTTTATTTTATTTATTTATTTTAGATTCATTTATTTTATTTACTTTATTTATTTAGGTTTAGGTTTGGTTTCTACTTTTATTTTAATTTTTCTTTTATTAGTTTAAGTTTTGGTTTAGGTTTAGGTTTTTTTTTAGCTGTTTTAGAGTTTATATTTTATTTTGGTTTTAGGTTCTTGAAGTTTTATTAGTTTAGGTTTATTTTATTTTTTATTTAGGTTTATTTATTTATTTTTTAGTTTATTTTATTTAAGCTTCATTTTAGGTTTAGTTTATTTTGATTTTAGTTTATTTAGGTTTGTATTTAATTTATTTATTTTTACCTTTAGTTTAGGGTTTTTTTTAATTTGGCTTTATGTTTAGGTTTAGTTTTGGGGTTTAGGGTTTATGATTTACGATTCAGGGTTAGTTTAGGGTTTAGGGTTTTTTAGGGTTTTGAGTTTAGGGTTTAGGGTTATAGGTTTGGGGTTTAGGGTTTATGATTAGTTTTAGGGTTTTAGGGTTTAGGGTTTAGGATTTAGTGTTTAGGGTTTTTTAAAATAAAAAATTAAGTAAATCTATAGGTTTAGGTTTATTTAGTTTATTTTATCTTTATATTTAGGTTTATTTTTTATTTTTATTTAGTTTAGTTTATTTATTTTAAGTTTATTTATTTTAGTTTTGATTTTTTATTTTAGTTTATTTTTATGTTTAGGTTTAGGTTTATGTTTATTTTTTAGTATAGTTTTATTTTTTTTTATTTTTAGGTTTAGGTTTTATTTTTTATTTTTAGGATTTCATTTTATTTTTTTAGGTTTAAGTTCGAGGTTTTTATTTTAGGTTTATTTTTAGATTTTATTATTTAGTTTAGGTTTAGGTTTATTTTTATTATATTTAATTTTATTTAGTTTAGGTTTATGTTTATGTTTCATTTTTTTTAGGTTTTAGTTTAGGTCTTACTTATTTTGGTTTAGTTTATTTTAGTTTAAGTTTAGGTTTATTTTTATTTTATTTTAGGTTTAAGTTTTGTTTTTTTAGTTTAAAGTTTAGGTTTTATTTTTTATTTATTTTTAAGTTTTATTTTTAGGTTTATTGTTTAGTTTTAGGTTTTTATTTAGCATTTATTTTATTTTATTTTATGTTTATTTTATTTTTATTTTATGTTTAGGTTTTTTATTTTTAGGTTTATTTTATTTTTTAGATCAGTTTAGGTTTTTATTTATTTTATTTATTTTAGTGTTTATTTTTTATATATTTTTTTTTAGGTTTAGGTTTAGGTTTACGTTTAGGTTTCTGTTTAAGTTTAGGTTTTAGTTTATGTTTTTATTTTATTATTTTATTTTATTTAGGTTTAGATTTTTTATTTATTTTATTTATTTGGTTTTAGTTAAGGTTTAGGTTTTAGGTTTTTAGTGTTTAGGGTTTTGGGTTTAGGATTTAGGGTTTGGGGTTTAGGGCTTAAGGTTTAAGGTTGTAGGTTTTAGGGTTTAGGGTTTAGGGTTTACAATTTAGGATTTAGGGTTTAGGGTTTAGGGTTGTAGGTTTAGTGTTTAAGGTTAGTTTTAGGGTTTAGTGTTTGGGATTTAGGGTTTATGATTTAGGTTTTTAGGTATCTAGGGTTTAGGGTTTATGGGTTTAGGGTTTAGGGTTTAGGTTTAATTTCTTTTAGTTTTTTTTAGTTTAGGTTTAGGTTTATGTCAATTTTATTTTGTTTATTTTAGGTTTTGGTTTTTTTAGTTTAGGGTTTAGGTTTTACTTTTTATTTATTTATAAGTATTATTTTTAGGTTTATTTTTTATGTTTAGGTTTTTATTTAGTTTTTATTTTATTTTATTTTAGGTTTATTTTATGTTTATTTTATGTTGAGTTTTTATTTTGTTTAGGTTTTTTATTTTTAGGTGTATTTTATGTTTTTTAGTTTAGTTTAGATTTTAATTTAATTTATTTTAGCTTAGATTTTATTTATTTATTTATTTTATATTATTTTAATTTTAATTTTTTATTTTATTTTATTTTTAGGTTTTGGTTTTGGTTTTGGTTTAGGTTTAGGTTTTAGTTTAGGTTTTTATTTTATTTTATTATTATTTTTATCTAGGTTTAGGTTTTTTATTTTATTTATTTTTATGTTTTATTTAATTTAGGTTTAAGTTTTTAGGTTTTTAGGGTTTAGGGTTTAGGGTTTAGCGTTTAGGGTTTAGGGTTTAGGGTTTAGGGTTAAGGGTTTAGGGTTTTAGGGTTTAGTGTTTGGGGTTAAGGGTTTAGGGTTTATGGTTTAAAGTTTAGTTTTAATTTATTTGAGGTTAGGTTTATGTTTATTTCTTTTATTTATTTTAGGTTTAGGTTTTTTTTCATTTTAGTTTAGGATTTAGGTTTTATTTTTTATTTTTATGTTTATCTTTTAGGCTTAGGCTTTTATTTAGTTTTTATTTTATTTAATTTTAGGTTTATTTTATTTTTATTTTACATTTAGGTTTTATTTTATTTAGGTTTTTTATTTTTAGGTTTTTTTTATTTTTTAGTTTAGTTTATGTATTTATTTATTATATTTTAGTTTTGCTTTCACTTTTTATTTTATTATATTTTAAGGTTTAGGTTTAGCTTTAAGTTTAGGTTTTAGTTTAAGTTTTGATTTGATTTTATTTGATTTAGGTTTAGGTTTTTTTATTTATTTTATTTTTAGGTTTTATTTAGTTTAGGTTTAGGTTTTTAGGTTTTAAGAGTTTAGAGTTTAGGGTTTAAGGTTTAGGGTTTAGGGATTAGGATTTAGGTTTTATTTAATTTAGTTTAGTTTTTTTTAGTTTAGGTTTATCTTTATTTTATTTTATTTATTTTAGGTTTAGATTTCTTTTTAGTTTAAGGTTTAGATTTTATTTTTTAGGTTTAGGGTTTTATTTAGTTTTTATTTTTTTTTATTTTAGGTTTATTTTATTTAAATTTTATGTTTAATTTTTATTTTTAACTAGGATTTTTATATTTAGGATTAATTTATCTTTTATTTTTTTTTAAGTTTAGGTTTTATTTTTTATTTTTAGGTTTTATTTTAGGTTTATTTTATATGTTTAAGTTTTTATTTTGTTTTTTAGGTTAATTTTATTTTTATTTTACATTGAGTTTATATTATATTTATGTTTTTTATTTTTTGGTTCGTTATATATTTTTAGTTTAGTGTAGGTTTTTATTTATTTTATTTTATTTTTTATTTTATTTTATTTTTAGGTTTAAGTTGACGTTTAGGTTTAGTTTTAATTTAAGTTTTTTTTATTTAGGTTTATGTTTTTCATTTATTTTATTTTTAGGGTTGATTTAGTTTAAGTTTTTCAGGTTTAGGGTTTACGGTTTAGGGTTCTTGGTTTAGGGTTTAGGGTTTAGGGTTTATGGTTGTAGATTTTAGGATTTAGGGTTTAGGGTTAAGGGCTTTAGGGTTAGGGTTTTAGGTTTACAATTTAGGTTTTAGGGTTTAGGATTTAATATTTAGGGTTGAAGGTTTAGGGTATAGGGTTTTGAGTTTCAGGTTAGTTTTATGGTTTAGGGTTTAGAGTTTAGTGTTTAGGGTTTAGTGTTTCAAGGTTTAGGGTTTTAAGGTTTAAGGTTTAGGGTTAGGGTTTAGGATTTAGGGATTAGTGTTTAGGCTTTAGGGTTTAGGGTTTTCAGGGTTTAAGGGATTAGGGTTTGCTTAGGGTTTAGGGTAAGAATAGGGTTTAAGGTTTAGGGTTTAGGGTTTTTTAGGATTTAGGGTTTAGGGTTGTAGGTTTAAGGTTAGTTTTAGGCTTTAGGGTTTAGGTTTTTTTTTTTAAATTTAGAAAACCGATAGGTTTATGTTTATTTTTATTTATTTTAGTTTATTTTAAATTTAATTTTTAATTTTTATTTATTTTTATTTTTATTTAGTTTAGTTTATTTATTTCAATTCATTTTAGTTTATTTTTTAGGTTTAGGTTTAGGTTTATGTTTATTTTTTAGTTTATTTTTATTTTTATTTTTAGGTTTATTTTTAGGTTTTTAATTTATTTTTTTAGGTTTAGATTTTTGGTTTTTATTTTAGGTTTTTTTTTAATTTAAGTTTAGGTTTATTTTGCTTTATTTATTTTTATTTAGTTTAGGGTTTAGGTTTAGTTTATTTTAAGTTTAGGTTTTGGGTTTTATTTATTTTAGTTTTGTTTATTTTAGTTTAGGTTTATGTTTATTTTATTTTGTTTGTTTTAGGTTTAGGTTTTTTTTTAGTTTAGGGTTTATGTTTTATTTCTTTAATTTATTTTTAGGTTTTATTTTTTGGTTTATTTTTTAGGTTTAGGTTTTTATTTAGTTCTTATTTTATTTTATGCTAGGTTTTTTATGTTTTATTTTTATTTTATTTATGTTTTTTATTTTTTAGGTTTATTTTATTTTGAAGTTTAGTTTAGGTTTTTATTTATTTTAGTTTAGTTTAGTATTTCTTTTTTTTTAGGTTTAGGTTTTGGATAAACTTTTATTTAATTTAATTTAATTTAATTTTATTTAGGTTTCAATTTTTTAATTATTTTTTTTAGGTTTTATTTTGTTTAGGTTTAGGTTTATAGGGTTTAGGGTTTTTAGGGTTTGGGGTTTATGGTTTAGGGTTTTGGTTTTTGGTTTTCTTTTTAGTAGAGAACAAATTCAAATTCAACATTTCTTCTTTTCAATTTCATCAACCAAGTAACAAACTAGGGAAGTGAGGTAATCAAATGACCTTATTGGGGCTAGCTAAAGCCCCGTGTTCTCGGGATGTCCAGACTATATGCCCATTACCATTTAATCTTATATAAATCAACACATGAATAGACAATAAAGAACTTAACATTCATACACTTAAGCTATAAGTGCATGCATTTTTTATGTATTTATAACTAGCACCATAACACATATTATTATTCATTTATAAGCATTTGAAAAATACATGATTGGAAAAGAAATACATGATTTAATAGTGATAATAACCATACATATATTAAATTAAATCAACACATGCAAACTTACATAAAGGAAATACATTTTATTTTACTTGATTTGAAAAGATGGATGCATGAATTCAAATGATATACCAAATTTAACATGATTGAAAAGAGGATAATCCAATATAAGCATGTGATTTATTCAACCAAACTAGCTCTTAAGGATAATCAAATCAAATAAGATTATTTAAAGTAAACCAAAGCTTCTTTATTAATTAAGTTTTGGATTTGATTTGATTTAAATTGGAGATGAGAAATCATCACTTACTATTTTAAACCCATTCCCACATTAGTGATTTGATTTTATTTAAGGAAATGTGATTAAGTTAATTTTATGGGTTAATTAAGTTCAATCCTTAATTATATGAATTAATTACTCTTACCTATGTCACCTTAAAGTAATTAACTAAATAATTATGGGCCAATAAGATATGCAAGGAAAATAAACTTGCAATGATCCTAGGAAATAAAGGAGTCTAATGCAATTGGCTCATGATTAATATTTAATTTTATTAATAGAATTAATTAATTACTCTTATGGTTTTCCCACACATATGGACTAACCATAATTTCATTATACTCCTTTATGTTATTAAACACCTAAAGATCTACCCCATGATTTAATTAATTAAAGTCTGATGTGATTATGATTTCAATTTGATTAAGTGATTTAATTAATTAGTTAAATTTTAATTAATTTCATTTTAAAATGGGTGAAATCAACTTAGTGAAAGGGGTCCCAACCTTAATCCTTAGTTCATTTAGTGTTGAACAATGATTAATAAACTTAATTAATGAATTTATTATTGTTCATGGGATTAATTAATCAATAATTAACTTGAAAGAGTAGTTAAGGTTTAATAAGTCAAATTTCCTAATCAATTGAGCAATAAATCCCAAGAAAATCATGGGAGGCAGAGGTCATCTCATTAAAATAACCCACAAAATTTGGGATTAATCGCTTAAGTAATTAAGGAGTAATTAAGCTAATTAATTTTAATTAAACTTTAATTACTATTTAAAATTAGTTAAGATCATTTTAATTAATTCTTCTTTGAAATACATTTAAAATGAGTATTTATTTGTATTTTTAGATTTGCCTATGATTTTTTATGATTTTTAGAAGTGTCAACCATTAAATATGATTAATTAAACCTAGTTAAAGCCTAATCTTATTGGCGCCACATGGCGTGCTAACGTGGTGTGCTTCGCGAGATTGGCTACTTAAAACTTATCCGACTCAGGGCCTACTTGGCGGTGGAGGATGCACTTTCTTGTCCGCCATCCAATCTAAGATCGGATGGCTATGATTATTCCCATAACCTAATAGATTAAATCAGATCGATTTAGCAGATCTAATCACGAGCGTCTATTTTGAGCACACGGAATGGACGGTATGTGATCTAACGTCATGCGAGTGAGGGAGAATGGATTCCATCCACTATTGTTCATTTGATCTGAGTTTACTATAGCTCAGATCAACTACAAAAGTATCCCACACCTTCATGACATCAATCGAAGGGGATCCAACGGTCAAGATCACACGAAATGTAAGTTTTCATCAAAAAGATACAATCCATTTTTGTCTAAGGAGCAGTTTTGGAAGCATACCTCACCGAAGCTCAATACTGATGGCTCAAACAATTAAGAATGCTTTGTTTAGTGGAGATGAAGGCCTTACTGAGAAACAATTGGATCAATTCCTTAACGTTCACTTGGAAGGCTACAAAATGATGATTTGGAGCTTGACTTTGATCGAAGTCCCACCTCCAGTGCTCGATAAGCTTAAAAAATGATTCCTTCTTGCTCGACAAGGCCTAATAAAGGTGTGTGCAAAGTTAATTTGAGTTTAATAGAGAAATGGGAGTGTCCTATTTTGGATGGATGGGAATGACATTTTTTGATCGATGAACGAGCTTGGGAGCTTAGGGAATGGCTCTAGCAGCTCATCTTGGGTAACTAGGGCTCTAAGAAATGAATTTTGCGTAGGTTTGAGTGGAAACGAGAGGGTGTATACCCCCCTTCATCTTAATTGAACGGTGGGAACAGGTTTGGCTTCTAGTGGCCATCTAGCCATCTTAGGCAGTCTTGGGTGGTAGGGAGGAGGTGAGTTGGCTTGGCTTAGTTGGTTGAAGGTGTGGTGGAGGCTGCCAAAGAGGAATCATAGGTGTCCTATGGGTTTCAAATGCTCCTACGGGGAGGGTGGGGTGATTTCACCTCCCATGGGTCATGGCCGACCCAACCACCCCTTGGGTCAAGTTGGGCAACATCTAAGATGCTTAAGTTTTAGGTTTTTATTTTAGGTTTTTTTTAGGATTTATTTTTTTTAGTTTAGGTTTAGGTTTACTTTCAGTTTTATTTATTTTAGTTTAGTTTATTTTAGTTTAGGTTTAGGTTTATTTTATTTTGTTTATTTTAATTTTATTTTAGGTTTAGGTTTTTTTTAGTTTAGGGTTTACGTTTTATTTTTTTTAATTTTAGGTTTAGGTTTTTATTTTATTATAAGTTTATTTTATTTTATTTTATATGGGTTTTTTATTCTTAGGCTTATTTTATTTTTTAGTTTAGTCTAGATTTTTATTTTATTTTATTATTTTATTTTATTTAGGTTTAGGTTCCTTTATTTATTTTATTTTAAGGTTTTATTTAGTTTAGGTTTAAGTTTTTAGGATTTTAGGGTTTAGGGTTTAGGGTTTAGGATTTTAGGGTTTAGGGTTTATGTTTAGGGTTTAGGGTTTAGGGTTTAATGTTTAATTTTTAGGTTTTAGGTTTTAGGCTTTAGGGTTTAGGGTTTAGGGTTAGTTTAGGGCTTAGGGTTTAGGCTTTAGGGTTTAAGGATTTTAGGGTTTAGGGTTTAGCATTTAGGGTTAGTTTAGGGTTTAGGGCTTAGGGTTTTAGGGTTTATTTTATATTTTATTTAGGTTTTTTTTTTTAAGTTTAGTTTATTTATTTAAGGTTTATTTATTTTAGTTTAGAAATTCTATTTTAGTTTATTTTTTAGGTTTAGGTTTAGGTTTATGCTTATTTTTTGGTTTATTTTTATTATTATTTTTTTTTAAGTTTAGGTTTTATTTTTTAGTTTAAGTTTATTATTAATTTATTTTATTTTATTTAGTTTAGGGTTTAGGTTTAGTTTATTTTAGGCTTAGGTTTATGTTTTATTTATTTTAATTTAGGTTTAGGTTTATTTTATTTTGTTTAATTTAGGTTTAGTTTTTTTTTAGTTTAGAGTTTAGGCTTTACTTTTTATTTATTATTAGGTTTATTTTTAGGTTTAAATTTTTATTTAGTTTTTATTTTATTTTATTTTAGGTTTATTTTATTATTATTTATTTTATTTTATGTTTAATTTTTATTTTATTTACATTTTTTTAAGTTTATTTAATTTTTTAGTTTAGTTTAGGTATTTATTTATTTTATTTTAGTTTAGTTTTTATTTTTTATTTTCTTTTATTTTTAGAATAAGGTTGAGGTTTTGGTTTAGGTTTAGGTCTTAGTTTAGGTTTTTATTTTATTTTATTTTTTATTTTATTTGGGATTAGGTTTATTTATTTATTTTAATTTTATGTTTTATTTAGTTTTGGTCAAGGTGTTTATGTTTTTAGGGTTTATGGTTTAGGGTTTGGGGTTTAGGGTTTAGGGTTATAGGTTTTAGGGTTTAGGATTTATGGTTTACAATTTAGAATTTAGGATTTAGGGTTTTAGGGTTTACACTTTTGGGTTTAGGGTTTAAGGTTTAGGATTATATTTAGGGTTTAGGGTTTAGGGTTAGGGTATTTTTTTAAAATTTAAGTAAAGTGGCATGTTTATGTTTATTTAGTTTATTTTTTATTTATTTTAGTTTATTTTATTTTTTTATTTTTATTTATGTTTATTTTTATTTTTATTTAGTTTAGTTTATTTATTTTAGTTTAAGTTTTTTTATTCTAGTTTATTTTTTAGGTTTAGGTTTAGGTTTTGGTTTATTTTTTTAGTTTAGTTTTATTTTTATTTTATTTTTTTAAGTTTAGCTTTTACTTTATATTTTTAGGCTTAGGTTCAGGTTTTTATTTTATTTTCTTAGATTTAGGTTTGAGGATTTTATTTAGGTTTTTTTTTTAAGGTTTTATTGTTTAGTTTAAGTTAATATGTTTATTTTTAGTTTATTTTATTTTATTTAGGGTTTAAGTTTGGGTTTAGGTTTAGTTTATTTTAGGTTTAGGTTTAGGTTTTATTTATTTTAGTTTAGTTTATTTTAGTTTAGATTTAAGTTTATTTTATTTTTATTTTAGGTTTAGGTTTTTTTTAGTTCAGGCTTTAGGTTTTATTTTTATTTATTTTTAGGTTTTATTTTTCAGGTTTATTTTATAGGTTTAGGTTTAAATTTTTTTATTTTAGGTTTATTTTATTTTTATTTTACGTTTAGCTTTTATTTTATTTAGGTTTTTTATTAATTTAGTTTAGTTTAGGTTTTTATTTATTTTATTTTACTTTGGTTTTTATTTTTTATTTTATTTTCTTTTTAGGTTTAGGTTTAAGTTTATGTTTTATTTTAATTTTTTTTATTTTATTTGGGTTTAGGTTTTTTATTTATTTTATTTTTAGGTTTTATTTAGTTTAGGTTTAATTTTAGCATTTTAGGGTTTTGAGTTTAAGGTTTAGGGCTTAGGGTTAGTTGAGGGTTTAGAGTTTAGAGTTTATGGTTTAGGGTTTAGGATTCAGAGTTTAGGTTTTAGGATTTAGGGTTTTTTTTATTAATTTTTTTTTTAGGATTTAGGGTTTAAGGTTTTAGGGTTTAGGGTTTAGGGTTTAGGGTTTAGGGTTTTTAGGGTTTAAGGTTTAGGATTTATGGTTTAGGTTTTAGGTATAAGGTTCAGGTTTTAGTTTAAGGTTTAAGGTTTTGGTTAATAGAGAATAAATTCACATTCAATATTTCTTCTTTTTGAATTCATCAACCAAGTAATACACCATGTTTTCAAAAATATAAGTGATGACATAGATAAAAAATGAGAATGTATAGAGCAAATCAAAACCCTAGATAACTAAAGATGTCTCTATAAAGACATAGTTCCATAAACAGCTGATCAGATTGGCCATTCTTCAATTTCTCTAGTTCCCATCAAAACCACCATGGCCTCTCGAGTAGCGTGATCCACCATTATATCCCTCTGCCACCACCGTGGTTGTAACCTTCGTTGCTCCTCCTACCTCGATAACCACCACTACTCTGACCACCACCTCCATATCAACCAGGACCTCCAGATCCCCCACAACAACTTATTAACCTCACCTCTCTTTGCCTCCCGCCAAATCTAAACTGAGCCTGGTTGATGGTGATGTTCCTACCATCAAGGTTCTTCCCATTCTTAGAGTTTAGGTTTAGGTCTATTAGGTTTCAAGGTTTAGGTTTATTTTTTAATTTATTTAGTTATTTTAGGTTTAAGTTTAGGGGTTTGGGTTTAGGCTTTAACATTTATGGTTTAGGGTTTTAGGCTTTATTCTTTTAAGGTTTAGTGTTTAGGGATAGGGTTTAGGGTTTAGGGCTTAGGGTTTTAGGGTTTAGTTTTAGAGTTTAGGGTTTAGAGTTTAGGGTTTATGGTTGTAGGTTTAATGTTGTAGGTTTAGGGTTTAGGGGGTTAGTTTTAGGGTTTACGATTTAGGGTTTAGGGTTTAGGTTTTTTAAAAGTTAAAGCAGTAGCTTAGGATTATTTAGTTTACTTAATTTATTTTTTTATTTATTTTAGTTTATTTTATTTTTTTCTTTTTATTTAGGTTTATTTTTAATTTTTATTTAGTTTAGTTTATTTATTAGGATTATTTATTTTAGTTTAGGTTTTATTTTTTTAGTTTAAGTTTAGGTTTATTTTTAGTTTATTTTATTTTATATAGTTTATGTTTATGTTTATATTATTTTAGTTTAGGTTTAGGTTTTATTTATTTTAGTTTAGTTTATTTTAATTTATCTTATTTTATTTAGTTTAGGGACTAGGTTTAGTTTATTTTAGCTTTAGCTTTAGGTTTTATTTATTTTAGTTTAGGTTTAGGTTTATTTTATTTTAGGTTTAGGCTATTTGTTTAGTTTAGGGTTTAGGCTTTATTTTTATTTATTTTTAGGTTTATTTTTTTAAGCTTAGGTTTTCATTTAGTTTTTATTTTAATTTATTTTAGGTTCATTTTATTTTTAATTTACATTTAGTTTTTATTTTATTTTGATTTTTTTAGGTTTATTTAATTTTTTTATTTTTTTTAAGTTTTTATTTTATTTATTTTATTTTAGTTTTTATTTTTTATTTTTTTTATTTTTACATTTAGGTTTAGGTTTAGGTTTATGTTTAGGTTTTTATTTTATTTTATTTTATTATTTTATTTAGGTTTAAGTTTATTTATTTATTATATTTTTAGGTTTTATTTAGTTTTGGTTTAGGTTTTTATGTTTTTAGGGTTTAGGGTTTAGGGATGTAGGTTTAAGGATTTAATGTTTAGGGTTTACTGTTTAAGTTTTACTGTTTAGTGTTTAGGATTTTAGGGTTCAGAGTTTAGGGTTTAGGGTTTAGGGTTTAGGGTTTAAGATGTATGATTTAGGGTTAGGTTTTTTTTTAAAATTAAATAAACAAGTTTAGATTTATTTAGTTTATTTATTTGATTTTTGAATTTATTTTAGTTTATTTCATATATTATTTCAATTTATGTTTATTTTTATTTTGATTTAGTTTATTAATTTAGTTTAGGTTTTTTATTTTAGTTTATTTTTTAGGTTTAGGTTTATTTTTTTGTTTAATTTTATTTTATTTTTTTTTTAGTTTAGGTTTTATTTTCTATTTTCAGGTTTAGGTTTAGGTTTATATTTTATTTTTTTAGCTTTAGGTTTTAGGATTTTATTTCAAATTTATTTTTAGGTTTCACTTTTTAGTTTAGGTTCAGTTTTATTTTTAGTTTATTTTATTTTATTTTGGTTTGGGTTTAGTTTATTTTAGGTTTAGTTTTAGGTTTTATTTATCTTAGTTTAGTTTATTTTGGTTTAGGTTTAGGTTTATTTTATTTTTATTTTCAGTTTAGGTTTTTTTTTTGTAGAATAGGGTTTCAGTTTATTTTTATTTATTTTTAGGTTTTATTTTAAGGTTTATTTTTTAGGTTTAGGTTTTTATTTAGTTTTATTTTATTTTATTTTATTTTATGCTTTGTTTTTATTTTATTTAAGTTTTTTATTTTTAGTTTAGTTTAGGTTTTTATTTATTTTATTTTAGTTTAGTTTAGTTTTTATTTTATTTTATTTTTACATTTAAGTTTATATTTAGGTTTAGGTTTAGGTCTTAATTTAAGTTTTTATTTTATGTTATTTTATTTAAGTCTATGTTTATTTATTTTATTTTATTTTTAGGTTTTATCTTTTATTTATTTTTAGGTTTAATTTTAAGGTTTATTTTTTAAGTTTAGGTTTTTATTTAGTTTTTATTTTTTTTATTTTTATTTTACGTTTAGCTTTTATTTTATTTATTTTTTTATTTTTATTTTTTAATTTAGTTTATGTTTTTATTGATTTTATTTTAGTTTAGTTTTTATTTTTAATTTTATTTTCTTTTTAGGTTTAGGTTTATGTTTAATTTAGGTTTTTGTTTTATTTTATTTTATTTTTTGTTTTGGTGTAGGTTTTTTTATTTATTTAGGTTTTTAGTTTAGGTTTAGCTTTTAGCTTTTAGGGTTTAGGGTTTGAGTTAGTGGGTTTAGATTTGGTTTAGGGTTTGGGTTTAGGGTTTAGGGTTTTGGATTTAGGGTTTATGCTTTTAGGGTTTAGATTTAAGGTTAGGGTTTAGGGTTTAGGATTTAGGATTTTGGGCTTGGGATTTAGGGTTTTAGGGTTTAGGATTTAGGATTTAGGGTTGTAGATTTAGGGTTTAAGGTTTATTTTAGGGTTTAGGATTTAGGATTAGGGTTTTTTTTATATATTTTTTATTTTTTTATTTTTTTTATTTTTGGTTTTAGCATTAAGGGTTTATGTTTTAGGTTTAAGGTTCAAGTTTCAGTTTAGGGTTTAGGATATTTGGTTTTTTTAATAGAGAATAAATTCAAATTCAACATTTCTTCTTTTCATTTTCATTAACCAAGTAACACATTAAGTTTTCTAAGACACAAGTGACGAGATAGATGAAAAATGAGAATGCATAAAGTAAATCAAAAACCCTAGATAACTAGAATCGTCTTTACTTTAAAGACACAGTTCCATAAGTAGCAGATCTAATCGGCTGATTTTCAATTTCTCCAGTTCCCATCAATTTCATGGGGTTCGGGGTTTAGTGTTTAGGGTTTAGAGTTTTAGGGTTTAGGTTTTAGGGTTTAGTGTTTAGGTTTTTTTAACTAAATAGAATTTATTCCTTAGAAAAATAGGTATAAGAAGACCATATTAGAGACTAAACTCAAAAGAAAAAAAAAAATCTTAATAAGGAGAATCTTAAAGAGTTTAGTCCCTAAACTAATACATTAAAGAATAATAAAGAAAAAAAATAAAGACAAAACTAAAAAAGCCAAGCAAATGGCAGCAAAGGGGAAGAATCCATGAGCTCCAAATGAACCTCCAAAGAGATGAAGATCCATAAGAAAGGAAACCTTCAACCTACAATTGAAGACAACTCCATCCATCTAAGAAAAAGAAGACCACCAAGACTCCCCTCTCAAGAAGAAGAAGAGACCAACTTAAAGGAGAACCACCACCTAAGAAATCTCAACCAAAGAAGATCAAAAAACATAAAAAAAAAAAAACTAAGGCATATGAGGAAAGAAGGATAATCTCAATAACGAGGGGCATCCAATCCTGAGTGTATCCTGCTTCCAAGAAGGGATACAAATAAGAAAAAGTCACCAACCACAAAAATATTAAGGAAAAAATCAATCATATCTTCATAGCCATCCAAACCAAATAAAAATACAAACCTATCATGATAGCCCCCCAGCCAAAGAAAAAGTGAAGCTAAGGAAATAGAAAGAGAGAGGAGAACAACATATAAAATTAACATAAGGCAATCCCAACAAAACCAAATATGAACACCTCTTTAAAATGATGGAGAAAAGAAGCTCACTAAAAAGAAAAGAGCCCTCAGATAAAACCAATAGAGCCCATATAACACCAATCCAAAGCCAAGGCACCAAATAGCAGTGCCCATAACATCACCAATCCAAAGCCACCAAGGCACCAACCAAAGGAAAGGAAATAGCCAACATAGCACCAAAGAAGAATAGCCCAAGAAAGATCAAGAGAACCAAACCAACCAACAAAAAAAAAGAAGAAGGAAAAGCTAAAATAAATAGCTAGAGAAACAACCAATAATGGACAAACCACGGACAAAAAAAGCTCAACCTACCACCAACAAAGAGAGAAAAAATTACTAAAGAAAGGCAAATATAGACAAATGCCACCAACCATAACACCAAAAAAAAAAAAAAGCAAAGGAAGCTCAAAGGAGGTAAATTAGGCAAGAAGCCAATACTCCAGCTAGCAAGAAAACACATAGAAAAAGCTCAACCAATAGATAAAAAACTAGCCAAAAGAAAAAACCTCCCAAGGGTAGAAGAGATTATTTCAAAGAAGCTTTGGAACGTGTAACCCTCCCTAAGTGAGGAGGGGCATAAATCTGAACACTTTTTTTTTTCTTTTTCTTCTTGTAAATAGTTTTATAACCATGCCCTTTCTCCAAAAAAATCTCCATCTAAAATGAATTAGTATTGTTATAAAAGGCAAATGGATCAGAAGAAGCTATCAATTCCAAATATGAGCATTCAAAATCATCCATAGCATTAGATAAAGGAAAATCTGAAATAGTATGCATTTTAGAATCAAAAGTGAAAGGAGCAAAAACATCTTTATTAAGAAGAAAATTATCAATATTTTCACCTTCCAACAAAATCTAAAGAGTATCCTCCATCTCTTCATTCATAAAAGAAGCAAGTGAAGCAAAATCCAGATTTTTTATAATCTTCATGTAAGGGATTAAAATAAGATTCAAATCCCTTAGAAACACATAGCATATTACCAAAATTCTAAACATAATTTCCATAGAAAACCATCTTTTGAACTAAAATAGAACTATTCACAATGAGAATTATCATAGGTATCTAAATCTTATTTTTAAAGAAGGATCACCAATATTAACAAGATTGTCAGGACTAGAAGTTTAAATACCAGAAATAAGAACATTCTTTTTGCCACCATTCTCAATTAAAGAAGGCAAAGAAATAGTCTCTTTCCCATGATCTAAAGCAGACATAGGAGAAAGAGAAACAACATCCAACTGATTGGAAGAAATGGTGTTAGCATCAACAATATTTGAACCATCAACATGAAAGGACTTATGCACAACATCCAAACAATTAAAATCATTAACCACAGACTTTAAAGTCTTCCCTTTAACAGAATCATCAAAAGAAACACTTAGAGCATGATTATTAGTTAAAACTTTTTTAGAAACATCAAAATTAATTTTTGCATTAGACAAATCATTAATAGGTAAAAAATTTTTAGAAGATTCAGAAATTTAGCTTTGCAAAACATCAACATTTTGAAAAGTAGATTTTTTTTATCCAACTTTAGAGAAGCATCAATTTTTTCAACAATTGAATTCTTATTGGTGATTTTCTTCCTAAGAGAGGGATGAACAATAAGAAATTCATATATTTCATGCCCATGAATCTTACAATGATTACAAACAATGAAAAAGTTCTCAAATACAACTTTCTAAAAATAATGACATTTCTTCAAACCCAACTAAATTTCTTTCAAATATATTTTAGTAATATCAATCTCTACAAGAATTCTAGCAACATATAGTCTAGATGAAGCAGTTGTTGCTTGATCAACTTACAATGAATTGACCAAAAATTGACCCAATAGCATAATGCATCTAATGATTAAATAGAGGAATCTATAAGTTAGGTAAAGAAATCAAGAATAATAGAGACTCTTCATTAACATCAAACATAGGCAACCACTTGATATGCATTTGACAATTAAAACATAGTAAGAATGCCTAGAAAAATTTCTTCCATAATCAAGGTCATTAGAAAGCTTAATCAGAACATGCCTTGCATCAATCAGCCCAATAATAAAAGAACCAGATAAATTTATGCTATGAAAAAAAGAACGAATATATCTTCCATCATTGGCCATTTAAATGAAAACTTTCCAATCAAAGAAAAAGCAAAAGGCTCAGCTAATATTTCAATATCCTAATCTGAAATCATAATTGTTGGAGTACCTTTAAAATTCATATGAAGAAAATTCAAAGGAGGCTTAGTGGAGGAATTTTTACCAGCTAAAGCCTTTTTGAAAGATTTAGTAACAGTGGGTAATTTAGAGGTAGAATTACCCAAAAAATTTGATGCCCTAGCGGGATCCATCGACACATGGGATTTACCCCATGGATTTGAAGAAGCCAATGCCATGAGTCACGGTGCCATGACAAGAACAAGTCGAGATCGGCCCAAGGCCAACAATCTATAGAGAATCCAAGAGAGAAAGCACTCAAAAACTCACCAAGAACACGAGGGATCTCAAAATCACCCAACAATATAGTTTAGTTTAGTTTTAGGGTTTAGGTTTTAAGTTTAGTGTTTATTATTAGTTATTATTTGGTTTTAGTAGTTTTATTTTATTATTTGTTTTATATGTTTAGTTTAGTTTAGTTTTAGTTATAGTTATTATTATTTTAGGTTAGTTTTGGAGTTTAGGTTTGTTTATTACTTTATTTAGTTAGTTTATTTAGTTAGTTTTATTTAGGGGTTTAGTTTATTTTTTGTTTATTTATAGTTATTGGTTATTATTAGTTAGTTTAGTTATTTATTTAGTTAGATTAATTAGTTATTATTATTAGTTTATGGTTTTATTATTATTTAGGTTTTAGTTAGTTTTATTTAGTGGTTTAGTTTTATTAGTTTAGTTTTGCTACTTTATTTATTAGTTTAATAGTTTTATTAGTTTAGTTATGGGTTTAGGTTTATTAGTTTATTATTATCAGTTTTTAGTTTAGTTTATGGTTTAGTTTTTTATTAGTTATTATTAGGTATTTATTATTATTATTATTATTATTATTATTATTATTATTAGTTTAGTTAGTTATTTTATTATTAGTTTTGTTTTAGTTTAGTTTATTTCTTTTTAGGGTTTAGTTATTTAGTTATTTATTAGTTATTTATTATTAGTTTATTAGTTAGTTAATTAGTTATTATTATTATTATTATTATTATTAGTTATTAGTTATTATGTTAGTTAGTTTTTAGTTTTATTATTATTATTAGTTTATTTATTAGGTTATTTTAATTATTTTAGTTTAATTATTTAGTTAGTTTTATTATTTTTATTAGTTTATTAGTTTATTAGTTAGTTATTAATTTTAGTTAGGTGTTTTATTATTAGTTTATTATTAGTTATTGTAGTTATTAGTTTAGTTATTATTTTGTTTTATTTATAGTTAGTTGATGGTTTTTTATTAGCTTAGGGTTTTAGTTTAGTTAGTTAGGCAATTATTTATTATTAGTTATTATTATTAGTTAGTTTTTTAGTGTTTATTATTTGTTTTAAGTTTATTTATTAATTAGTTTAGTTTTATTAGTTTGTTTCTTTATTAGTTTATTAGTTCATTAGTTATTAGTTTTAGGTTATTAGTTATTTATTATTAGTTTTATTTAGTTTATTATGAGTTTTAGTTTTTTATTAGTTATTATTAAGTTTTAGTTATTTATTAGTTTATTATGTTTTATTAGTTAGTTTTATTAGTTTTAGTTTATTTTATTAGTTTATTAGTTTTTAGTTATTATTTAGTTATTATTATTACTTTTATTAGTTTGTTATTAGTTTATTTAGTTTAGTATTATTATTATTATTATTAATTTATAAATTTAGGTTAGGGTTTTGTTTAGCTTATTTATTATTATTATTATTATTATTATTATTATTATTATTATTATTATTATTAAACTAAAAACCTAAACTAAACTAAAAAAAACCTAAATAAAATAAAACTTAACCTAAAATAAAAATAAAATAAACTTAAAATAAAATAAAATAAAACTAAATAAAAAAACCTAAATAATATAGTTTTTTATTTAGTTTATTATTATTTATTAGTTTAGGTTTAATGTTTAGTTTAGTTTAATTAGTTTTCATGTTATTAGGTTTTATTATTATTTAGTATTTTTAGTTATTATTAGTTTTAGTTTAGTTTATTTTTTATTATTTTTGTTATTAATTTATTAGTTTAGTTAGTTTATTAGTTTATTGTTATTAGTTAGTTTATTAGGTTTGTTTATTATTAGGTTTAGTTTATTTATTATTTAGTTTATTTATTAGTTTAATTTATTATTATTATTAGTTTTGGTTATTAGTTTTATTTAGTTTAGTTTATTATTAGTTTATTAGTTTAGTGTTAGTTGTTATTAGTTATTTAGTTTTAATTTATTAGTTTTTTTAGTTTTATTATTAGTTTTAGTTATTATTATTTAGTTTATTTATTAGTTTATTAGTTTATTTTAGTTATTAGTTAGTTATTTTTATCAGTTATTTAGTTAATTTATTAGTTTTAGTTTATTAGTTATTAGTTCTAGTTTAGTTATTATTAATTTAGTTTTTAGGCTTAGTTTTATTATTAGTTAGTTATTTATTATGTTAGTTATGTTTAGGGTTTAGATTTATTAGTTAGTTATTATTATTAGTTAGTTAGTTATTAAGGTTTAGTTTAGTTATTTTATTAGATTAGTTTTAGTTATTTTTTTAGGTTTAGTTTAGTTTTTATTAGTTTTATTAGTTTAGTTTATTAGGTAAAGCAGTCTTTAAACTACAAAAGTAACCTAACCAAGTTGGCATTTTCTTTCTAACTTATCATATGTGGATGTTGGGTGGGTGGGTGGACTACCTTTATGTTCTGAGGTTAATCCCTTAAAACTCATTGGTTGATGATCTAATTTTCTTCTCAACTTTAGGGATTGTATCCTCTACTTGAAAATCTTCTAAATTCTTTACACAAAGTAGGTAGACTAGGCAAAAGATGATTTTATTACATCATTTGAAGGTTTATCTACAACTGTTGAATCCTCTTTCGAGCTTGAAGAAAGAGATGAAGTGGAAATTTGATGTATCATTATATATATATATATATATATATATATATATATATATATATATATATATTGTTAAAGGTTAGGAGCAACTCTTAACTTCCAATCCTATAATAATATCATGAGATAGTAAAATTGGAGTTAATGTGCTCGCATACCCACTAAGTTTCTAGTCATATCATTCATGAATTATCCTTTTAGAACTTTTTGTTTTACTATTATCTACTCCAAAGACTTGTCAAAAGTAGACTCAAAATTTATTTCACACACACACACACATATATATATATATATATATATATATATATATATATATATATATATATATATATATATATATATATATATATATATATATATATATATATATATATATATATATATATATATATATATATATCTCCTTTTCTCTTTAATTTACACCTAGTACACATGATTTATCCTTTGGATTCCAAATCAAAGTATATTATTGGTGCTTTACTTTTTCTATTCTTCTTATTTTCTTTCTCTTCTTCTCTTTTTTTTTAATTTTTTCTTTTCTTTTCTTTTCTCTTTTTATTTCATTTTTTCGTTCTCTCCATTTTTTCTTTTTTTTGAGACTTTGTTTATATTATGTTCTCTGGAGGGGATTGATTGTCTTTCTTTTCCATAAATATTCTATGTTGAGTATGACTTGAGGAGGTTATCACTAACTGAGCAAGGAAGAATCAAGTTAAGTTCCAATAAGAAACTCCTCTGTCTCCTTAGAGAAGGTGAGGGTGCACTCATTATTTTAGCTTAGTGGGCAACCTTCCAAGATAGTTTAGGACCTTAATTTTAACCTTCAGAATAGTTTGATGCCTTATTTTGGATTATGAGGTGTATCTTATAAACAATTTAGAATTTGATTATTTCCAATGACTAGTTTGCTTCTTCCTATGGTATTGATCAAAGTGGTAGGACCACCACTATTGGCTTCTGATATCTTGAGAGAGGTATAATTGATGTCTACCTACTCTTTTATGGTGCCCAAAATTTCTTCTATTAGATCTGATGATTCAAACTCTTTATCGATAGTGACACCAAGAAAGATTAGAATGGGGGTATCTCTACCCAAGTTGGAATCCTTAATGACTTCAAGTCCATCAGTACTATTATTTTATGGATTACGATCATTATTGTGATTGTCGTTTGAGAGTTGTCTTCTTTTGGAATTATGATTCAAATCATTTGAGTCATACTTATCTAGAATGGATAAGACATACTAAAAAATCCTTATTGATCTTTTCTTGGCTCTTGAAGGAACTTTTATGGTCTTTCTTCTTTGGTTAGGAAACTTCAAATCAACGTAGGAATGGCTTTGTCGCCACCTCCTCTCTAGATGGTCGTGAGGGCTACAATCTTTGCATTACCAGAAAGAGATCCATATCAGATCTTCGCTTGAATGTTGTTGACATGAATTGTTAACTTGATTTGATTATTGAATTGGAACCCTCTTTTAACAAATTTAGGTATGCTAAATGGGGTTGAAATATTGGAGAGATTTTGATTTTTTTATTATCATTATTTTTTTTTTTTTGGAGAAGAGACTTTGAATTTGATTTAAATTTAGAACCCACATTCAACAAATTTGGGAATGTTGAATGGGGTTCAAATGTTTTGGAGAGGCTCTTAATTGATGCTTCCAATGGCTTACATTTGAATTTGATTTTATGTTTGGGACCCTCATTTAACAAATTTGGGTATGTTAAATGGAGGGTCAATTGACTTTGTTTTGGATTTGATTTTGGAATCTTCACTTAGCAAATTTATGTATACTAAATGAGATTCAAGTGCATGTTTGAAAACAATTTTGAAAGAATTTTGTTTGTTTGATGATGTGTGTCATGTGTTTGATTTGTTGAATTGATTTGAAAATGGGATCCTTACTTCAAATTTTGGTATGCTAAGTGAAGCCCAATGTGTTGGTGTATTTTAATTTGATTTTGAAAATGGGACCTTTACTTAACAAATTTGGAATGTTAAGTAGGGATCAAGTGTGTTTGATTAGATTGTTTTGTTTTATTTTGAAAGAGGAAAACTTTGACTTAACAAATGTGGTATGTTAAATAAAGTTCAATTTGCTTTCAATTTTGAAAAGGTAGGACTCTCATTTTACAAATTTGGGTATGTCAAATGGAGTTCAAGTGTGTTTGATTAATTTGTGATTTTAAAAGGGAACTCTACTTAGAAAATGTGGGTTTGTTAAGTAGAGTTTGCTTTTGATTTTGAAAAAGGGAATTCTCATTTGACAAATTTGGGTATGTAATGGAATTCAAATGTGTTTTAATTTTTTAGTGATTTTAAAGGGGACTTCCATTTAACAAATTTAGGTATGTTAAATGGAAACCAATTATATTTTTCTTTTTGAATTTCAAAGATAGGATATTTGTGTGTGATGTTGCTTTTGAAAAGAGAAATTCCAACTTAGGACATGTGGGATGTGCTAAATGAAATTTCAATTTTATGTCACGGTCTTATTTGAAAATCTTCATTCAACAAGCTTAGGTGTGTTAAATAGAGATTACTACTTTGAAATATATGCTTTTGGAAAAAGGATTTTAAAATTATTTGATTTTAAATTTTGAAAAGAACCTCCATGCAATAATCATGGATATTGGTTCATGAGGTTTGGTTATCCTTAAATGTAGATCTTTTGTCATGTGAATTTTAATTTGGGAAGTGCTTTTTGAAAGTATATATTTTTTTACAAAGAGTTTATTTTCTTAAGTATAAGATGAACCTTGGCTCACCAAGAGAATGGTAAAGAGGATCTAAATTTTTAGTCATCTCCTTTAGTTAATTCATAGAAATTGTTTTTAATTGTAATCCTTTTTCCTAGATATTTTTCTAGCACTTCTATTGTTCTCATACCTAAGAAACATAATCTGGACTACTAGAGTGATTTTAGACCTATTAGTCTCTGTACCTTCTTCAATAAGCTGATTTCAAAATTATAACCAATAGGCTTAGTCCTTTACTTCATAGGAATATCTCTCTAAACCAAACTAGTTTTGTTAGGGGTAGATCTATTTTTGATAATATTCTGCTTCCTCAAGAATTAATTTATGATTTAGATGCTAAGACTAGAGGTGGCAACATTCTGTTCAAATTAGATATTACCAAAGCTTTTGACAATATCTCTTGGGATTTCCTTATCCATATTTTATTTGGGTTTTCTTTTAAATTTATCTTTCTTATTAAAAATTGTATTAATAATGCTTTGTTTTCTATTTTGCTTAATGGGGAAGCCTTGGGCTTTTTTTGTTCTTCCCATGGCCTAAGATAAGGGGATCCTCTATCTCTTACCTTATTTATTATTGTTGTTAAGTACTTATCTAGAAGCATCAATGATCTAATCTTAAACAAACCTAGTATGTATTATAGAACTTTTGTTGGTCTTCCTATTTCTCAGTTAAGCTTTGTAGATGATTTCATTATTTTTTGCAATGCTTCTATTCATCATATCAAGAATCTCAAGATTTTTTAAAATAAATTTGGTAGAGAAAGTGGTATGTCTATCAATGATAACAAAAGCTATTTTAATACTTCTTCAAGCATCTCCAATTATAAAATTAATCAAATCCTGCATATCACTAACTTTAAACATCAACACCTTCCTCTTAAGTACTTGGGTGCTCCTCTTTTTAAAGGTCCAAAATGATCCCATCTTTTTGATGTGTTAATTCAAAAAAATTTAAATAAAATTCCTATTTAGGAATTTCATTTACTTTTCTTTGGCGGCAGGCTCATTATTCTTAAAAGCACTCGAAATTCAATGCCTCTTTATTTGATTCAAATTATTATCCCCACTAATGCTACTCTTATCGGAATTGATCCTTGCTTAATAAATATTTTTTTGGGGATCTAATAATTACTAAAGAATGCATTGGACTTTCCATAAATGTTGTGGTTCCTTGGGTGAAGGTGATCTCGATTGCAAACTAATTTGTGAAGTTATTACTACCTTCTCTCATAAGCTCTAGGGGGATTTTAAAAAGAATGATAGCCTTTGGGCTAATTTTATGATGAAAAAATATTGCCAAGGTAAACACCCTCTTATCTATGCTTATAAACTTGGTGACTCTTCGGTTTGGAAAGGGTTTGCTTCATTAAATGAGTTGTTGAACCTTTAATATCTCAAGGTATTCATTCAGGATCTTCTTTCTTTTGGCAAGAAAATTGTATTGGAAATGGCTCTATTGAATCTCTTTTATCTACCCACTCTACTGCAGCTATCAAAGTTAACTCTTTCTAGCATAATAACTCTTGAACAAAAAGAACTTGAGAATTGTATCACTATTTTTCTGTTAGATAACTTTAAAAATATTCTTATTTTCTCTAACAAACCTTGTTGAATTCTCTTTAAGCTTTCTTACAATGGTGATTTTGTTCTAAAAGACATTTGAAATTTTATTAGAGATAAGAAAAACTCCTTTAATGTTTTCATTAAACTTTGGAACAATATCATTCCCAATTCTTATTCAGTTTTAGCTTGGAGGATTTTGAATGACTTTATTCTTGTGGACTTTTTGCTCTAGAATTAAAGGATTTTATTTGCCTTCAAAGTGTTATTGTTTCTTACATATTTAAAATATTAATCATGTGTTGGTCATTGGTGCTATTGCTTCTAAATTATGGTTATGGTAAGATGATTTATTTAATACCAACTACTTTCATGGCCACTTTCCATATATCAACTTCTTGAAGTCTGTTTCCAAAAAATTGTGAAAGGTCATATGAAAGTTCTAGTTGCTATTACTCTTATCTCGTTCATTTGGATGGATAGAAATAATGCAAAATATCATGATATTCCTATAAGCCATAAAAGGATCCAGCTAAAACCAAAGAAAAAAATTCAAGCCTTGTTTAATGCAATCTTATTAGTAACATTCATTTTAGAGGCTATAAATTTGTGGCTAAAAACTTGGGTATCATTCAGCCTAATGTTGACTCTTATAAAAGAGCTAGGATTATCCATTGGATCAAACCCAAAAGAAAATTTGATTAAAGTAAATACTGATGGTTCTATTACTCCCAATAAACATGGTTGTGGTGGTATTCTTAGGAATTCTAAAGGTATTGTCATTTGTGCTTTTGCCTATCCTCATAAAGCATGTTCTATTATTTATGCTGAGCTTATGGCTGTCATTAGAGCTATTGAAATTTGTTTGAATAAAGGTTTCCTCAACATCTGGATTGAAGTTGATGTGCTCTTGCTTTTAGTCATGCTAAACTCTAATAGAGCAAGAAATGCTAATTTATTTTATCTTCTCAATCATACTAAAAATATTCTTTCATAAGTTTGTTGTAAACTTTCCCATATCCTTCGTGAAGGTAATGCTTATGTTGATTTCTTGGCTACTTTAAGTGCCAACTTAACTTATTTCACTTTATTTTACAATCAAAATTTGCCTTAACTTTTAAGGGGTTTGGTCGGTCTGATAGCATTACCTTATCTCAGATTATAATTTTCTTGGTTTGATTTTTTTTGTTGGTTTTTGATGAGCCAATTGCTTTTAGTTCCCCTTTGTTAAACCCTCTTTGGGTTGTGGCCATTTGCTTATTTTCACTCTTGGGCCTGTGTTGGGTTTTATTTTTGAGCTATTGCTTTTGGGTTGGCCTAGTGGTTGCTACACAGTGGTTCTATTTTTTACGGGTTATTTTATTTTTAGCCTAATGTTGTTGTTTACTGGTTGGATGATTATTATTGCTTGGTTGTTTTTGGTGAATTTTATTTTGATGGTGGCATTGCCTGCTATTTTCTATATGGGGTTTGCCATATCTCTGGGTTGGTTGCTTCCTTAACTGAGTTGGATTTCTGTGGTGGTTGGTGTGCTATATGTTGCGGCTAGGTTGGTTGGCTGATTTATCCTCTTCATTGGTGACAGAGGTTGTGGTGGTCTAATTTTGGATTGATTTGGCAAGGTGGAGGTTATTTGTTGACTTTTATTTCTTATTTTTTGTGAATTGCGTTTTGGTGGTCAGTTTTAGTAATTTGGGTTTGTTTCTTTTACTTCTACACTTTTCCTAGGTATCTTGGAGGGTTTTGGCATGATGAATGTTGTTGGTCTTTTCATTGAATTAGATTTTCACGCTATTGGTTATCGGGAGGCTATGTTATGGTTTGTTTTTTGGCTAGCTTAGTTGGTTGGATGGGTGGCTATTTTGGCCTTTCTTTCATGCTCTATAGGTGGCATGCTATTTGGCCTGCTCCTAGTATGGTTCTTCTCTCTTGGCTGCTGCTGCTTCCATTTTTTTTGGTTTGGCTGACAACCTTGCTGTCATTCCTGTTTGCTTGTGGAGGACATGAGCTCTTGTATTTTTTATTTTTATTATTGGTTCTTTTTTGGTTTGTGTTGTTAAGGTCATGATGCTTGCTCCCTTTGATGTTGTGATTCCTCTTTGGTGGTGGCTTTGGTGGTGTTCCTACTGTACTGCTACTGTCCCTGATGGTTGGTTGCCTTTTTGCCTTATTGGGCTTATTTGTTTTGGTGGCTTTATGGTTGGCTATTATGTCTACTACTTGGAGGAGTTTGCAGCCTTTCAAGATGATGGACTTGGGATGTTGGGCTACAAGAGGTATGTTGGAAATAATGGCCTTAATGTTTCCCTCTCTATCTTCTTTTGGCTCGTAGCAGTATATCTAATTGCAACCCTTCTTCGAAAGTTTGGATGCTTACATATAGTGTTGCTCCATGAGATGATTATAACTAAGCGAGAGCTTTTTCTTTACTTTGCTCCTTTTCTTTGCTCATATTCTTTATGCTTGCTTAATTATACTCATCTTTTCATTAGTATGTTTCAGATTTCTTTTATAGGTTGGGAGAATCTTGTAGGTGGATCTTGCTCATATCAGAAGGACCTAGTGGATGTTGCTGTTGCACACATGGATCAGTTGTTATTGCTGATTTGGTTTTACTTTTGTTTTTATTTTTTTTCTTATATTATTTAATAGTTAGGGGGTTTTTCTCTTTAGGACTTATTGTAGCTCTTAAGCATTAGTTTAGAGATTTACCCCCCAAGGACTTTTTCTCGTGGCAATAAAATTCCTTTCCCTAAGAAAACCCTAAACCCTAAAAACCTGAAAACCTAAACTTAAACTAAATAAAACATAAAAATAAAATAAATAAATAAACCTAAATTAAAATAAAATAAATTAAAACTAAAACCTAAACCTAAACCTAAAAAAAAAATAAAATAAAATAAAAACTAAACTATAATAAAATAAATAAAAAACCTAAATAAAATAAAATCTAAACCTAAAATAAAAATAAAATAAACCTATAATAAAATAAATAAAAACTAAATAAAAATCTAAACCTAAAAAATAAACCTAAAAATAAATAGATAAATAAACCTAAACGCTTAAAAGGAAATAAAAAATAAAAAACTAAACCTAAAATAAAAATAAAATAAATCTAAAGCTAAACTAAAATAAATAAAATCTAAACATAAACCTAAACTAAATAAAATAAAATAAACTAAAAATAAACATAAACCTAAACTAAAAAATAAAACTTAAAAATAAACCTAAATAAAAACCTAAAACTTATACCTAAAAAAATAAAATAAAAACCTAAACCTAAACCTAAAAATTAAAAATAAAACCTCAACCAAAAAAATAAAGTAAAAATAAAACTAAACTAAAAAATATACATAAATCTAAACCTAAACTAAGAAATAAACTAAAATAAAAAACCTAAACTAAAATAAATAAACATTAAATAAATAAATAAACTAAATAAAACAATAAACCTAAGTAAAAATAAAAAATAAAATAACTAAAATAAATAAACTAAATAAACCTAAACCTACCAATTTACTTAATTTAAAAAAAATAAAAAATAAAAAAAAAATTTAATAAAAAATAAAAACTCTAACCCTAAACCATAAACCCTAAAACTAACCCTAAATCCTAAACCCTAAATCTAACCTAAACTAATAAACCTAAACCTAAAATAAATTAAACTAAACCTAAACTAAACCTAAACTTAAACCTAAACCTAAACCCTAAAACTTAAACCCTAAACCTAAATCTAAACCTAAACCTAAACCTAAACCTAAACCCTAAACTTAAACTTAAACCCTAAAGTTTAAACTCCCTAAACCTAAACTAACCTAAACCTAAAAAAACCTAAACTATAAAGTTTTAAACACTAAAGTAAACTAACTAAACTATAAACCCTAAAGTATAAACTAACCCTAAACCTAAACCCTCAACTAAACCTAAACCCTAACCCTAAACCCTAAATCATAAAACCCAAAACCTAAACCTAAAGTAACTAAATAAACTAGAAAATAAACATAAGCCCTAAACCTAATGTATCTAAACCTAAACCCAAAACCTAAGAATGGGCGTAACCTGATGGAAGAACATCACAACCGCTCATTCTAGATCTGTGGAGGTGAAGGCAAGACCATTATCATAGTGGTGGTGGGGACCTGAGGTGCTTCGGATATGGAGGTGGTGGTGAGTAATGGTGGTTCTGAAAGGGGATGGAGCGATGAGGTTACGTGGTGGTGGTAGAGGGAGAGATCTGATATGATGGTGGATTCCATTACAGAGGTCGTGGAGGTTTTGATGGGAACCGGAGAAATTGAAGAATGGCCGATGACCGCTACTTATGGTTGCTTTACATTAGAGATGGTTCTAGTTCGGTTAATTCATTTTCTATGCTCATTCTTTTATCTATGTCATTGCATATATCTTAGAAAACTTGGTTTGTTTGTTGATGAAATCAAAAGAAGAAATGTTGAATCTAAATTTGTTCTGTTAAAAAAACCAAAACCCTAAACACTAAACTAAAACTCAACCCTAAACCTAAAACCTAAACCCTAAAACCCTATACCTAAAACCTAAACCCTAAATTCTAAACCCTAAGCCTAAAACCATTAAATCCTAAACCCTAAAACCCAAAACCTAAACCATAACCCAAACCCAAAACCCTAAACACTAAACCCTAAACCCCAAACCCTAAACCCTAAACCCTAAACCCTAAACTAACCCTAAACCTTAAACCCTAAACCCCAAACCCTAAAAAGCTAAAAACCTAAACCTAAACTAAATAAAACCTAAAAAATAAAATAAAAAATAAAACCTAAACCAAAATAAAATTAAATAAAATAAAACTAAACTTAAACCTAAACCTAAACCTAAACCTAAAACTAAAAACAAAATAAAATAAAAAATAAAAACTAAAATAGAATAAACAAAAACCTAAACTAAACTAGAAAAATAAAAAACCTAAATAAAATAAAAACTAAACCTAAAATAAAATAAAATAAATTAAAACTAAATAAAAACCTAAGCATAAAAAGTAAACCTAAAAATAAATAAAAAATAAAACCTAAACCCCAAACTAAAAAAAACCCTAAACCTAAAATAAAAATAAACCTAAACCTAAACCTAAACTAAAATAAACTGAACCAAAATAAATATAACCACAACCTAAACTTAAAATAAACTAAGCCTAAACCAAAACCTAGACTAAGTAAAATAAAATAAATTAAAAATAAATAAAAATCTAAACTAAAAGATAAAACATAAAGATAAACTTAAAATAAAAACCAAAAACTAAAAAAATAAAATAAATTAAAAATAAATAAAAACCTAAACTAAAAGATAAAACATAAAAATAAACTTAAAATAAAACCAAAACTAAAAAATAAAATAAAACCTAAACCTAAACCTAAATCTAAACATAAAAAAAAATGAAACTAAACTAAGAAATTAACCTAAACCTAGAAAATAAACTAAAATAAAAAACCTAAACTAAAATAAATAAATCTAAAATAAATAAACTAAACTAAATATAAATAAAAAATGAACCTAAATAAAAATAAAAAATAAAATAATCTAAAATAAATAAAAAATAAATTAAATAAACCTAAACTTACTCATTTACTTAATTTAAAACCATAAACACTAAATCCTAATCCCTAAACGCCAAACCTACAACCCTTAACCTAAACACTAAACCCTAACCCTAAAACCCTAAACCCTAAACCCAAAACCCAAAACCCTATAAAGCATAAACCCTAAACCCTAAACCCTAAACCTAAACCTTAAACCTAACCCTAAACCTAAACTTAAACCCCAAACCCTAAACCTAAAGTAACTAAGTAAATTAAAAAATAAACCTAAACCCTAAAACCTAATAAACCCAAACCTAAACCTAAAGCCTAAGAATTGGTAGAACCTTGATGGCAAGAACATCACCATCAACTAAGCTCAGTCTAGATCTGTGGAGTGGAAGGCGGATGCACGCTTATCACAAGTGGTGGTGGGGATTTGGAGGTGTGGCAAAGGTGGTGGTCGAGAAGTGGTGGTTATGGAGGTGAGGAACGTGAGGTTATAAATGGTGGTGGCGATGAGAGATCGGAAATGATGGTGGATCCCACTACTCGAGAGAGGGGTGGTTCTGATGGAACTAGAGAAATTGAAGTCGATCGATCTGATCTATTGCTTATGGAATTGTGTCTTTATAGTGGAGACGTTTCTAGTTATCTTGGGTTTTCAATTTTCTCTATGCATGCTCATTTTTTATCTGTCATCTATCTCTTAGAAAACATGTTGATGAAATCAAAATGAAGAAATGTCTATTTCTTTATTAAAAAAACCCTAACCTAAAACCTAAACAAACTAACTAAACCTAAAACTCTAAACCTAAACTAAACCCTAAACCCTAAACCCTAAAACCCTAAACTAAAACCTAAACCTAAACTAAACTCTAAACCAAAACCCTAAACTAAACCTAAAACCCTAGAACCTTAAACCCTAAACCCTAAAACCCTAAACCCTAAACCCTAAACCCTAAAAACCTAAACCTAAACCTAAATTAAATAAAACCTAAAAATAAAACAAATAAAGAAACCTAACCTAAATAAAATAAAATAAAATAAAATAAAATAATAGCCCATACTAAACCTAAACAAAAAAACCTATACATAGACCTAAAGATAAAAATAAAATAAAATTAAAAAATAAAAAAACTAAAAAATAAAATAAATAAAAAAACCAAAACTAAACTAAAATTAAAATAAACTTAAAATAAAAAAATCTAAATAAAAAAACTTAAAACTTAAAATAAAACTAAATAAAACCTAAACCTAAATAATAAACCTAAAAAAACATAAAAAATTAATAAATAATAAAACCTAAACCTAAAACTAAAATAAACCTAAATAAAATAAACTAAACCTAAACTAAACTAAACTAAAATAAATAAACCTAAACCTAAACCTAAAATAAACTAAGAAACCTAAACTAAATAAAATAAAATAAATTAAAAGTAAAGAAAATAAAATAAAACCTAAAATAAAACTAAAACCCAAACCTAAAAAAATTAATAAAAAACTAAACCTAAAATAAAAATAAACCTAAAACCTAAAAATTAAAACAAACTGATTAAAATAAACATAAACCTAAACTTAAACCTAAAAAATAAACTAAAATAAAAAAAACTAAAATAAATAAACATAAAAAATAAAACTAAACTAAATAAAAATAAATAAAATAAACTAAATAAACCTAAACCTACTGGTTTACTTTATTTAAAACCTTAAACCCTAAACCCTAAAAGCCCTAAACTTAAACCTAAACCCTAAACTCCCTAAACCTAAACCCTAAACCTAAACCCTAAACCATAAACCTACAACCCCAAACCTACAACCCTAAACCTACAAACCCTAAACCTACTAAAAAGTTAAAACCTAACCTAAACTAAATAAAACCTAAAATAAAATAAATAAAAATTTAAACCAAAATAAATAAAATAAAAATAAAATAAAAACATAAACTAAACCTAAACCAAACCTAAACTTGAAATAAATAAAATAAAAAACTAAAATAAATAAAAAACCTAAACTAAACTAAAAATAAAACCTAAATAAAATAAAAACTAAACCTAAATATAAAATAAAAAAATAAAATAAAAAAACTAAATTAAACTTAAATAAAAGTAAACCTAAATAAAAATAAAATAAAATAACAAAATAATAAACTAAATAAACCTAAACCTATTTATAATTTAAAAAATCAAAAAAATTAAAATAAAACCCTAACCATAAACCTTAAATAAAAACTAACACTAAACACTAAATCCTACTACAAGCTTAACCCTAAACCCTAAACCCTAAACTCCCCTAAACCCTAAACCCTAACCTAAAACCTAAACCCTAAACCCTAAACCTAACCTACAAACCTAAACCCTAAACCATACTCAAACCCTAAAACCTAAACCCAAAAAAACCTAAAACCTAAACCTAAATTAAATAAACCTAAATAAAATAAATGAAAACCTAAAGAAATAAAATAAAAATAATTTAAAACCTAAACTAAAACCTAAACTTAAACCTAAACCTAAAAATTAAATGATATAAAAAAAATAAAAACTAAACTAAAACAAAGGAAATAAAAACCTAAACTAAAATAAAAAATAAAATAAATAAAAAACCTAAATAAATTAAAAAATTAAATAAAAAAAAAAAATAAAATAAACCTAAATAAAATAAAATAAAACTAAATAAAACCTAAACCTAAAAAAATAAACATAAAATAAAACCTAAGAAAAACTTAAACCATAAACTAAAAAAACTAAACCTAAAATAAACAAAATAAAATACCTAAACCTAAACTAAAATACACTAAACTAAAATAAATATAACCTAAACTAAACCTAAAATAAACTAAACCTATACCTTAAACTAAATAAAATAAATTAAATTTAAAATAAACTTAAATCTAAAAAATAAACTAAAATAAAAAACATAAAATAAAATTATTAAACAAAATAAAAATTAATAATAAAAATAAATAAAAATAAAAATAAACTAAACTAAAATAAATAAAAAATAAACTAAATAAACTTAATAAACCAAAACTTACTAGTTTTCTTAATTTAAAACCTAAACCCTAAATCCTAAACCCAACTTAAACCCTAAACTAATCAAACTAAACCCTAATAAACCCTAAACCCTAAACCCTAAATCATAATCCTAAACTTAAACCCTAAACCTAAACCTAAACACTAAATGCTAAATACTAAACCCTAAACTCTAAACCCTAAACACTAAACCCCAAACCTAACTAAGCCTAAACCCTAAACCCTAAACCCATACCCTAAAATTCCTAAACCTAAATCTAACCACTAAACCTTAAACCCTAAAAGAAAACCTAGACCTAAAGTAAATAAAACATAAATAATAAAATAAACAAAAAAATCAAAATGAAAGTAAAATAAAATTAAAACATAAACTAAAACCTAAACCTAAACCTAAAAATAAAATAAAAAAATAAATAAAACTAAACTAATATAAATAAATAAAATCTAAACTAAACTAAAGAAATATCTAAATAAAATAAAACTTAACCTAAATAAAAAAATAAAATAAATAAAATAAAATAAAATAAAATAAAAATACTAAATAAAAACATAACATGTTAATTCAAAAAAATAAAAAAACCTATCCATAAATCCTAAACCCTAAAATAACCTCAACCCTAAATCCTAAACCTACAAACCCAAATCCTAAACCCTAAACCCTAAAACCTAAAATCTAAACCCTAAACCCTAAACCCTAAACCTAAACCCTAACCCTAAACCCTAAACCCTAAACCCAAAACCTACAACCCTAAACCCTTAACCCAAAACCCTAACCCTAAAACCTAAAACCTAAACCTAAACTAAATAAAATAAAAATAAAATAAACAAAAAATATAAACCTAAATAAAATAATATCCTAAACTAAAACCTAAACCTAAAGCAAATCCTAAAAATAAAATATATAAAAATAAAAATAAAAATTAAAAAATAAATAAATAAAACCTATATTAAACAAAAAATAAAATAAACCTAAAATAAGAAACCTAAATAAAATAAAACTAAACATAAAATAAAAATAAATTAAACCTAAAATAAAATAAAATTAAAACTAAAAAACCTAAACCTAAAAAATAAACCTAAAAATAAAACCTAAAAGTAAAAAAGAAATAAACCTAAACCATAAAAAAATAAACCTAAAAAAATAAATAAAATAATATAAACCTAAACCTAAACTAAAATAAACTAAACTAAAGTAAATAAGAAATAAACCTAAACCTAAAATAAACTAAACCTAAACCCTAAAATAAATAAAATAAATTTAAAAACATAAACCTAAACTTAAAAGTAAAACCTAAAATGAACCTAAAATAAAACCTAAACCTAAACCTAAAAAAAAAAATAAAATCAAACTTGAAAAATAAAACTAAACTAAAATAAACATAAACCTAAACCTAAACCCACAAAAAAACTAAAATAAAAAACCTAAATAAAATAAATAAACCTAAAATAAATAAACTAAACTAAATAAAATTAAAAATTAAACCTAATTAAAAATAAAATATAAAACTAAAATAAATTAAAATAAACTAAATAAACCTAAACCCTAAACACTAAACCCTAAACCCTAAACTACAACTCTAAATCCAAACCATAAACCTAAACACTAAAAAAAAATAAAAAATAAAATAAAATAAAACCGTAACCTTGAACCCTAAACCCTAAAACCTACCCTAAACCATAAACCCTAAATACTAAACCTATAATCCTAAATCTTAAAACCCTAAACTGTTAACCCTAAACCCTAAACCCTAAACCGTAAACCCTAAACCCTAAAACCAAAACCCTAAACCATAAAATTCTAAACCCTAAAAGAGTAACCTAACCCCTAAACTCAAAAGTTAAAACCTAATAAACTAAATAAATTCTAAAAACTAAATCAAAATAAAATAAAAAATAAATTAAAATAAAATAAACTAAAAAACCTAAACCTAAACCAAAAAAGGAAAATAAATAAAATAAAAACTAAACTAAAATAAATAAATAAAACCTAAACTAAACTATAAAATAAAAATTAAATAAAATAAAACTAAACCTAAAATAAAATAAAATAAACCTAAAATAAAATGAAATAAAAACTTAAATAATAAGAAGCCTAAATAAAAATAAAAAAATAAACTAAAATAAATAAAAATAAACTAAATAAACATAAGCGTACTAGTTTACTTAATTTTAAAAAAAATAATAAATAAACCCTAAACACTAAAACTTAAACCCTAACCCTAACCCTAAACCCTAACCCCTAACCCTAACCCTAACTAAACTCCAACCTAACTAACCTAATTTAAAATTTAAATTTTAACTAACTTAACTAATCCTAAATTTAAAAACTTTAAAATCTAATTTAACTTAACCTTTAACTTAACTTTAATCCAATTCCACCTTTAACTAATTTAAATCTTTAATCCTAAATCCTACCTTAATCTTAATCGAATTTAATCTGAATCTTAACTTAATCCAATTCCATCTTTAATCTTGACCCTAAACCTAATTTTATAAATTATAATTAATCTCCTAATTTAAATCCTTCCTTCCACTTTAATTTACTATCCTAATTTAACGAATCTTATAATCTAATTTAATCTTAATCTAAAACCTTAATAAATAATAATCAATCCGACCCGAATTAAATAAGAATCTTTAATCCACCACTTTAATTTTAAACCTTAAATCTAATCTGACTAATCTTTAAATTTTTAAATTGACCTTAATCTAACCTAATCTTACCTTAATACCCGAATTTAAATCCTAATTCCTTTACTCAATTCCATTTTAACCTTTAACTCAATCTAATTCCAATTTTAATCTTTAACTAATTTAAACCCTATAATCTAATTTAAACTCCTAACTTAATCTAACCCTAATCATTACCTAACTCCTAACCTCTAACCTAACCTACCACCTAACCTAACCCCTATAACCCCTAACCCAAACCTCTAACCCAACCCCTAACCCAAACCCTAAACCTAACCCTAACGCTAACCCTAACCCTAACCCTATCCTTTTCCTAGATATTTTTCTAGTACCTATATTATTTTTCATATCTAAGAAAGATAATCTAGACTGTTGGAGTGGTTTTAGACCTATTAATCTTTTCCCTTTAATAAGTGATTTACATAATTTCTTACCAATAAACCTTCCTTACTTAATAGAATTATCTTTCTTCAACCAAATTGGTTTTATTAGGTAGATCCATTTCTAACAATATTTAACTTACCCAAGAATTAATTCATGATATTGATGCTAAGACTAGAGGTGGCAACTTTTTCAAATTAGATATTACCAAAGGCTTTGATAACATCTCTTGGGATTTCCTTTTCATTTTCTAATTTATTTAGATTTTACATAAATTTATTTATTTATTAAAAATTATATTAATAATGCCTAGTTTTATATTACTTAATGGGGAAGCCTTTTCTTTCCTCTCTCTTCCCATGGCTTACGCCAAGGGGATCCTTTATCTTCAACTTTATTTATTATTGAGTACTTATCTAGAGCATCAATGATTTATTCTTAAATAATCATAGTATAACTGTTGGTGGTCTTCCTATTTCCCATTTAAGTTTTGCGATGATTTCATTTTTTTGGCAATGCCTCTATTCAATACATCAAGCATCTCAAGCCTTTTTAAATAAATTTGGTAGAGAAATGGCCTTTCTACCATTGATAACAAAAGCTATTTTATCACTTTCTCTAGTATTCCAATAAAAAAATCAATCAAATCTGCATATCACTAATTTTAAACATTAACACTTACCTCTTAAGTGCTCAGCTTCATCTTTCCCATCACTTTGATGAGCTAATTCAAAAAATTTCAAATAAAATTTCTATTTGGGAATTCCATTTACTTTCTTTTAGAGGTAGCCTCACTATTCTTAAAAGCACTCTCAACTCCATTCCTTTTATTTGATTCAAACTATTATCCCCACTAATGCTACACTTATCAAAATTGATTGTTTGCTTAATAAATTTTTTTGAGCTCCAATAATTCTACCAAAAGAATGCATTGGACATCTTGGGATAAATATTGGTCCTTGGGAGAAGGTGCTCTTGGTCGCAAGCCATTGGAAGCTATCACTTCTTTCTCTCATAAGCTCGATTGAATTTTAGAAAGAATGATAGCCTTTGGTCTCATTTTATGATGGAAAAATATTTCCAAGGTAAACGGTTTAGGTTTAGGTTTTGGTTTTATTTTAGGTTTATTTTTAGATTTAATTTTTTAGTTTGTATAGGTCTATTTTTAGTTTATTTTATTTTATTTAGTTAGGGTTCAGTTTAGATTATTTTAGTTTAAGTTTAGGTTTTATTTATTTTAGTTTAGTTTATTTAACCTTTAGGTTTAGGTTTTATTTTATTTTGTTTATTTGAGATTTGTGTTTTTTTTTAGTATGGGTGTTCTCATTTTCATTTTATGTTTAGGTTTTATTTGTTATTTTATTTAGTTTTTTTTATATTTTATTTTGATTATTTTATTTTGTTTTTTTACATTTTAGTTTTAAATATTTTAGGTTTTGTTTTTGTTTATCTTTCATTTTTTATATTTTAGCTAGTTTTTATTTATCTTTATCTAGTTTTTTTAGGTTTAAGCTTTAGCTCAGCTGATTTTAATCTTAGGTTTTGATTTTATTTTCTATCTTTAGCCTCATTTCAGTTTAGCCTTTTTATTTATTTTATTTCTCATTTTAGTCTGGCTCAGGCCTTTGTTTTGTGTGGCTCAGTTCTGTGGCTCCATGACTCCAGTAGCTCAGGCCTGGGCCTGGCTCTAGGGTCAAGGGCCTAGGGGCCCAGGTCATGCCTAGGGCCTGGGCTCCGGGGACAGCTTGGCCGTCCGTAGCTCAGCCTCTTTATCTTTCATCTTTATCTTTCTTTATCTTTCTTTATCTTTCATCTTTTATCTTTATCTTCATCTTTATC